>JBBMKA010000026.1:7151763-7163421 GCA_037833695.1 Sechiopsis laciniata | reverse complement strand
TAAAAAAAAAAAAAATTGTAGTTCAATCCCCAATTTCTACCATTTTGTTCCAAATAATCATCAAAAAAATTATATTTTTTGTGGTTCCAATTTCTGCATGAGTAATGCATTTGGATTAGTGAATGGAAACCAATTTCAGTTGGGTGATAGAGATTATTAAGCAATTTTTTTATATAATTTATTTTAGCTTTATTAGGTGTATCTCACTGTCCACAATACCTGTCTTTTAATTTGATTATAGAGAAAGAGAAGAGATGATGTATCTTTTCAATCCATGCCATTGATTTTGATATTTTTGTACTTTGTAATAATTCAAGAGCAATTTTTTTTTGTTCTTCCAATTAGTTATAAGTTATATAGAGGAGGTTTGATTGATTTTTTGATATATGGAGTTAGAAATGAACCTTTACGACTCTTCAAAAAAATTACATCGTCGTTACAATATTCAAAAATAACTATTCATTCTTATTTACTCAAAATAATTACTTATTTTTAACTATTAATTTCTGCAACTCCGTTAAAAAAATCCACATGTAAAATTTTAAGTCGGTGGCTACTATAAATTGAATTTATCATCTTACACATTTTAAAGTCCTCTTTGGCCACTAAGCCACTCTATAATGTGAAATGAATAATTAAAAATAAGTTATTTTGAGTAGTTAAAAATAAATAATTAGAAATGATGAGTTATTTTAAATAGTTAGAAATGAATAATTAGAAATACGTAATTAAAAATAAAAAGTTATTTTTAATAATAAAAATAAAAAATTATTTTAAACAATTATAAAAACTTGTTTCAATGTTTTAAAAAATAATTATTAAATACTCATTTTAAATCATCCCTAAATACAGTAACCAAACACCACCTTCCTTATCCAGACATGGAACGAGTGAGATAAAGTAGTCGTTGACAAAGTTGACCATTCGTAAAATTAAATAATAATAATAATAAATAAATTACAAAGGCGGAGGTGAGCCGACTCGAGCCCGGAAAGCCGGCGGCTTAGCTTGTCGGTGGTGTATTAGTGAGAGCGTAGCTGTAGAAAAAGCTCATAAAAAGCTTCATCTCTGTCTCCCGTTAGTTTCTCTGTATATATGAATTTCAAGACGTAATTCTTTATATATTTAGCGCAAAAAAACAAAAGAGAGAAAAAGAAGAGAGAGAAAGAGAGGGCAGAAAAAAAAAAAAAAAAATCAGAGGCTAAGCTCTCTCACTCTCTCTTTATGCTCGCTTCTCTTGTAAGAAACTGGTGAATGCATCAACAAAGAGCTTCTTCTCCATTCCAATCTCATCTCAGGTTGGTTCAATCTCTCTCATTTTTTCTCTTTAGTGCTTGAAATGGATTTGAGTTGGTTTGCATTGGCGACGGCGATGTGAATTCAGTGAAATCTCTGTTTCCGATTTGTAACCTGGCTCGCGTGTGTTGTGTATTGAAGTCTGGTTTGACTGAATAGTGAATCGGTTGGACTTTGATTGATTTTTGCTGGATCTGCTTCGTTTTTGTTCGAATTGGTTGGCGTTTGTGTAAATCTATGTCCTGTGCGATTTAATTTCGTTTTCGAATTTTAATTGTTGATGGAATTTGATTTGAATCGCCTGCCCCTTGGAGTGTAGACTGTTCATATATGTCGGGGCGGGATTTGGATAATAATTGCACATTAATCTTGTCTTGCGTATCTTTGATTGGTTCTATTAGTCTTGGAATTGCTACTTTGAGCATTGTTGTATGGAAATGGTTGAAGTGTTATCAAATGTTTGGATTCTGATCTGGATTTTGTATTATTGTTGTGCAGGAGGCTGTTACTGCTATGCTATTAATCGTTTTTCTCTTATAGATCTGAAGATTTTCGTCGGTCTGTTTCGTCTTTGTTGAATCTTTAGAGGAAAGGGAAACTGGCGGCGACACTGACTTGGAGACTAGCAGCCAGCAACGGCAGCAGTCATCCTACTAATGATATGGTATTTCCTTCACTGATCTCATTGTTTTGAATGTGAGCATGTGTGATACTGATACATATAAAACTTGGATTCTGGACTCATGATTACGCGTATTTAGTTAATTATCACTATCTGAGCTTAATATTATATGAGGTAGAAGAGGCAATAGATGGCTGAATTTCCAAGCTAACCTTAGTTAATGCAGTTTTCTTGGGGAACTTGTCTCCAGATTTCATAACAGTGGTTTAATATTTACCCATATTTATGTATCGAGGGAAATACAATACTATATACAAATGTATTGAGGGGAATACAATTCTCTGCTGGAGAAAATTCTATATTTGCATTGCTTATAAGTTGTCTACTTTTCTATTTTGTGGGACATGTCACGTTATCTAGTAATGATTTTGTTTTCAATTGTTGTAGGATAAAGGTATGGACGTAAAAAATCAAGATTCAGAGCCTCCAACTCCACATACTATTATGAAGATGGGCTCCAGGTACAACCGGAGTTGAATGTTTATTTATTAGAGTCTGTATGTTTGAAAGATGCATATTCTGAGGATAAATCAAGAGAATTTTCCAAGATAAATCATCACTCTTTATCTGTTTTTTGGACACCATTACATTTCATGCTATATCTTGGTGTAAACTTAGCCCTCTTTTTCATTATTATAGCTATGATTGTGTACTTAATCATTGGAGATCCATTATTTGATCTCCTTGATATATTTATCTCTGTATTGTAATTTTCATGAATCAATGAAAAGTTTCTTATCCAACAAAAAAAAAAAAAAGATGCATATTCTGAGGATAACCAATATGTTTTTTTTTTTCCCCTTCCCTTCGCAATTTCATGACATTTTTGAAAGACTAATTTTACTGTGGTAACCCATCTGATATTTTTCATACAGTGTACTTGCTTGCATCATTTATTTTGGAGGTTTCACCACACTTTCTCTAACTTTTTTCATTGAATCTGTGGATAGAGGTTTTTATTTTAGTTTTGTTATTGTCATTTTTTTTTTTGAAACAAGGGTAATCACGCCCGTCCTTAGGCCAGACACCGGGAGACATCGAAGGAGTAATTTCACAGCTTTTAGTTTTGTTATTGTCATATTTAATAGGTCCAATCCAACATTAAATTATTGTAGCATATAACTTAATAAAGAGCTAATCTTGTATTTTGTCGAAGTCAATCCAAGTTACTGAAATAGAAGTGTTAATTTTTCAATTTATGTTGCTTTGAACAATCATACCCAGATGACATACTTTGATCTTATTACTTGCAGAGATCGTAATAGTATGGAAGATCCAGATGGGACATTGGCAAGTGTTGCTCAATGTATTGAGCAGCTACGGCAGAGTTCCTACTCTGTGCAGGAGAAAGAATTTTCTTTGAAGCAACTGCTGCAACTTATAGATACACGTGATAGTGCATTCAGTGCTGTTGGATCTCACTCTCAAGCAGTTCCGGTACTTGTTTCTCTTCTCCGCTCAGGATCCCTTGGGGTGAAAATACAAGCAGCTACTGTTTTAGGTTCCTTGTGCAAGGAAAATGAATTAAGGGTAAAAGTTCTACTTGGAGGATGCATCCCTCCATTGCTCGGTCTCCTCAAATCAAGCTCATCAGAGAGTCAAGTTGCTGCCGCAAAGACCATTTATGCTGTTTCCCAAGGTGGTGCTAGGGATCATATAGGATCGAAAATATTTTCCACTGAGGGAGTTGTTCCAGTGCTCTGGGATCTGCTACACAATGGGCTCAAGTCTGGAAATGTTGTTAGCTTACTGACTGGAGCTTTAAGGAACCTCTCAAGCAGCACCGAGGGATTTTGGTCTGCAACTATTATTGCTGGAGGTGTAGACACACTAGTGAATTTATTGGCAGTAGGAGAGCCAAATACACAAGCAAATGTATGCTTTCTTCTGGCACATGTGATGATGGAAGATGCATCTTTTTGTTCCAAGGTTTTGGCTGCAGAGGCTACAAAAAAACTCCTCAAATTAATAGGACCTGGAAATGAAGCTTCTGTTAGAGCAGAAGCAGCAGGCGCTCTTAAATCTCTTTCTGCTCAGTGCAAAGAAGCACGCCGTGAGGTAGCAAGTTCAAATGGCATTCCTGCCTTGATAAATGCAACAATAGCTCCCTCGAAAGAATTCATGCAGGGTGAGTATGCTCAGGCATTGCAGGAGAATGCCATGTGTGCTTTAGCGAACATTTCAGGGGGTTTGTCTTATGTCATCTCAAGCCTTGGTCAAAGCCTTGAGGCATGCACATCAGCTGCTCAAACTGCCGACACATTAGGGGCTTTAGCATCCGCTCTTATGATATATGATAGCAAAGAAGAATCCACCAGGGCATCAGATCCTATAATAGTTGAGCAGACTTTAGTAAAGCAGTTCAAATCTCGTGCATCCTTTCTTGTGCAGGAACGGACCATAGAAGCATTAGCTAGTTTGTATGGGAATGCCATACTTGCAGTCAAACTTTCTAATTCGGATGCAAAACATTTACTAGTTGGTTTGATCACGATGGCAACCAATGAAGTTCAGGAAGAGCTTGTAAGAGCTCTTCTTACTCTTTGCAACAATGAAGGTAGTCTATGGCGCGCCCTTCAAGGCCGTGAGGGGGTTCAGCTGTTGATTTCACTCCTTGGGCTTTCATCAGAGCAGCAACAGGAATGTGCAGTTGCATTGCTTTGTCTTTTATCCAATGAAAATGATGAGAGTAAATGGGCTATAACTGCTGCGGGTGGTATACCTCCACTAGTTCAAATTTTAGAGACTGGCTCTGCAAAGGCAAAAGAAGATTCTGCAACAATTCTTAGAAACTTGTGCAATCACAGTGAAGACATACGTGCATGTGTTGAAAGTGCTGATGCTGTTCCTGCATTGTTGTGGTTGCTTAAGAATGGGAGCTCTAATGGGAAAGAAATTGCAGCAAAGACGTTGAATCATTTGATTCATAAATCTGACACAACAACTATTAGTCAGCTCACTGCATTATTAACCAGCGATTTACCAGAATCCAAAGTCTATGTGTTGGATGCTCTTAAAAGTATGCTTTCGGTGGTCCCCCTCCATGATATAGTGCGTGAAGGTACCGCTGCTAATGATGCAATTGAGACAATGATTAAAATCTTGTGTTCTACTAGAGAAGAGACACAAGCCAAGTCTGCATCAGCTCTAGCTGGAATTTTTGAAATTCGAAAAGACTTGCGTCAAAGTGGCATTGCTATTAAGACTCTTTTATCGGTCATTAAGCTACTTAAAGTTGAATCTGACAATATTCAAGCCGAGACATCTCGTTGTCTTGCTGCAATATTTCTCTCAATCAAGGAGAACAAAGACATCGCTGCTGCTGCTAGAGATGTATTGTCTCCTTTAGTTGCACTCGCGAACTCTGCAGTTCTGGAAGTTGCTGAACTTTCAACATGTGCTCTGGCAAATCTTCTACTGGATAATGAAGTTTCAGAGAAGGCTGTTACTGAAGAAATTATTTTGCCTGCTACCAGGGTTTTGCGTGAAGGCACTGTGTCTGGAAAGACACTTGCAGCAGCGGGAATTGCTCGCTTGCTTCGTTCTCGAAGAATTGACCATACTATTACTGATTGTGTGAATGGTGCAGGAACTGTCCTTGCGTTAGTTTCATTTCTAGGATCAGCAGATACTAGGACTATTTCCACATCTGAAGCATTAGATGCACTTGCTATTTTATCTAGGTCTGAAGGGATTAGCGGGCATATGAAACCGTCGTGGGCAGTTTTAGCTGAATTCCCCCAAAGCATTTCCCCTATTGTTGCATCCATTGCTGATTCAACTCCTATACTACAGGACAAGGCTATTGAGGTATTAGCACGACTCTGTCGGGATCAACCTGGTGTAATAGGAAAAGAGGTAGTTACTGCATCTGGATGCATAGTTTCTATTTCTAAAAGGGTGATCAATTCCACAAACTTAAAGGTTAGGATTGGTGGAACTGCCCTTCTCGTATGTGCAGCTAAAGTAAATCACCACAAATTGTTGGAAGACCTCAATGCATCGAATTCCTGCAGCTCACTCATTCAATCTCTTGTTGCAATGCTAAGCTCTTCACAGTCATCTGCTTTGGGTAATCAGAGTGATACTGATCAGGAATTTATTAGCATATATAGACTTGCCAAAGAAGATACTGATGGTATGGAATCCAATAAAGCTACCACTGTTATTTGTGGTGTCAACCTGGCAATATGGCTACTCTGTCTTCTTGCCTGTCACGATGGAATAAGTAAGAATGTGATCATGGAGACTGGAGCGGTTGAAGTTCTCACAGATGGAATATCCAATTATTATTCACAGTATGCTCAGGTGATCAACTTTTTACATTTTTCCTTGTTGCAACTCAATGGTATTTACAGTTGTGATGGTTTTAGATTGATATTACTAAAGTGGATATCACCTGTAGTTTTTTCATGATTCATTGTTCTTTGTTTGATAGTTTACTCATTTTGGATTCATATCTAATCTTACTCTTCAATCTTCTTTTGCTTGTTGAATTTTTACACAGGTTGACTTTAAAGAAGACAACAGCATATGGATATCTTCTTTACTGTTAGCAATTCTATTTCAAGACAGGGATATAATACGAGCACATGCAACCATGAAATCTATACCTGTGATTGCAAATTTACTGAAATCAGAGGAGCCAGCAAATAGATATTTTGCAGCCCAGGCCATAGCTAGTCTAGTTTGTAATGGTAGTAGGGGTACCCTACTGTCGGTTGCAAACTCTGGTGCAGCAGGGGGTTTAATTTCCTTACTTGGCTGTGCAGATGCTGATATATATGATCTTCTTGAATTGTCAGAGGAATTCATGCTGGTTCGCTATCCTGAGCAAGTTGCTCTGGAGAGGTTGTTTCGAGTAGATGATATAAGGACTGGTGCTACTTCTCGGAAAGCAATTCCAGCTCTTGTTGATTTGCTGAAACCAATTCCTGATCGTCCAGGAGCACCTTTTCTGGCCCTTGGGATTTTAACCCAACTTGCGAAAGACTGTCCATCTAATAAGATTGTAATGGTAGAGTCAGGGGCTTTGGAAGCATTAACCAAATATCTTTCACTTGGACCACAAGATGCAACTGAGGAAGCTGCTACTGATTTGTTAGGAATTCTATTCAGCAGTTCTGAGATACGTAGGCATGAATCTGCATTTGGTGCTGTCAGTCAGCTTGTTGCAGTTCTGCGTTTGGGTGGAAGGGGTGCAAGGTATAGTGCTGCCAAAGCATTGGAGAGCCTCTTTTCTGCTGACCATATTAGGAATGCTGAAACTTCTAGACAAGCTGTTCAACCCTTAGTTGAGATTCTCAGTACTGGCATGGAGAGGGAGCAACATGCTGCCATTGCTGCTTTAGTCCGTTTATTAAGTGAAAACTCATCAAGAGCCCTTGCAGTTGCAGATGTTGAAATGAATGCAGTCGATGTCCTTTGTAGGATTCTTTCATCCAATAGTACGATGGATTTGAAGGGAGATGCTGCTGAGTTGTGCTGTGTACTTTTTGGAAATACAAGAATCAGATCTACAATGGCTGCAGCAAGATGCGTTGAGCCTTTGGTTTCACTTCTTGTGACTGAGTTTAGTCCTGCTCAACTATCAGTTGTCCGTGCATTGGATAAACTCGTTGATGATGAACAGCTAGCAGAACTAGTTGCTGCACATGGAGCTGTTATTCCTCTTGTAGGGCTCCTCTATGGTAGAAATTACATGCTGCACGAAGCAGTGTCTAGAGCACTTGTAAAGTTAGGTAAAGATAGACCCGCTTGTAAGATGGAAATGGTGAAAGCTGGAGTAATTGAAAGCATTTTAGATATCCTCCTTGAAGCGCCTGATTTTCTATGTTCAGCTTTTGCGGAACTGTTGCGTATACTGACTAATAATGCTAGCATTGCCAAGGGACCATCTGCCGCAAAAGTGGTTGAGCCCCTTTTCCTATTATTGACAAGGCCAGAATTTGGACCTGATGGGCAGCATAGTGCACTGCAAGTTCTTGTTAATATTTTAGAGCATCCTCAATGCCGTGCTGACTATACATTGACCTCTCACCAAGCTATTGAACCCCTTATTCCCTTACTTGATTCCCCAGCTCCAGCTGTGCAACAATTGGCCGCTGAGCTCCTATCGCATTTACTTGTGGAAGAACATTTACAAAAGGATTCAGTTACGCAGCAAGTAATTGGTCCTCTAATACGAGTACTTGGTTCTGGCATTCAAATATTGCAGCAAAGAGCTGTCAAGGCTCTTGTCAGCATGGCACTAACTTGGCCAAATGAAATAGCAAAAGAAGGTGGTGTCAGCGAGTTATCCAAAGTCATTTTGCAAGCTGATCCTTCACTTCCTCATGCCTTATGGGAATCTGCTGCCACCGTTTTAGCCAGTATTCTACAGTTCAGTTCTGAATTTTATCTGGAAGTCCCAGTTGCTGTGTTGGTGAGGTTGCTTCGTTCGGGATTAGAAAGCACGGTGGTTGGTGCACTGAATGCTTTACTGGTGTTAGAAAGTGATGATGCAACTAGTGCTGAAGCAATGGCAGAAAGTGGTGCAATTGAGGCATTATTGGAACTTCTGAGAAGCCATCAATGCGAAGAAACATCAGCTAGACTACTGGAAGTACTGCTTAATAATGTGAAGATCAGAGAAACCAAGGTTACTAAATCTGCAATTGTACCATTATCCCAGTATCTCCTGGATCCTCAAACTCAAGCTCAACAGCCAAGGTTGCTAGCGACTTTGGCACTTGGTGATTTGTTCCAGAATGAAGGTCTTGCTAGAAGCCCAGATGCCGTCTCAGCTTGCCGTGCTTTGGTCAATGTGCTTGAAGACCAACCTACAGAAGAAATGAAAGTGGTATCAATATGCACCTTGCAAAATCTTGTTATGTGCAGTCGATCAAACAAAAGAGCTGTTGCAGAGGCTGGTGGTGTTCAGGTGGTACTAGACCTAATTGGGTCCAGTGATCCAGAAACATCTATTCAGGCCGCAATGTTTATTAAACTCCTTTTCTCAAATAATACCATCCAGGAATACGCATCCAGTGAGACAGTTAGAGCTATCACTGGTAATTTCCCTCAACCTCCCACATGCACGTACGTACATATAGAAATTGATAGAATTGGGTTGCTTTTGTTATATCAACGCCTCATATCTACTACATGGTTTAAGATATTTTTTTATTGTTCTCCCTTTTTTTATGTCGCGAGATTGCATTCTAGAAATAACCATCATGGAGGGCCTAGTGGTTAAGAAGGCCTTGGGAAGGGGAGCTAAGAGGTGATGGGTTCAATCCATGATGACCGGTACCTAGGAATTAATTTCCTATGGTTTTTCTTGACATCCATATGTTATAGGGTTAGATGGTATGGTCGAGATGAGCACAAGCTGACTCGGGCAGTTATGGATATAAAAAAAAAAGGAATTGCATTCTAGAAATAATAATCAGCTTTTAGAATAATTTTGTAGCCTTAATAGAATTTCTCTATTGACTTAGACGTGAGTCCTTAACTTAGAAACTTTGGTCTTGCAGCTGCTATTGAAAAGGACTTGTGGGCCACCGGAACTGTGAGTGAGGAATACCTGAAAGCCCTAAATTCTCTTTTTGGCAATTTCCCACGATTGAGAGCTACTGAGCCTGCTACACTCAGCATTCCTCACCTAGTAACATCCCTGAAAACTGGTACTGAGGCAACTCAAGAAGCCGCGTTAGACACCCTCTTTCTTTTGAGGCAAGCCTGGTCAGCCTGTCCGGCCGAGGTTTCGAGAGCGCAGTCTGTTGCTGCTGCAGATGCCATCCCTTTGCTTCAGTATTTAATTCAGTCAGGACCTCCTCGTTTCCAGGAGAAGGCGGAATTTTTGTTACAGTGTTTGCCTGGATCATTATTAGTTATAATCAAACGTGGTAACAATATGAAGCAATCGGTAGGAAACCCCAGCGTATTTTGCAAGCTCACACTTGGAAATACTCCACCCAGGCAAACAAAGGTAATGTACTCCATCCCTGTATATTCTTTTCATTCATATTTTTTGCACCTTATAGATATTGCAGAGAAGATAAATTTTATATAGCTTATGATAGCTGCTACTTGCAATACTGAACTAGTTATTGGAAACTATAATCTGTCACATGCTGGAATAATCTGGTTTCTTTAGCTTGTTACATGTGCGATATCCGCATTTATCATCTATATTACCATATCTAAACCATACATGAATAATTCTGTACATTTCACAGAGGAAATACCACAATGTATCACTTCTAAAATTTTGCGAGTATAACGGTTTCAGGAGAATAGTTCTAGCTAGTGCTTGTAAGAATGTACCTCAAAATTTGTTGCAGCAATTCACGGACAACGCAGTTTCTACATTCTTAAGCTAAAGATTTAGGAGACAAGCCTGATTGTCAATATAGACCATGCTCCGTTGTAAGCATAGCGTCATGTCTTAATTTGATTTCACGACCAATTGTTAGTTGATATAATTATATTTACCTTAATCTAAAAATTTAAGTTTCTGCCAAAAGGAGCAAAACTCCGGTGGCATCATGTAAGACTTAGTAATCATTAATCAGGAGATTACTAGTTCGAATCTCTCTACTTCTATTGTCGTTGAATTAAAAAAAAGCTTAAGCTTTTTAGATTGATTGGTGATTAAATGATTCGACATGGTATTAGAGCAGAAAGTGCGTTCAAGTGGTTTCATCTCCAATTAATATTGATTTTTATTCGTTGGGCATTTTCAGATTTTTGAAGACCACAAATGAGGGGAGTTTTGATTTATATAATTAAGTTTATCCCAACCTATAAATTTAAACTTTTGAGTTAATTAGTGATTTAACATGATTCAACACCAATTTGTCATCTCTTATTTCTCTCTTGCATCATTTTCTCATTCTATCTCATATTGCTAAACTTACCTCCCCTTTGAAACTTGTTCAGGTTGTATCAACTGGTCCTAATCCAGAGTGGGATGAGAGTTTTGTTTGGTCCTTTGAGAGTCCACCAAAAGGCCAAAAGCTTCACATTTCTTGCAAGAACAAGAGCAAAATGGGAAAGGTAAATTTCCTTAACTCTTCTTCTTTTTCCTTTTCTTTTCTTTTCTTATCAAGATTCTACAACTAGTTTTGTCTTCATGTAACAAAAAACAGAGTTCTTTCGGAAAAGTAACAATTCAAATCGACAAAGTCGTAATGTTGGGAGCGGTTGCGGGCGAGTACACCTTGTTGCCTGAAAGCAAAAGTGGTCCTCGAAATTTGGAAATAGAATTTCAGTGGTCAAACAAGTAAGCAACCATTGCTCGAGTAGTTAACCAGCCCTTCCCTTGCTGATGATTTTTTCAATTTTGCTTATTTATCATGATAGTGTATATAGTATACTCTCCAGATTTTTCTTTTAGTTTTATATAAATAGCAATGTGTCCAAATAACTCTGGAAATTCCCTTTCACTAGTTTTCTGGGTTGACAAAATGGACATGTTTGTATTCCATTGTTTTCTTCAAGTGCTTGTCGATTTTGAGGAAAGGTAATGTATAATGTAATTATTCTTGTGTGCAAAAATTGATTATATAATTGTTGAAGGACTCTGATAAACATGTTCTAGAGTTCTTCTTTTAGAATTCTCTCACGGAAATTTTGTTAGTTGTGGTAGAGCATATAAATGGGGAGGGGAACCTCAAACCTTAAATAAGGGGTAA
>JBBMKA010000026.1:7136503-7149022 GCA_037833695.1 Sechiopsis laciniata | reverse complement strand
TGGAAGATGGAATTTTCGTTTTTAGCCCCCCCCCCCCCCCCCCATAAAAAAAAAACGAAAGAGAAAAAAAAAAAAAAAAAAAACTGAGCCTAAGCTTTCTCACTCTCTTTCTCTTTCTCTCTTTATGCTCGCTTCTGTTGTAAGGAAACCGGTGGATGCATAGAGTTTCTCCATTCTAGTCTCTTCTTCTACGGTTGGTTCTCTCTCTCTGGTGCGTGAAATGGATTTGAGCTTGTTGTTGCAATGCCGACGATGTAAATTCAGTGAAATCTCTGTTTCCGACTTGCGTTTTTTTTTTATTTATTATTTTTTTTTTTTATGAATTAGGCGAATGTTTTTGTAATCTGGTTCATGTATGTTGGGCATTAGTTACTGGCTTGACTGAATAGTAAATCAGTTGGACTTTGATTCATTGTTGCTAGATCTGCTTCATTTCTATTCGAATTTGTTGGCGTTTATGTAAATCTATATCATGTGGCCTTTTGTTGCTTGGATTTGGTTTCGTTTTCGTAGTTACTTGCGGAATTTGATTTACTGGAGAAAAGCGGAGTCGCAAATAATTGTACATTGATCTTGTTTAGTTTTTTAATTGGTTCAATTAGTCTTGGAATCGCTATTTCAAGCGTCGCTGTTGATTTGGTTTGGTTATTTATATGTTTAGTTTTTTTTGGAAATGTTATCAAATGTTTGGATACATTGTAATCATGGTTTCTGATCTGGATTTTTCATGACTGTTTTTGCAGGAGGCTGCTATGCTATGCTATTAATCGTTGTTCTTTCGTAGATTTGAAGATTTCCGACATTCTTTTCCGTCTTTATTGAATCTTCAAGGGAAGGAAAACTGGCGGCGGCACTGGCTTGGAGACTAGCTGCCAGCAATGGCAGCAGTCATCCTAATGATCTGGTATATTGTGGCCTCCATTTTAATTGTTGTCATGTCATGAATCTGTCTTCAAGTCAATTATATAACTCAGCTTTATTAGTACAAACTGAAGGTAGATTCATAAGTTAATTTTTCCATGATTAATTCTTGCATTGAGTACTTATGAAAACGGTAATTTCATTGTCTTGAATGTGTGTGATACTGATGCATATCAAGAAAATATGAGTTAGAAAAGGAAACGGATGGTTGTACTAGTTTATTGAATTTCAAAGCTAATCTTAGTCACTACAGTTTCAATTTTCTTGGAGATTTCATCTCCAATTCCAAAAAAAAAAAAGAAAAAAAAAAGGAGATTTCATATTAAATTTAACCTTTGATTTAATATTTATCTGTGTTTATGTAATGGGGGAGGTACAAAATAAGCTGCTGGAGAAAGTTCAACCCACTCTTGTTTGTGGGACTTGTCACGTTATCTAGTAATCATTTCTATGTTCAATTGTTGTAGGAGAAAAATATGGATGGAAAAATTCTAGATTCAGAGCCTCCAACTCCGCATGCTATGATGAAGATGGGCTCCAGGTAAAATCAGAGTTGAATGTTTATTATTGTTATTGTTAAGTTTTTTCATTTTTATAACAAGTTCATGGTATGTTTGAAAGATGAATATTCGAGGGATAGCCAATATGTTTGTATGTATAGGAAGACCTTATATGTATCATTTTGGTTCCTTTTGCATTTTCATGACATTTTTTAGGAGTCATTTTCTTGTGATAACCAATATGATTTTGTTTACACGCTTGCAAGCATAATTTTAGAGGTTTCACCACAATTTGTCCACCTTTTTTCATTGAATTTTTGGATGTATGTTTTTTTTTAGTATTGTCATATTTTATAAACATGGAACTGAGTAGACCTTAAAATTTTAGTCGGCAGCTTCCAATTCTTCTCAACTTTCCAACCCCAAACCTCCTAGAAAGACAGCACACGATGAATAAGTCCAACAGTAAATTATTCTAGCATATAATTTTATGAAGTGTTAGTCTTGTATTCTGTCGAAGTAATCCAAGTTAGTGAAATATAATTGTTATTGTTCAATTTGTGTAGCTCTGAGTAATAATACCCAGATGACGTACTTTGATCATATATCTTGCAGAGATCGCAATAGCATGGAAGATCCAGATGGGACACTGGCAAGTGTTGCTCAATGCATTGAACAGCTCCGACAGAGTTCCTCATCTGTGCAGGAGAAGGAATTTTCTTTGAAGCAATTACTGGAGCTTATTGATACACGCGAGAGTGCATTCAGTGCTGTTGGATCTCACTCTCAAGCAGTTCCAGTACTAGTTTCTCTTCTCCGTTCAGGATCCGTTGGGGTGAAAAAACAAGCTGCTACTGTTTTAGGTTCCTTGTGCAAGGAAAATGAATTAAGGGTAAAAGTTCTACTTGGAGGATGCATCCCCCCATTGCTTGGTATCCTCAAATCAAGCTCGTCAGAGAGTCAAATTGCAGCTGCAAAGACCATTTATGCTGTTTCACAAGGTGGCGCTAGGGATCATGTTGGTTCAAAAATATTTTCTACTGAGGGAGTTGTTCCAGTGCTCTGGGAGCAGTTGCACAATGGGATCAAGTCTGGAAATGTTGTTAGCTTACTGACTGGAGCTTTAAGGAACCTTTCAAGCAGTATTGAGGGATTTTGGTTTGCAACTATTAATGCGGGAGGTGTAGACATACTTGTGAATTTATTGGCAACAGGAGAGTCAAATACACAAGCAAATGTGTGCTTTCTTCTGGCACATGTAATGATGAAAGATGCATCTTTTTGTTCCAAGGTTTTGGCTGCAGAGGCTACAAAGAAACTCCTCAAATTAATAGGACCTGGGAATGAAGCTTCTGTTAGAGCAGAAGCAGCTGGTGCTCTTAAATCTCTTTCAGCTCAGTGCAAAGAAGCACGTCGTGAGGTTGCAAGTTCAAATGGCATTCCTATCTTGATAAATGCAACAATAGCTCCCTCAAAAGAATTCATGCAGGGTGAGTATGCTCAAGCATTGCAGGAGAATGCTATGTGTGCTTTAGCAAACATTTCGGGGGGTTTGTCTTATGTCATCTCAAGCCTTGGACAAAGCCTTGAGGCATGCACATCAGCTGCTCAAACTGCCGACACATTAGGGGCTATAGCATCAGCTCTTATGATATATGATAGCAAAGAAGAATCCACCAGAGCATCAGATCATATAGTTGTTGAACAGACTTTATTAAAGCAGTTCAAATCTCGTGTAAACTTTCTCGTGCAAGAACGAACCATAGAAGCATTAGCTAGTTTGTATGGGAATGCCATACTTGCAGCCAAAGTTGCAAATTCTGATGCAAAACGTTTACTCGTTGGTTTGATCACAATGGCGACCAATGAAATTCAGGATGAGCTTGTAAGGGCCCTTCTTACTCTTTGTAACAATGAAGGTAGTCTATGGCGTGCCCTTCAAGGACGTGAGGGGGTTCAGCTATTGATTTCACTTCTTGGACTCTCATCAGAGCAGCAACAGGAATGTGCAGTTGCGTTACTTTGTCTTTTATCCAATGAAAATGATGAAAGTAAATGGGCTATAACTGCCGCTGGTGGCATACCTCCACTAGTTCAGATTCTAGAGGCTGGCTCTGTGAAGGCAAAAGAAGATTCAGCAACAATTCTTAGAAATTTATGCAATCACAGTGAAGACATACGCGCATGTGTTGAAAGTGCTGATGCTGTTCCTGCATTGTTATGGTTGCTTAAGAATGGAAGTTCTAATGGGAAAGAAATTGCAGCAAAGACTTTGAATCATTTGATTCATAAATCTGATACGACAACTATCAGTCAGCTCACTGCATTATTAACCAGTGATTTACCAGAATCTAAAGTCTATGTTTTGGATGCTCTTAGAAGTATGTTGTCCGTGGTCCCCCTCAATGATATAGTTCGTGAAGGTAGTGCTGCAAATGATGCGATTGAGACGATGATTAAAATATTGAGTTCTACTAGAGAAGAGACACAAGCCAAGTCTGCTTCAGCACTAGCTGGAATTTTTGAAATCCGGAAAGACTTACGTCAAAGTGGCATTGCTACTAAGACTCTCTTATCAGTCATAAAGCTACTTAAATTTGAATCTGAAAATATTCTAGTAGAGGCATCCCGTTGCCTTGCTGCAATATTTCTATCGATCAAGGAGAACAAAGATGTGGCTGTTGCTGCTAAAGATGTATTGTCTCCCTTAGTTTCCCTTGCAAACTCTGCAGTTTTGGAAGTTGCAGAACTTTCAACATGTGCTCTGGCAAATCTTCTACTTGATAATGAAGTTTCTGAGAAGGCTGTTACTAAAGACATTATTTTGCCTGCTACTAGGGTTTTGCGTGAAGGCACAATGTCCGGAAAGACACATGCATCAGCAGGAATTGCTCGCTTGCTTTGTTCTCGCAGAATTGACCATAGCATCACCGATTGTGTGAATGGTGCTGGAACTGTCCTTGCATTAGTTTCATTTATAGGATCTGCAGACACTAGGACTGTTTCTACATCTGAAGCATTGGATGCACTTGCTATTTTATCGAGGTCTGAAGCGGTTAGCGGGCATATGAAACCTGCATGGGCAGTTTTAGCTGAATTCCCCCAAAGCATTGCCCCGATTGTTGCATCCATTGCCGATTCAACTCCTATATTACAAGACAAGGCTATTGAGGTATTAGCACGACTTTGCCAGGATCAACCTGGTGTTATTGGAGGAGAAGTAGTTACTGCATCTGGATGCATAGCTTCGGTTTCTAGGAGGGTGATCAATTCCACTAACATAAAGGTCATGATTGGAGGAACTGCCCTTCTTGTATGTGCAGCTAAAGTTAATCACCACAGACTTTTGGAAGATCTTAATGCATCAAATTCATGTAGTTTACTCATTCAATCTCTTGTTGCAATGCTAAGCTCTTCACAGTCTTCTGTTATGGGTAATCAAGAAGATACTGATAAGGAATTTATTAGCATATATAGACTTGCTAAAGAAGACACCAGTGGTACAGAATCCAATAAATCTACTGCTGTTATTTATGGTACGAACCTGGCAACATGGCTACTTTGTCTTCTTGCCTGTCACGATGAAAGAAGTAAGACTGTGATCATGGAGGCTGGAGCAGTTGAAGTTCTCACGGATGGAATATCAAATTATTATTCACAGTATGCTCAGGTGATCAACTTCTTACATCTTTCCTTGTTGCTACTCAATGGTATTTAAATTTGTGGTGGTTTTTTTTTTTTTTTTGAAAACTGTGGTTTAGATATTGCTCAAGTGGATAACACTCGTAGTTTTTCCACGATTCATGATTCATGGTTCTTTGTTTGGTAGTTCGCTCATTTTGTATTCATGTCTAATGTTATTGTTAACTTTCTTTTGCTTATTGAATTTTCAAACAGATTGACTTTAATGAAGACAACAGCATATGGATATCTTCTCTACTGCTTGCAATTCTATTTCAAGACAGGGATATAATACGGGCACATGCAACCATGAAATCTATACCAGTGATTGCAAATTTATTGAAATCAAAGGAGCCAGCAAATCGATATTTTTCAGCCCAGGCCATAGCTAGTCTAGTTTGTAATGGTAGCAGGGGTACCCTGCTGTCAGTTGCTAACTCTGGTGCAGCAGGGGGGCTGATATCCTTACTTGGCTGTGCAGATGCTGATATATACGATCTTCTTGAATTGTCAGAGGAATTCATGCTCGTTCGCTATCCTGAGCAAGTTGCTCTAGAGAGGTTGTTTAGGGTAGAGGACATAAGAACTGGTGCTACTTCTCGGAAAGCCATTCCAGCTCTTGTTGATTTGCTCAAACCAATTCCTGATCGTCCAGGAGCACCATTTCTAGCCCTTGGGATTTTGACCCAGGTTTCAAGAGACTGCTCATCAAATAAGATTGTAATGGTAGAATCAGGGGCTTTGGAAGCATTGACCAAATATCTTTCACTTGGACCACAAGATGCAACTGAGGAAGCCGCTACTGATTTGTTAGGAATTCTATTCAGCAGTTCTGAGATACGGAGGCATGAATCTGCATTTGGTGCTGTCAGTCAGCTAGTTGCAGTTCTGCGTTTGGGTGGAAGGGGTGCAAGATATAGTGCTGCTAAAGCATTGGAGAGCCTGTTTTCTACTGACCATATTAGGAATGCTGAAACTTCTAGACAAGCTGTGCAACCCTTAGTTGAAATTCTCAGTACTGGCATGGAGAGGGAGCAACATGCTGCCATTGCTGCTTTAGTCCGTTTATTAAGTGAAAATCCTTCAAGAGCCCTTGCAGTTGCAGATGTTGAAATGAATGCAGTTGATGTCCTTTGCAGGATTCTGTCGTCAAGCTGTACAATGGACTTGAAGGGGGATGCTGCTGAGTTGTGTTGTGTACTTTTTGGAAATACAAGAATCAGATCTACAATGGGTGCAGCAAAATGTGTTGAGCCTTTGGTTTCACTTCTTGTGACGGAGTATAGTCCTGCTCAGCAATCCGTTGTCCGTGCATTGGATAAACTTGTTGATGATGAACAACTAGCAGAACTAGTTGCTGCACATGGAGCTGTTATTCCTCTTGTGGGGCTCCTCTATGGTAGAAATTACATGCTTCACGAAGCGGTATCTAGAGCCCTTGTAAAGTTAGGTAAAGATAGACCTGCTTGTAAGATGGAAATGGTAAAAGCTGGAGTAATTGAAAGCATTTTAGATATCCTACTTGAAGGGCCTGATTTTCTTTGTTCAGCTTTTTCCGAGCTGCTTCGTATACTGACTAATAATGCTAGCATTGCCAAGGGACCATCTGCCGCAAAAGTGGTCGGACCCCTTTTCTTATTGTTGACAAGACCAGAATTTGGACCTGATGGACAACATAGTGCACTACAGGTTCTTGTTAATATCTTAGAGCATCCTCAATGTCGTGCTGACTATACATTGACCTCCCACCAAGCTATTGAACCCCTTATTCCTTTACTTGATTCCCCAGCTCCAGCTGTGCAACAATTGGCAGCTGAGCTCCTATCACATTTACTTATGGAAGAGCATTTGCAAAAGGATTCAGTTACACAACAAGCAATTGGTCCTCTAATACGAGTACTTGGTTCTGGTATACAAATATTGCAGCAGAGAGCTGTCAAGGCTCTGGTCAGTATTGCACTAACGTGGCCAAATGAAATAGCAAAAGAAGGTGGTGTCAGTGAGTTATCTAAAGTCGTTTTGCAAGCTGATCCTTCACTTCCTCATTCATTGTGGGAATCCGCTGCCACCGTTTTAGCCAGTATTCTACAGTTCAGTTCTGAATTTTATCTGGAAGTCCCAGTTGCTGTGTTGGTTAGGTTGCTTTGTGCTGGATTAGAAACCACGGTCGTTGGTGCACTGAATGCTTTACTTGTGCTTGAAAGTGATGATGCAACTAGTGCCGAAGCAATGGCAGAAAGTGGTGCAATTGAGGCACTGCTGGAACTTATGAGAAGCCATCAATGCGAGGAAACTGCAGCTAGACTACTGGAAGTACTGCTTAATAATGTGAAGATCAGAGAAACCAAGGTTACTAAATCTGCAATTGTACCATTATCCCAGTATCTCTTGGATCCTCTAACTCAAGCTCAACAGCCAAGGTTGCTGGCAACTTTGGCACTTGGTGATTTGTTCCAGAATGAAGGTCTTGCTAGAAGCACAGATGCTGTTTCAGCTTGTCGTGCTCTGGTTAATGTGCTTGAAGACCAACCAACAGAAGAAATGAAAGTGGTAGCAATATGTGCCTTGCAAAATCTTGTTATGTGCAGTCGATCAAATAAAAGAGCAGTTGCAGAGGCTGGTGGTGTTCAGGTGGTATTAGACCTAATTGGGTCCAGTGAGCCAGAAACATCTGTTCAGGCTGCAATGTTTATTAAACTTCTTTTCTCAAACAATACTATCCAGGAATACGCATCCAGCGAGACAGTTAGGGCTATCACTGGTAATTATATATTTAGATGGATAGAATTGCGTTTGTTTTGTTACATCATCTCCTCATGTCTAATACATGGTTGAATATATTTTTTGATGAATTCCCCTTATTTATGTAGCGAGATTGCATTCTAGAATTAATAATAATCTTTTAGAACAATTTTTTAATTGTCTGCCTCTGAAGATATAGTGTCATAACAATTTGATCTTGCAGCTGCAATCGAAAAGGACTTGTGGGCGACCGGAACTGTGAATGAGGAATATCTGAAAGCCCTAAACTCTCTTTTTAGCAATTTCCCACGATTGAGAGCTACTGAGCCTGCTACACTCAGCATTCCTCATCTAGTAACATCCCTAAAGACTGGTACTTTGGCAACTCAAGAAGCTGCGATAGACGCCCTATTTCTTTTGAGGCAAGCCTGGTCAGCCTGTCCAGCTGAGGTTTCAAGAGCTCAGTCTGTTGCTGCTGCCGACGCCATCCCTTTGCTTCAGTATTTAATTCAGTCGGGCCCTCCTCGTTTCCAGGAAAAGGCTGAGTTTTTGTTACAGTGTTTGCCTGGAACATTATTAGTTATAATCAAACGTGGCAACAATATGAAGCAGTCAGTAGGAAACCCCAGCGTATTTTGCAAGCTCACCCTTGGCCATACTCCACCCAGGCAAACAAAGGTAATGTACTCTCCATCTCTGCATCTTACTCATTCATAGTTTTCTTTTTCACTTTTCTTATAAGTATTGAAGAAAGATATATTTTATATAGCTAATGCTAGTTGCAATCCCCAACTAATTGTTGGAAACTATAATGCGTCGTTTGCTGGAATAATGTGGTTTCGTGTGCGGTATCCCACATTTATCATCTATACCACCATATCTATCATATATGAATGGTTCTTTGTATATATCATAGAGGAAACGAAGTGTCAGTGTCTCACTTCTAAATGTTGCGAGCATAGCAGTTTCAGGAGAATATTTGTAGTGCTTATAAGAGTGTTCCTTAAAAGTTTTCAGTAATTCACGGACCACGCAGTTTTTAACTTTCTACATTTTATTTTTAATTAATATGGAGTTTTTACATTCTTATGTTACAGATTTAGCAGAAAAACCGTCCACGTTATCTATCTTATTGCATTTTTTTTATATCCGTGAGTGGGTCAAGTTAACGCGTACCACTGAAAATACCGCCTCCTTACGACATTTAGATGTCAAGAAAACCCGTAAAAAATTAAGTAGGTAGTCACCATAAATTGAATCCATCTCCTTTTGGTTTCTTAAGGCCTTTATTGTCAATATAAACTATGCTCCAGCTCCTCTATAAATTGTAGTGTCATTTTCTAATTTTATTCCATTATAGTCCTCAAGTCTATGTTGGTAGAGAATGTAAAAACTGCATATTATTGTGTCCCGAGTGTAGGCTTTTAAAGGTCCAATTTTGAAAGCCACGAGTGAGTTTAATTATAAAATTTATTATTGTCCGTCCGCTGGTCCAGATCTTGGGATGGGCGTGTGTGCCCCAGGTAGGTAGTGGGGCAAAGCTTCCCATTTGTGATTTAAAAAAAAAGAAAAAAGCCATTATAACCAATATTGTTATTTCTTTCCCTCTTGCATCATTTGCCCATTTTGTCTCTATTACTAAACTGTAACCTCCCTTTGAAACTCGGTCAGATTATATCAACTGGTCCTAATCCAGAGTGGGATGAGAGTTTTACATGGTCCTTTGAGAGTCCACCAAAAGGCCAAAAGCTTCAAATTTCTTGCAAGAACAAGAGCAAAATGGGGAAGGTAAGTTTTCCCCCCTTTTTTCTTCCTTTTTCTTTTGTTTTCGTATGAAGCTTCTACAACTAATTTTATCTTCGTGTAATAAAACAGAGTTCTTTTGGAAAGGTAACAATTCAAATCGACAAAGTTGTAATGTTGGGAGCGGTTGCCGGCGAATACACCCTGTTGCCTGAAAGCAAAAGCGGTCCTCGAAATTTGGAAATAGAATTTCAATGGTCTAACAAGTAAGCACAATTGCTCAATTGCTGAATGAATTTTTTTTTTTTTTTTTTCTTTTCAATTTTGGGTATTTATCATGATAGTGTATATAGAGTATATCTCCATTTTTTTAGTTTCTATACAAATAGCAATTTGTCAAAAGAAATCTCTCTGGAAATTTCCTTTCACTATTTTTCTGGGTTGAAAATGGATAGAATATTTCTTCTGGTTTGTATTTTCATTGGTTTGTTGAAGTGCTTGTCCATTTTGAGAAAAAGTAATGTATAATGTAATTATGTAACTTTCAGTGTGTGAGAATTGATTATAAAAATGTATGAATAGGAACTCTGATAAACATGTTCTGGACATTTTCTTTTGAATTATTAGAATCCCCTCACAGAAACAATTCTTTTTTAAAAAATGGTTCCGATGTGATTTGTGATACTATTTAGAACATATGCTTAAAATTGAATCAATTATTTATTTATTAATATGGTGAATTTATCATTTATATTGTGTTTGTTTGTTGAATTTATAGAAGATTTAAAATGAATATTTATTTACTACTTAAAAACTGTATCAAAACGAGTTTTTGTAATTCTTCATTTTTACTACAAAAAATAGCTCTTCGTTTCTAACCATTTACTTTTAATCATTTATTTATAGTTATTCAAAATAACACTTCTTTTCTAACTATTCATTTCTAATTATTAATTTCTAAATCTTTAAAATATTTCATTTTTAATCATTCATTTCTAATTATTCTTTTTTAACTATTCAAAATAACTATTTATTTTTATCTTTAATTCATTTACCGAAAAAAAAAGCATCTTAACAAGTTAGTTTTTTTTTACAATAACTCTCAATTTCTAACTTTTCTAAATAACTACTCATTCAAACACTTCTGATGAATCAATGCGTGCTTATTATTATTTATTATTATTATTTTATTTGAGGTTGGAGTATTTGAACGTGCAAGCTGAATGTAAGTTAATTACCCCTAAACATTTGAAATTTGAATGCCAATTACCTGCACTTTTACTGTTAGAGGAAATGTTTAAAATTTGAATTCATCATTTAATTAGTCTGATGAGTTAATTAAAGAATTTATCATTTCAATTCACAAGTTTTGACCGGCACGTAAGCATTCTTGGACCACCTTGGTGCCTCGATGAATTCATCTTAAAAGTTTTCCCCTCTCCCAATAGTAGGGGCAGTTTGGAGGATAAAAGTTTCTTGATTAGTTGCACTGTGTTGGGTTTTTATTTTTTTAATGGAAAAGTTGGGTTAATCTTTTATTGTGGTTTTATTAATTCATGAATTAATTTAGGGAAAAGTATATTTTTAGTAAACATATAGTTTTACCTAATGAGTGTGTGGCGCGAAAGGTCAATGTATATGATGTCTCCAAATAATTTTCAATCAATGTCACAAACAACCTTCAGTTACCATAAGTCTGATAAATAATATTGCAGCAGATAGTCTTTAATTAAGAGATTGTAAATAACATAATTAGAATATGCAAATAAATGTTCAAAAAATTCTCCTATGGATAAAATATTTTTTTTTAAAGTGTTAAAATTAAAATAAACAATGCTCAAATATATATTCTATTTTTATCTTTTAAAAATTAAATTTTATGTTAAGACCATCAATATATTATAATTAAAATTCATCTAGTTATCATATTAGTCATCATTTTATTATATAACTTATAGTTTTGTAATTAAATTTGAACATTGAAAAATTAAAGATAAAAATGTTAGTTTTGAAACTTTGATAATTAAATAGAAGATTTATCCAAAATATAGAGATTAAAAAATAAAAATGTATTTCCCCTTGATTTAACTTATCAAATGACAATAATGGCTCTCAAATATGATGCTTTTAAGTTGAGCCTTAATTAGACTTATGAAAGACAATATTAGTACAACATTATCATTGGACGGCTAACTTCTAACACAACTAAAAATGGATATAATTTATATTCAATATATATCTATCTAACATTTTTGCTTAGAACACAATTCTATTTTCTAGAATATGTTTGGCTAGACATTTTAATTTGGACCAACTAAACAATCAATAGCTGGAGACTTCATACATATGAAGAGTTTGCATTTGGACTAGTAAGTATTAGTCTCCCTACCTAATAGTCTTATCTACAATAGAACTTCCTCACCCAAAATTACAATTCTTATACAAGATAAACCCAATAATGAGACTAGGGAATTCAAATTAATGGTGATAGCATGCATACAAAGGTAATATTTCTTTATTTGTATAATTGAGGTACACATACATAATATTTGTTTCATTTTGTTTGGATTCGAATTCATGAGCTTTTGGTCATGGTCATAAAATCGTTAAATTATTGCTCGCGTTGTCATTTTGTCTTATGATCTAACTTGATTGTGTAAGAGACACTCAAACTTTTTTTTTTTTTTTTTTTTTTTTTTTTTTGAGATTACAACAGTTTTAGGGTGGGAGATTCAAACCCATGATCTCTTAGTCATTGTGTTACACATAATGCCGTGTTGGCAACAAAAATTCTAATATTAATTTAATTTTAAATATTTTAATTCTTGACTAGGGAATTCAAATTAATGGTGATAGCATGGGGTGAAATTTTGAATCCATGTTATAGAAAGGGTGAAAGATTCAACTCAACTTAATACAATGTATGATGTGT
>JBBMKA010000026.1:7073953-7100214 GCA_037833695.1 Sechiopsis laciniata | reverse complement strand
TCTAGGGCTAATTAATGATGTGTAATTCACCTATTACAAAATACCCTCTTGAAGTACATATCATAAACAAACATGGCAAATAGAACTGATCATGATCATCAGAAGCTCCAGATACACCTGGATCAGAACTTCATAACAAAATCTCAGACTCACCTGGTTCAGAATGCTACTCAAAGCAAAGCAGCTCAGAACATAATACCAAACTATCTTGACATAGAATGCCAAACTGACTTGGCTCAGAATCCGCCCATGCAGAGCAAATCACAGAGATACTCAAATCTCTCAGAAGACAAAGCTTTAGTCAAAATATCTGCAGGATTGTGAACCGAGTTCACCTTCAGCAATGACAACCTGTTCTCCAGAACAACATCTCTAACAAAGTGGAATCTAACGTCTATATGCTTGGTTCGATTGTAAAAAAGTAGGATTCTTAGACAACGCCAGCGCACTCTGGCTATCATAATGCAAAGCAATCAAACAGTCTATATCCAGCATTTCTGAAATTAGACCTTTGAGCCAAAATGTTAACAGCATCTGTCAAAGTAATATATTCTGCCTCAGTCGAAGACAAAGCAACAACCGTCTGCAAGCTAGACTTCCAACTTATCACATTGCCGAACAACATAAAAACATAACCTGTAAGCGATCTACGCCTATCGGCGTCTGCAGCATAATCAGAATCAACATAACCTGTTAGGATGGATTCTTCAGAACTATTACCCTTCGCGACTGAGCCTTTAATATACCTCAATATCCACTTTGCTGCTTCCCGATGGGGCTTACCAGGGTTACTCATATACCTGCTCACGACACTCATCGAGTGTCCCAAATCCGGCGTACATGAAATCATGGCATACATAACACTCCCAACAAGATTAGAATAAGGCACTACTTTCATATCTTCAATATCTTCCTCAGAAGATGGAGATTGACTAGATGACAATTTGCAAAGAGCAAATGGAGTCTTCACCGACTTACAACTTTTCATGTGAAAGCGCTTCAAAATACCAGCCAAATAATCAGGTTGATTGATACTTAAACTGCAATTATCTCAGTCTCTGATCAACTCCATACCCAAAATTTTCTTTGCAGCTCCCAAATCTTTCATCTCAAATTTGCTGTTCAACAAATCCTTTACCCTCTTAATTTTTGCAACACTGCTAGATGCAATCAGAATGACATCCACATACAACAGAAGTAGGATGAAGCAACTTGTACTAACAAAATTTATGTATACATAAGAGTCAAAAGAATTCTTAGCAAATCCATTCTCAGATATGAAAGAATTAAAGCACTTATTCCACTGCCTTGATGATTGCTTGAGGCCATAGATGGATCTCTTCTGATGACAAACCTTGCCAGACTGACCATCTAATTCATAACCAGGAGGCTGCTTCATATAGACATCCTTATCCAAAGTTCCATGCAAGAATGTCGTGGTCACATCCATCTGTTCCAATTCAAGGTTGAATTGAATTGGCATAGCAAGTAAAGCTCTAATAGAGGAATGTTTGACAACTGGAGAAAATACTTCAGTATAATCTATCCCTTCTTCTTGCGTGTAACCTTTGGCAACTAATCTTGCCTTAAACCGAGGTTGAGCAAACCCCTTGATTCCTGGTTTTACCTTGAACAACCATCTACAGTCAATAATCTTGCAATTCTCAGGACGATCCACCAAAATCCAAGTCTGATTTTTCTTCAAAGAAGCCATTTCTCAGTCCATCGCTTCCATCCATTCAACAGAATGTTTGAAGTTTAAAGCCTGCTTGTAGGTGTTCGGTTCAGAAATGCTCTCTTCATCATAGCAGTACAGAGCAAAACCTACAAACTGCGCTTCATCAAATCTCAATGGAGGCCGAATTACCCTATCTCTGGCTAACTGATAAGATTGAATATCAGAATTCACAATAGGGGCAACTGGCTGAACATCACTCTTGAAACTAGAAGGAACATCCTCTGGCTCAAGAGCAACAAATACGGGATCAGAATGTGCAGTATCATCGATATGCACTGATGGCTCTACTGAAGAATCTCTGGATGTGGAAGCAGAAGACGATGTCAAAATAGTTCTCGAATCATTGCCAAGTAACTCAATCTCATATGTCATCTGCTTGGCAATTTCTAAGTTATCTAAAACTTCACCACTACAAGTCTCATTCCAAGGGAATAACTCTTCATTAAACTTGACATCTCTGCTAACAAAATATTTTCTATCTCCATATTCAAGTGATCAAAGCTTGTATCATTTCACTCCCGAAGGATATCCAATGAAGATACATTTCTGGGCAGGTGAATCTAGCTTGTCTTGTTTAGTATGTGCATAAGCTGCACAACCAAACACTCTCAAATATTTCAGATTTGGTGGGGAACCTATCCAAATTTCTTAAGGAGTCTTGAAATTCAGAGCAGTCGAGGGACTTCTATTGATGATATAGGCAGTAATGTTAATTTCCTCTCCCCAAAAAACTTTGAGCAACTGAGGAAATAACAGTATGCATTGAACTTTCTCTAAAATGGTCTTGTTGAACCTCTCTGCAAGCCCATTCTGCTGAGGGGTGCCCGGAACTGCAGAAATCTCTTAATCCCAGACTGTTTACACAAATCATCGAAGTTCTGATTAAGGAATTCTAACCCGTTATCTGTTCGTAAGGCTTTCACTTGCTTCCCAAATTGATTCTCAACCATAACCTTCCACTCTTTGAATTTTTTAAAAGTCTCATCTTTGGTCTTCAACATAAAGATCCACAACTTTATCGAGTGGTCATCAATCAAGGAAAAGAAGTATTGAGCTCCACCATGTGTCTGGACCCGAGCTGGTCCCCAAAGATTAGATGGATATAATCTAATATCTCCTCTGATTTGTACTGCGAAGCTCGAAAACTCAACCTAGTGGACTTGCCCAAAATGCAATACTCACAGTTCTCTATTGCTGATGGTTTCATATTTCCCAAAAGTCCTTGCTTACACCAACAATCAAGTCCTCTATGGCTGATATGAGCCAATCTATTATGCCACAATTTTGAAACCTTCAAATTGGAATAAGAGACTACATGGACTTCGCCCTGGATAGCTCGACCTTGAAGAAAATACAGTTCTTTCACAAGCTTACCAGTCATCTTGAATTTTTTATTTTTACAGATCATCAACAAACCATGGCGAGACTTGTAGTCATAACCAGCAACATCAAAAGTCCCTAAGGAGGTGAGGTTACGTCTCAGGCCTGACACGTACCGAACATCAGATAGCACTTTGACTGAGCCGTCATCCATGCTGAATCGAACTGAACCGATGCCCTTAACCTCGCACTGCTGACTATTTCCCAATGTGACTTTTTCTGTCTCAACTTCTTTCAAATTCTCAAAATGGTGCTTATACGAGGATATATGGAAGGTGCAATCCGAATCCATAATCCATTGACTCTCATAGTGGTCATCAGAATTTCTAGCCATAAGCACCTTGGCTGAATCATAACCATCGAGTACATAGGCATTTGCTTTAGGCCTCCTAACAGGGAGTATTCCCATCCTCTTCAGAACTAGACAATTAAACTTAATGTCCTTCAGCCTTGCAGTAATTGCAGGTAAAACTCTTTTTCTGCTCTTTTACCTCTTTCTTCTTCTTTGCAGGTTTAGAGCTGGTTTTGCCTGATATACTACTCTGGCCTTTGGCAAGTTTGACTGACTTGCCCTTCATATAAAGAGCCTCAGAATCCTTCTTCTCTATTTTTATCTCTAAGTCCCTAAAACGAAGTGAGTCAAGAACTTTGTCTAGGGTCAATTTCTCACTGCCATACTTAATCACTGATTTCAGCTCCTTGGACATGTCGAGTAATGAATTGAGAAGAATCAATGCTTGATTCTCGGAATCAAGCTTCTCCCCGATGTTTGCCAAATCTGCACAAATTTTGTTGAACTTATCTATGTTTTCTTCCAAGGCTTTGGATGGATCCATTCTAAACCCAAATAATAACTCTTTTAGATATATCTTGTTAGACAGTGACTTTGACATGTAGAACTCTTCTAATTTGGCCCACAGAGTAGCCACATCATCAATCTCTCCAAGTCTTCTTAAGACATTATCGGCCAAATGCAGAATAATAGTGCTATTTGCAATCTCACATGACTCAACCTTTTCTTCATCTGTCATGGAAGCAGGCCATTTAGGAGGGTTGTCCAAGGCCTTTGCAACTTTCTGTTGCACTAGCAATGCCTTCATCTTCCTCTTCCACAAACTGAAATCTCCCTTCCCGTCAAATTTATCAATCACAAATCTTGTCGACATACTTGCACAGCAACTTTGCGTGAATTCTAGCCTTGAATTTTTTTTTTATATCGGTGATTACCGGCAATTTTGTATTTGGGTTAATTGGTTCAGCTGCTTCAAATTATTATGAATTTGATTTTTTAATTGCTTATAGTCAACATAAGCTGTTGTGCAAATTGGAATAGCAAATTTGTGATTGGCCATCTCAATTGAAATTTAGCATTTGACATTTTGTGTTGAATTAAATTTCAATCTCAGTTGAAATTTTATGAGGTGCATTCAATTTGGCATTAAGCAGCTTGAAATTGAGGTAAATTTGATATGATAAATTTGGTTATTCAGCTGCAATTGTGATATTTTTGTTGCTGGAATTTGATTTTGAAATTTTTTTTGAGCTGTGAAGATTTTGAAAATTGATTGAGAATTCAGAATTTCTGAATTTTGAGATTGATTTTGAGATAAGCTGCTTGGTGATTCTGTTGGGTAATTCTAATTGTTGAGCTGATTGTTTTCTGTGTTGAGGCTAGCAATCCTCTGAATAAACATCACAAAGTTCCATTGACTGAAGCTGACGATCCAAATTGGAATCCAAGGCTCGGTTTCTTCTGAAGAATTCGACAATTTTATCTTCAAATCCCAAATTCAACGAAAAAACGCTTAAGTCTGTTCCACTTCTTAGATTTGACTAAATCAATTCGCAAAATCATAACCAAATTGCTAAATACAATTGCTACAAATTTGAAAGAATTTGTTAATCGACTCAAAATCATCTCCCAATTCAACGATTCATCAATTTTAAAACACACCAAAAAGTGATTAAAATTGGAACTAAGCCAGAAATCGTCAGGTCTATGAGAAATTGAAGTCGATTTGAGGAATCACTTGAAAAATCAACGCACCAGAAGACAAAAAATCTCAAATTAGCACAACAACAATGAAGAAATCAACAGATCGAGGAACTCTGCTTCAATTGCAAACTAAAAATGCACAGTAAGTGCGATTTTCTTAATCTAAAGCTCAAAATTCAAATATGGCACGATAAAATCACAGCAGAAGTAAACACTTGCTCTGATACCAAAATGTAGTGCAAAATCCAGATTCAGATCTAATCTAAGAACAAATGCACAATAGAGATGAATCAAAACAAATAGAGAAAAGAGAAGGATTGAGAAGAGAGAACACAAGATCTAGAGTGGTTCGGGAACGTCCCTACTCCACTGTTATGGATCGATTGAACTTGATCGATCCACTATCATAATGCCATTGCAAGAAATGTACAAGGGCTCTCTAGGTTTAAGATTTCTAATCTCACACTCTCTCTCAAAGATGAAGAAACCCCAAAAGTACTTTATATACTAGCACTAATACACATATCTCATGATTAGTTAAAACTAACCCTCTAATTAACCCAAGTTACATTTAACCCATCTAGGACTAATTAATGATGTGTAATTCACCTATTACACTAAAGATAGCAAAAGTATTAATATTTTTTTGTTAATAAGTTAGGGGATGAATCTATGACCTTCTATTCATAGATGCATTTTTGGTGGTTGATTTATTTGTTCTTGTTGATAATTATATTCTTTTTTAAAAGGTCAGTTTTTCTTTGATATACTAGGAATATACTAACTCTCAAGTAATGTAATCATAAAAAAATTAGAAATTTATTCTCAACAGTACATTCAATTTATTGTATTATATTTGCAATACAATTTCTAAAATAATTTATCTATAGTACATGATTTCTATCGGTGGTAGAATTCAACGAGTGATAGAAAGAGTTTATCGTTAATTGAATTCTATGAGTAATAGGACTAACCAGTGATAGAACTCTATCACTTATTGATTTTTATCGGTGATATAACTCAATTTAGATTTTTTGCTACAAATAAATTAATTTTAATTTTGTGCTTTTGCCCTTTTTTATTATACATGTAAAATTCTCTAAAAAATTTAAATATTTACCAAGTGATGAAAATATAAATTGAGATTAAATTCATTTTCTTAAAATAACATAAACTACAATTAAAAAAAAGACTATTTAATTTTTTTTAAAAGACTTGTATTTAGTCAAAAGTTTAATGTTGATAAGGACTATGCTGTTAGATTAGATTAGTGTTGAGACCATTCAAAAAGGGAAGTTGAATAAAATAAAGAGTTTACTAATCAACTATTTCGTAGAGAAAAGTCTTATAATAATAATAGAAGAAAAAGACAAAATAGAGTTGAAATTTCATATTTATTTATACCTTTGGAAATAAGAGAGACGAAGAGAAGTGCTGTGAAGAGCTTCGCGAAGAAAGGCGTTGTTTTTTTTACTCTATGGTTTTACTTTTATCTTTTGTGTTTGTGACTGTCCTATTTAAAGTTTTTTTTTTTTTTTTGTTTGTAGATTTCAGTTTCCATTTGATAGTATAGTAATTAATCGAGTAACGCCAGAAACCATATAATACGTTTAATATTTAAGCGTTTGTATATGTATTACTCAGTAACTATACTATTTCATTTTACATATAAAAAAAATTCTATTTCCTAAATATATAACATTTAAAGAACATTTATGAAAATTTCCATCAATTTTGCACGTGGAAAATTCCCACATATTAATGATAATTTATGATTTTATGTAAGAATTAATTTATTTTTCTTTAATATCTAAATATTTTAGAGTTGACAATATATTTCGTGATTGATATTCAAAGTTTATGCAAGCTAACCCTGAATATATATAATAATAATAATAATAATAATAATAATATTATTAGACTATTGAGATTGTATTTCTTTTATTAATGACTACTGGAACAAAGTAAAACTCTTAACATTTTGTCAACAAGAGCAATAGCTCACGATGCATCAATGTACACTTAATGACCAAAAGGTGTGAGGTTCAAATTCTCCCACTCCAGTAATCTCAAAAAAAAAAAAAAACTGTTAACATTTTAATGATTTTCCTTTATTCACCTTGGTACCGAAAAGTAGGAGTTTATAGCTTACATCGCTAACAAAATTTCAAAAAAAAAAAAAAAAGAGCTTACAATATTAATTCGCCATTGGTTTCTCAAAAATAAATCTTAATTCACTATTGTTACCGTTTATTAATTTATTGAAAGTTGAGTATATAAAAATATATCAACTAAATTCTAATTTTCTCTCCGACCAAATTGATACCGTAACCTTTAGTTTATTAAGTTTGATTAATCATATTATTATTTTGGTGATTATAAATTTTGCTTTATTTTAATCTTTAAATTTTCAAACCTTTGATTTTAATCGCTCTAATTTTAAAAAATAAAATCAATCCTTCGGAAAAATTAACTATTGATTTTTCTTAAAAAAATATCATATTCTTTATACATTTAATACTATTAAATTAATTTCAAAAAATTAAATATTATAAAATTTACTATACTGATCATGTATAATTACTATTTTTTTAAGTTAGTTTATTCTAAAGCATGAAAGTAGAACAAAATCTATCTACCAGAACCAATTTGACATTCTATATAAAAAAAAAAAAAAAAACAATATGATATTTTAATCGTTTTTATTTTATTGCATTTATGGTGAAAATTTTCCCCAAACCGTGCCGTGGTGTATAGAAGTGGCCCAATAGAAAGCTCATTTGATGTTAGGCTATCTGGGCCTAAATCCTTTTGGCCCAAACCAAATTACAAGCCCACAAATTTTGGATACCCATCAATTCATGTAGATCCAAACAAAGGGAGAGCCTAATCATCTCTAATCTTCTTGCGCCGGTCTGAAATTCCGGCGACTGCTCAATCTCCGCCTCGACATGGAAACTGATTGGCCGTCGCCGTCACCGGATTCTTCCGACCCCGAAACCCTAACTTCAGCCATCAATGAATTGACCATATCCTCCGATCCATTAACCAGCCAATTCACTTCCCTCAACGATCTCGCTCACGAGCTCTCCTCTCTTCAAGATCTCGCCACTCGCGGCTCATGGCGTTCAATTCTAGACAAGGTCGCTAGGGCACGATCTCTCTCTCTGCTCCAAAAGCCCCATGAACATCTCACTTATCTCTCATACAACGTTCTTGCCCTAGTCAAACTCCGTCGACTCTCCGAAGCCTTGACGGAGCTCGATTCGCTCGAAGATCTGGATAGCTCTCAATACAGGTACGAATCTTACCCTACTGTTTACCCTAATCGGACCGGATCGATGGTCCCCTTTTCACTTCGGTGGTTGCACGCTCTAATCCCTCTCAAAATGGGCGAGCGTCAACAGGGGTTGGACCGGTTCTATGAACTTCTGGATTTTGTAGAGTCGAAATTGAAGGAAAAAGAGGCGAAAAACCTGGATGCCTCGTTGAATTTGTGGAAGAAACGGGAAGTGTTTGTGATTAACTGTATTATAGGTCATCATTTAAGTAACAAAGAGTTTAGGGTTTGTTTGAGTCTGATTGATAAATTGCTTAGTCGTGATTTTCTAGACCCTGTTCTGATTTCGAAACTTGGGTATATACAAATGTATGCTGGTGATGTTGAAGGTGCTAAGAGTTCGTTTAATCGGATTGAGGAAATGAGTAATAATGGGTCAGTGGAGATTAAGAACCTTGTGAATAGGAACAGGGCATTGGTGTTTTTGGTGGGTAAGGATTATCTATCAGCTGTGAGGGAATATGAGGAATGTATTGAGAGAGACCATACTGATATGGTGGCTATTAACAATAAGTCTCTTTGCTTGATGTATTTGAGGGATTTAGCTGATTCGATTAAGGTGCTCGAAAATGCACTGGAAAGAGTTCCTACTGTGGCTCTCAATGAAACCGTGATCGTGAATCTGTGTAGTATGTATGAATTGGCTTATGTTAATCACTCTGAGATTAAGAGAACTCTCAATAACTGGATTGCCCGTGTTGCGCCTGATGATTTTGATTCTTCGAGTACTCGGATTTAAGGTAGTTTTTTTATGTTACATTCCTTGTATGAAAATGTGTTATACATTATATATTTGGTCATTGGTATGTGTTCTTATCTTATCTACTGTGTTACGTAAGTTGTAGCCTATGAGTAGTTGTTTTAGAATGGTATATTGATTTGTTAACTGTTATGATGGAAGAAACGGAGAACTTTAGCCACATTGCGGTTGATGGGTTCTTGTTGTCCAAGCCTTAAGGATTGAACTTGTCTGTGCATTTCTAATGATTTTATGTCTTCCCTGAGTGGTAATATGTAGCTAAATTCAACATCCATTCATACTTAAAAAAAAAAAAAAATCATCCCTGCAGTTATTCCTTTTCTTTTGTCTTAAAGCTTCATCTTATATCCTCATGCTTACTTATAAAAGAAAAAAACTGGTTCAACTCCTTAGATAGCTCTCCTTTCTACCTGAATTTGCTGCTCTAGGATTAATTGACCGTTTGTTTGTTCGCGCAACTACGAGTGGGAAAGTTTTGTACTTTTGATGAATCCTCTACCAGTTTGTTTATTCATTGATTCTACTGATGTATTAATACTGAGTTGATCATGGGTTTGAATCCCTCTTCTCCCATTTGTAGTTGAACACAAAATAATTGAAAAGGCCTATTTTATGCATTTCCATGAATGTCAATTTTTTTTTAAACATTTTAGAAAAATTTCAAATATGCAAGAATTGATTCAATCAAATTAAATTGATGGTCATGCTTCAATCAAGTGAAATTGGTTAAAAAACTGAAATATAAAATATTTTTAAGAAGTTATAATTTTAATGAGGATTCAAGAATTTGTTATCTACAACAAATTTTCTTCATTTAATGTACTTTTAAAAAATAATTATGAGTATTTAGATTAGTTTGTGTGCATCTGGATTATTTTGACTGGACAAATTATTGGCTTATAATATTTGATTGTTATGAAAATTTGTTGGAGATGAATTCCTATGACATTCATTTTAACACTGAATTATCTGCAATAAAAGTATACTTGTTATCTTTCCGTAACATTTTGCTTATATATTTATTTATTTATGTAATCACTACTTTGTTTTGAAAATACTTCCCAGTAGAGGTTTATATAATTTTGAACTAAAAAAGGGGTTTAAGTAATGAAGTAATTGCTTGTTCTTAATTAACAGGAGTCTTAGTTAGCCTACTTAAAATTAATTTTCTAGGAGTTATTTCAACAAGTAAATGTAGTAAGGTTATATTATTTATATATTGTTATTTTATGACAATCGTTGAGGTGGGTGTAAATTGGTTCGAACACTTTATATATATAAATTGTTAATTCAATTTTCCATGTTAATAGCAGAAGTTTTTGTTCAAAGTTGAGTGAGAAAATATCCATGTATTCTTATTTTCTTTTCTCGATAATAAACGAAATTTGGGCAAAGAATTCCCATCCCACTTAATAATTAATACAACTAAATACAAAAACTTTGACCCTATCTCTTCGTTGTTTAAATGAGGGTAATAACATTTGAAAAAACAATATAAATAGAGGAAAAATCATTTTCGTAAAGAAGACCTCGCTTCAAAGGTTCCATTAATATTCCAAAACGATGCTGCATGAATAGATTTTGATGGCAAAAAGCAACAGAAAAGAGACAACAAAAGCAATTCTTAACGTTTCTTTATGATCAATTTTCTGTTAAATTGGAGTTGCCTTTGCAAAGGACAGCCCCCAGAAGCTAAGGACTTCTTCATCCAAGGACCAAGCCCTTGACTTTATCTTCAAGACAATCCTTTCTTCCATTCACCCATTTATAACCCCATTCCATTCCCAAGGCATTGAACATTAACAAAACAATCAAAAAACTTGAGCCTACAACTATTTTCCACAATACCAAAATGGAGGCTTCAAGTTCATTTAAGGAAGGTGCAGCTGAGATCGTTTTCTTCGACCTCGAAACCACAGTGCCAAATAGAGTCGGGCAGCGGTTTCGAGTTTTGGAATTTGGTGCTATCCTCGTCTGTCCCTTGACACTTGTGGAGCTTGAGAGCTTTACCACTCTCATCAGGCCAAAGGATTTATCGGTTGTCGGAGAAAGGTCCAGTCGACGTGAGGGAATAACGAGAGAAATCGTTGCAACTGCGCCATTGTTTGAGGAAGTTGCAGACAAGATATTCAATATATTGAATGGAAGGATATGGGCAGGCCATAACATTCAGCGATTTGACTGTGTTCGTATTAGGGAGGCGTTCGCGGAGATCGGTTGGCCTGCTCCTAAGCCAGTTGGGATGGTTGATTCTTTAGGAGTCTTGAGTCAGAAGTTTGGCAAGAGAGCTGGAAACATGAAGGTAAGATAACAACTACAGAACCTTTGAAATCATAACATGCAGCATTTTGCAAAATCAAAAGCTTGTAGATACATAGCATTCATAATAGTTCTTATCTCATATTTTGAACTGTTTCATGTTTAGATGGCTTCATTGGCTTCTTACTTTCAGCTGGGGCAGCAAAAACACAGGTATATGACACATTAACTCCCTCTCCCTCTATTAGAGGCATACACGAATTTAGTTGGGTTAAGCGAATTTTTTAGACCAATTAAAATTTTTTGATTAGTCACCAATCTGCCCAACTTTATATGTTTGAACAATCCAACCTATATATTTTTAGATTGACTTAAATTAAGTTATCCTTATAAAAAAAAAGAAGGATATATATATGTTATTTACTTTCCATTTTTATGTAAATCAACTTAATAATTAGAGTGTTCATGGGAAGAATCAGATAGGATTGAGACATTTTTTCAGATTCAATTCAAATTTTTTTTTTCTTTCAAAATTTAATAATAACATTAAAATAAATAAATGCATATATAAACATATTAGGTGAAAAAATATATATTTTTAAATAATAATAAATTCAAATTTAGCATGAGTTGACACAAACTAATTATTGTAGGTTAACTCATCGATCAATCTAATCCATAATTTATTTATTTATTTATTTGAACCAAATCTAAGTAAGTCCAACTCAACCGGTCAAATTGGGTTGAGTTGATCGACATTTTGGATTATCAAGTTTTTTTAACAGTATACCTCTAAAAAAATGGTTGGTGGCGTGTTGGTTTCATTGTTTGGTAGTAATTCAGTTTAACATCACAATCACGCATTTGATCTTTAAAATTGACATCCAACTCTCATTTATTTGAGAGCAATGGAACCCTTTATGTAGGGTTTGTGGTCCCCTCCCTCAATTTGTACTAAAAAAAAAAACATTCCCTACCTCTATTTATGTTTATACCTACATCTCCTTGGTTCACAAAAGTGCTTTGTGCAGGAGCCTTGATGATGTTCGTATGAACTTGGAGGTCCTCAAGCATTGTGCTACTGTACTATTTCTGGTATGCGCGCAAAGCTTTCGAGTTCGACCGCTTATGCAGCTCATTTGCACGCCCGAGTTATCGAAACACTATTCCTCTTTGTTACTCATCCCTTACTTTGGTAATTTCTCTATCAGGAATCAACTCTCCCTAGTATATTGCCTGGGAAGTGGAAGACTACATCCACCATAACAACTCGAAACCGAGCCAACGGGAAGCTGCATTGTAGGGACGAAAGTAGCCGAAAATCTCCTCCGTCGTCGCCAGGATATAACCTGAGATCAGTTGCTCATTCAAGGGAAAGATTAGGAATCGCAAAGGTTTGTGGTTAAGGGTCTTTCTTTGAATGTCAATGATGCTAGACTCATATATTGATACTGAAAATGTGTTGATTTGAAACAGATGACAGGAAAGGTAAAAAATGTACTCTGCAGAGCTCGGGGAAATCGGCATTTTGATGTGTTATTCAAACATTCTCGATTGCTACTACGGTGACTCGAAACCGCCGAATCGGCATTGTTTTGTGAGAGGCTGGAAGTTGGTTCATAGCATTGAAGAACATAAACAAACATGTATACAAGAGAAAATGATTATTTGAATGAAAGACTTACAACCCTTTTTAGTATGGACAGAAAATCTAAGAGTTATATATCATCTTCTTGATGTTGTCAATTGGAGAGAGATTCTTTGATGTAGAGATGTGTAAATATAATCAACAATCAAACAATTCATTCTTTCATTACTTCATCCTTTCATTCTTTGTTAGATTTGCCATCTTGAAGGAGGTTTGTTTGACACAATTAATGAAGTTTTTACCTCTCCAAATAATCACATCCAAACGTGCTATTGTAATAAATAATTTTTAATTACTCAAAATAATCACTCGCTTTTAATTACTCATTTCTAACCACACAAAATAATTATTTATTTTTAACCATTCATTTCTAATTATTCATGTTTCATTATTAATTTTTAATTGTTCATTTCTAATCACTCAAAATAATCACTTATTGTTAAATATGAAGTTCACATCATTTGTAATTAGCTTAACCTTTTTGTGAGGTTAGTTTTAACCATGAGTTAGTTAATGGTTAGGGTTTCTAACCATGTGGGTGTGTATTATTGAGCTATCTATATAAAGTTCCTATTGGGTGTGTTTTAGGGTTGAGAGAAACCTAGCCATTATTTGTGCCCATCTTAAAGTTTTATCTTCTTCAATGGAAATTATGAGTGAGTATCGTCTCACATTCTAAATAGTGGAGTAAGCTAGTCCGAACCACTTTACTCGGTGTATTAATTTCTTCTCCTCCTTCTTTATTTGGTTTGATTTTATCTCTATTGTTTTGATTTGGTTGATTGAATCTGGAAATTGGGATAGATCTGAAATTTACTTTACAATTTGGTATCAGAGCTGTTGAGGCTTTTAATTCTGCAATGTCATTTCTCTGCTATGTTTTTGGGTAAAGTTGATCGGTGAGGTTAGATAAACTTGGAATTGGCGATTTTGAAATTTTGAGGAGTCGGCGGTCGATGATTATTCAAATTCACCAGAATCGGTGAATTCTTTGTCAAATTCTGTGGGTTTCAACCATGAAACTCGTCCAATCGGCTGCAATTTGATATTCATTGGTACTTAGAAGGAGCTGGTGTTTGAGTGTTTTGGCAAATTTCATCGTTATTTCTTGAATTATTCGGCAGCGTTGTGGGAATTTTGTTTCCATACTGGCGGTGGTCAAAATCTCGATCCTCTGTTTTGGGTATTGACATGTGGTCTTCTTAGTCAATATTATTTTGGCTTTAAAATTGTGAAAGTGGTAATTTCTCAATTGCAGAGAATTTGAGAAGTCAAGTTCAATTTGGAGTTCTTGTTTTGGCTTCTTGTGCATCCTAAGAAATTATTATTGTAGCATCAGGAGTTTGAGATTTCAACATGAAATCAATTGAGAATTAGAGCAATTTGAGTTCATTCAGCATTCAATCAGTCAAGTTTATGAAATTTTTGATGATGGTTGCAATTTGTGAATGATTTTCAATGAATTGAAAATCAATTTTGAGACTGCAGAGGAAATTTTTGCTAAGCTTCAGCCTGTTTCTTTTTGGGATTATTCAACTATTTGAGACTGCAATTTTGCTTGAAATTGAGGTATTCTTTAATGCTTCATTATATCACAGTTAACCTTGAAATTTCATGCTATTAATTAGGCATTCTACATTGATATACTGAGTAATTTGGGGTGGAGGTTATTTGATTTTGCCAAATATTTTGGTGAATTATTTGAGTACTCTGCTAATTAAAATTGAGATTGCATACAACTAATGTGAGTTAATATTAGTTGGAATTAGAATCTTTTTTGGGAAATTGCAATTTTGGTAAAGTCATTATGCTATTGGGCATTTTTGTGATATTTGTGATATTATGTGGTGAAATTTGAGAATTTGAGCTGCTTGGTTGAAATTTGAGCTGAAAATTGATTTGGCATGCTAAATTTGTGTTATTATGCTACAAATTGGAATTAAAATTGTAGCGAGATTTTGTTCAGGTTTGTTTCTTTTGAATTGCAAGCTGAAATTTGCTATGAGCATATCATTGTTGTGAAAATTTTGAGAATTTGATTTTGATATTTTTTTGAGCTGGAAATTTGAAATTTTGAGACTGATTATTATGATAGCTGCTTTGTGATCTGTATTGGGTATTTGTTTGGTTGACTCGTCGTTTGTATTGTTTTCTGTTTGAGGCTTGTTGAATTTTACTGTTTCACTGTTCTCTTGAATTTTAATAATTCGCATAAGATGTCAGCTAGATTTGAGTTAGACAAATTTGATGGGTCAGGGGACTTTAGTTTGTGGAAAAGGAAAATGAAAGCCCTTTTAGTGCAACAGAAAGTTGCAAAAGCCTTAGATAATCCTCCTAAGTGGCCTGCTACCATGACAGATGATGAGAAATCAGAGTCATGTCAGATTGCCTATAACACCATCATCCTTCACTTATCTGATAATGTCTTAAGAAGAGTTGGCAACATAGATGGTGTAACAAATTTATGGGCTAAACTTGAAGAGTTCTACCTGTCCAAATCGTTGTCAAATAAGATATATCTGAAGGAGATGTTATTTGGGTTTAGGATGCATCCTTATAAGAGTTTAGAAGAAAACTTAGACGTGTTTAACAACATTTGTGGTGACTTGGCCAATTGTGGGGAGAAGCTCGATTCTGAGAATCAAGTGATCATTCTCTTAAATTCGTTACCCGAGAAATTTAAAGAGCTTAAATTAGTCATTAAGTACGGCAGAGATACTTTGACCCTAGACATTGTTTTGGATTCTTTGAAATCTAGGGATTTAGAGATGAAAATTGAAAAGAAGGATTCTGAGGCCTTGTTTGCGAAGATTAAGTCTTCTAGAGGCCAAGGCAGTTCGTCAAGTAAATCGAGCTCTAATTCTACAACGGGGAAACAACCATTAGGGCAGAAGAAATTTACTTGCAATTACTGCAGGGAAGAAGATCATATGAAGTATGATTGTCCCATTCTGAAGAGGAAAAGTAAGTTACCTGTTAGGATAGTTGATAATGATTCAGCTAACTTCCTCAAAGATTTTGATTCGGGCGAGGTGTTCTTGCCCGAAAATTCTGAAAATTTAGACCCTTTTGATAATTTGTGGATTATAGACTCTGGTTGTTCTTTCCACATGTCCCATTTTGAGTACAATTTTGAAAATTAGAAATTCTGAAAAATAGCAAAGTTTTGTTGGCAAATAACCTTTAGCTTGAGATTAAGGGAGTAGGTTCTGTTCGGTTTAGCATGGATGACGGTTCTGTCAAGATGCTAACATATGTGAAATTTGTTCCAGATCTTCAGCGAAACCTTATATCGTTAGGTGTTTTGGATGCTGCTGGCTATAGCTACTCATCTCGAAATGGATTACTCTCAGTGAGTAAAAATGAGAAAATTAAGTTGTCTGGAAAGCTTACCAATGGTTTATACATTCTGCAAGGCAATGTTTTTCAGTGCGAGATTGATGTAGTTTCTGATAAATTTGTTATGACTCCGTTTGACAATTTGGCAGGTTCTTTACCAGAAGTTAATTGTGTTGTTGATAAGCAGTTGAATTCTGATATTGATTTTTCTGATAATTGTTTGATTGCTGCTTCTGCTTATACATCTGAAAATCCTTTTGTTGAGCCTTCAGTGCTTGTCAGTGACATTGCACGTTTAGATCCTATCTTAGTTGCTTTTGAACCTGAGGATGTTCCTGCGGGTTTAGATTGCAACGTTCAGTTGTTCGATAGGGAGGTGGCTCGTTGGTTGAATTTTTCATGTAGGATGTTTGTGGTGAGACCTGAAATTTGTTTGCTCATTGTCTGCTTTTGCTGGTTTGTGATTAAGTCTCATGTAGAGGGTATTGTATACTCTCGTTCTGATGCAAATTAGTTTGCTCTCGGTTACATACATGAAGAGGGGATCGATGCTCTTGATGTGTTCTTGACGTTCTTTCTCCGTTTGTATTCTTGTATGTATCCTCTCTGATGGGCTTCGATCGCGTTGGACAGTTTGAGTTGTAGTTTTATGAGCAGTTTTGATTCTCCCATGACTGTTTACTTGCAAGAAATTTGTTTGCATTTTTGTTTTCAGAAAAACTATTAGTTCTAATTGCTTCGTTCTGATCCTGTTGAGTTTGAATGATATTCTTATGGCTGCTAGTAGTTTTGATGAAGTTATGCAGTTTGATAATTTCTTGATTTGCAAGTTTTGTTATGGAAGAGGTTTATTGTTTTGGAGTAATTGTTTGTACTTCTGTTTCTTGACATTCTGATAGCACAGTTTGTTAGTTTGTTTAAGTAGTTACATGGATTAGACATGTATTGTTGCAGCGTTCTGAGCATTCAGATTTTTTATTCGGTCTATTGTTATTTGAGGGTAATTCTGATTCTGAATGCATTTGTTTCTGAAGAGTTGATTCGTTCCGGATATATTGACTCTAGTTTGTGCTGCTTATGTCGTTTGAGAGGGTATTGTGCCATTTGTTTTTTATTCCATGTTTGGCAACATTTATTTTATGATTGTCTATTTTCGAAGATGTTCTTATGAAGACAGATTCAGGTTGCCGTTGGCGGATTGAGTTCACCGTTTTCCTGAAGTTCTGAATTCTAAGGTCTTGAAGACTGTTTTGATTTGCTCGTGCTGAGCAAAGTTCTGATCAAGTTTTGTTTGGAGTTCTGATATTGTGATGCCTTTGATGATATGTACTTCAAGAGGGTAATTTGTTAAATATGAAGTTCAAATCATTTGTAATTAGCTTAACCCTTTTGTGAGGTTAGTTTTAACCATGGGTTAGTTAATGGTTAGGGTTTCTAACCATGTGGGTGTGTACTATTGAGCTATCTATTTAAAGCTCCTATTGAGTGTGTTTTAGGGTTGAGAGAAACCTATCCACCATTTGTGCCCACCTTGAAGCTTCATCTTCTTCAATGGAAATTATGAGTGAGTATCGTCTCACATTCTGAATAGTGGAGTAGGCTAGTCCGAACCAATTTACTTGGTGTGTTAATTTCTTTTCCTCCTTCTTTATTTGGTTTGATTTCATCTCCTATTGTTTTGATTTGGTTAATTGAATCTGGAAATTGAGATAGATCTGAAATTTACTTTACACTTATTTTTAACTATATTCAAACGAGCCATTGTCTACTACAAAAACTATAATCCAAGCAAGCTATTAACTGCAACCCTTCTACAATTAACTACATCTAAACGAGCTATATTACTAAAACTCAAATTTCTAATCACTCAAAATAACTCTTTATTTATGTCACTTAAAATAATTCCACTACAATTTTACATTCAAACATATTTTAAAGTATGTTTTTTTTTTAAGTCTCAAATTTGAAATTCACAAATAATTTAATGGCAAAATTCTCTCTTGAGTCTTGAAATGGGCCTTGATGCCTCTAGGCTCTAGGTGTGAATCCGTAAAGCTCGGATTTTCAATTATTAAAAAAATTATTAATGCACAAAATTGGACTTAAATACCTCCTCAAAACTTACCAATTTTGAAAAAAAAAAAAAAAAGACTATAATTCAAATGTTGTTGTTTTAGTCTAAATCATATTAATTGCATATAAAAAAATATATATGTTTTATATTTAAACTGGACACATGAGAATTCTTTTTTCAACACTCGGTAAGCATGACACTTCTTAAATTTTCAAATATATAAATATTGTCTAATAAGTATTATAAAAAATGAATATTAAAAATTGAAGCACTTCTTAAAATTTAAAATATTATAGATGTCTCAAAAAAATATTATTGGACAATATATAATTATGTAAGGATTATGTATTATAAAAAAACGTTGTTATTATATTCATTTTTTTAATATATAAACTTTCTTCTACAAATGTATAAAATTAATTAAATATTGTCTAATAATAACTAGCAGACTCCTTCATCTGGTTTCTTCTTCCTTTTGTATTCTTTTTTCTCGTCTTTTTTTATTTGTTTCTCTCTGCACTCAAAACTACAAAACGCCATGTTCCCTCTGCACGTGGATATAATATATAATGTTTCAATATAATCATATATACAGAAATAAAAGAAATGGCGTACTATGTTCTACAATACTATGAAGTTAAAGATCATACATATTTATCCGAAGATCGATGAAGATAATTATAGAGCACTCTTTGTTCAAAATTATTGAACTTTAAGAGATCTAGATACACTTTATCTAAAGGCAAAATTGAGACTACATGGTTTATTAGTCCATTTATAAATAAGTGCATTCTTTGTTAAAATATGTCTTTAACCGTTTAATGTTTTACAATTACTTAGTTAAGGTTTTTGCTGTCGGTCAGCAAGTCGGGGTCTCAAACGCGAGTCCTATGGTCGGAATACAAGGGCATTGCCCACGAAACCTAGGCAAAATAAGTATTTTGGTTTATGCCTACGCATATGACTTTATGTATTTGGACTTATTTTGTAATAAGGTTTTATGAGGGTGCACTATATAAATTCTCTTGAAACTAGAGATGTCCATTTTCACCGGGGAACGGGGAGAAAAAGTTCTCCATGGGGAAAACGGGGCCGGGGACGGGGAATGCATTCCCCAGCTCCGTTTCCCCGATCCCTGCCCTGTTTACATTTTTTAAAAAAAAATTATTAAATTTTTTTTTATCTCATTTAATTACTCTACTTTTCAGATAAAATAAATATTTTTTAGTGAAATTATATATTCAAATGAACATTTTTTTCTTGATAGGTAAGAATATAATTGAAACTTATAAATATTTTATAAGAAAATTTGATTATTTAAGATTATAATTTAAAAACTATAAAAAAAAAAAGAAAAAAAAATTGAACGGGAAAAATTTCCCGCGGGGAACTTGATCTCTGTGAAAAAAATGGTAAATTTCGTGGGGATGGGGAATGATTTCGGTGGCGAGGATGGGGAAGCCATTCCTCAGCCCTGCCCCATCCCGTGGACATCCCTACTTGAAACCCTAACTCTAGTTGATTGACATTTTGTATTCTCATTCCAAATAAATAAAACTGTTCTGCTTCTCTTCGTGGATGTAGCTAATACATCGTTAGTGAACCACGTAAATTTTGTGTGTTATTCTCTCACCTTCTTCACTGTTACGTAAATTTTGATAATTATTTTCGATTTATTTTGTTTTATTTTTATTTTCTGAGATTACAACAATTAAGGGTCAGGATTCGAACCCATAACTTCATGATCAATGGGTGTACTGCTTTTGTTTCTTTTTTCATGACATACTCATTGTTAGCAAATCATTAAAAAATCTCCCAAAATATCATATCTACATGCGTGTTGGATAAAAAAAAAGAGTTTTTTTTTTTTTTTCAATTCAATTCAATTCAATTCAATATGATCAGAAATTTGTTGTTAATTAATAAAAGAGAAAGTTTGTAAATAGGGAAATTCTTGTATTCGTGCTAGGATTTAGGTTGAGAAATTATATTGAAGAACTATATTGAGTAGTTAAAAATTGAGAGTGGTGCCAAAAACTCGTTTGGATTTAGTTTTAGTGTAAGGAGGAGTTAGAATCAAAATCTTGTTTGGATGTAAATTTAAAATTAATAGTTATTTTTAGTAGTTAAAAAAATGATTAAAAATGAATGGTTGGAAATGGTTGAGTAGTTATAAATGAATTATTAAAAATGAGAATTATTTTTAAACGTAAAAATGAGGAGAAATTATTAAAAGCTCGTTTAGATGTAAGTTTTCGACGAGGAATTAACAAATCCTAAAACTAAATCCTACCTAATATGTCAAACAAACACCCCCTAGGAGTTTTACACGTAAAATTAGAGTGTCATTATTCCTCCTCTTTCTTCATGAATCATTATAATTATAATTTTTAATTATTCTCTATTTATTGTAGCTCTAAGTATGCTTTATTCAGTTAATACTAAATTACGTGCTTAGTAATAGCTCAACGATATTATAGCGGTCCATAAATCAAACATACTAAATTACCTGTACATGTAGGTGGCAAGTGCGGGAGCGAGGCCGCGTTTGCAGAGGCGGCACGTGCTGAGGAAGTGATCGGCAGCAGGTGGCTGAACTGTTAAGTTTGTTGGAGAAATATTAGCTGAGTTATTATTGATCATTGTCGTTGTTCTGTGAACAACCGCCATGTCAAGCGACGGATCTTGGTCGGCATTGTGACGATCGGACAGTTCTTGTGATTTTACGACATCGTCGGCGAGAGATGCTCTGTTTCCAGTCATGCTAGTGGTCTTGTTCATCTGAAGGTGATGGCGCTTGCCCATGTTCAAACACAGAGTACGAATTTATATAAATTTGTTGAAACGATTTGAGAGAGGAAAATGAGAGAGAGTGCTTTGAGAGGGACTAGGCATTTAATTGGACATATATGTCCTTTCATACCTCTTACATAGAGTATGTTACTGCTTTCAAAATGAAATAGAAAATTAAATATCAATTTTTGTAATTAAAAATTACTATTTCATCAATATATTAAAAATGAAAATTAGTTGAGTCATCGTTTATTCAATATTTATTTTGTCATATCAAAGACTAAAATTAGGCATAATTGTTTTGAAATGTAGAGATTAAATAGAAACAACATTTTAATTAAAAAATATATTTTTTCAATAATATCTTATAATTATATTTTTGTTAATCATTTAAAATATCTTGAAGAGCGAAGTGAACATAGCTCAATTAATATTTTAAATATATTAAAACTCATGAGATTATGTGGTTGGATTCTGTCCTTTTTTTATTAGAGTTTAGAGAAGTGTATTATATTATATAAATTCTCTTAAAGCTCTTTTTATATTGTTGGGGATTTGTATTTTTATCTTTTAAATAAAATAATTTTTAGATGTAGCTAATATAGTATTAATAAATTATGTAAATCCTGTCTTCTTTGTCTCACGTCTTAAACTTTTAATTGTTGTTTATGATTTTTTTGTAACAAATTGTTTAACATTTATTGACAAAGATATGCAGTAGATTTTGATTTATTAGTTTAGATTTTTCTATTAACTATTTCTTTTAATTTAGAACTTCCATGCCTAGATTGTGAATATACATCTAAGATATTGATTTGTTTATTAATTAATGACATAATAAAGGCAAATAAAAGGATGGAGAATACAAAGTCGTGGAGCGTGAGATATAAATAAATTGTTATTATCATTCCTCCTCCTTTTTTTTTTGTAATGTAAGTTATTATCATTCTTGAGAAGCAAGAAATGCCGAGCTACTTTTAAAAAAATACTCTTAGATCACAATTGTGTAAAAAAAAAGGATGTTCTTTAAAGATGGCATCTGCTAGGATAAATACTCGGTAGCGTGATACTTTTATAAAATTCTTTAAAATTAACTTAACGGATTTATTTGCTGTGTTTTAATAAAAGAAGGATTAGGCAATGACGGACAACTAAAACAAACATTGGCAAACTTCAAACCTATTTCTACCATTGCAAGTGAGTATTTTATGAAGGATATTGGTTTGATTTTCTTTGGTTTTAGACCAAAACGATAATCAAATCGATCCAATCGATTTGACTAAAAGTAGAACCGAACCAATGTCCAATAAAAAGTAAAACTATTGATTCGATGTTTTCTCTCTTTTTTTTAAAAGTAAAATCGAGAACTCCACCAATCCAATTGATTTGGCAAAAAGAGGGACCAAACCAAAGTTCAATAAAAGATAAAAATCATAGGCTCAATTTTTCTCGATTCGTTTTTCCTACTGTTTTATTCTTTTATTTTCAAAATATTTTTTTCTAAGAAAATCTCAACATTTATAATTAAATTAAATAAAAATAATTAGTCATTCACTAATAAAAAATAAAACTAATATATAAAAAGAAAAATGAAAGTAATTAATAAATCAATATTGGTTCAATTTTTATTGGTTTTTACCAATAGAAATTGAACCGAACCAATAATTTTTGCTTTTCTCCAAATAAAAATCTATGTCTAATATTGTGATAAAAATTCAAAATGAAAAATAAATGCGGTGAACGTGGATCGAACACGTGACCTTCAGATCTTCAGTCTGACGCTCTCCCAACTGAGCTATCCCCGCTTGATGTTGGATAATCTCAAATTTATAAAATTTAACTCCAAAACCAAGATTTGCAAACTTCATAACCTTTTAGAATGAAGGTTAAAATACTATTTTTGTCCCTAGACTTTCATGTTTGTCCAAGTTTAGTCTTTAGACTTTCAAATGTCCAATATTAATACTTGGACTTTCCAAAATGTTTAAAAATATTCTGTAAGATTAAAACAATATTATAATAATAAATTATATTATTTATTATTATAATTATTTTGCCACCTCATCACAATTTTAACATTATTTTAATCTTATGGACTATTTTAAACATTTTGGAAAGTCCAAGGATTAAAATTAGATAAACATGAAAGTCTAGAGATTAAAATTGGACATTCGAAAGTTGACGACCAAATGGAACAAACATAAAAATCTCGGGACCAAAATGATATTTTAACCTAGAATAAAAAATGATTTTGATAAATTGAGGGTACTACACTCTCAAATAAATGAAAGCAAATACGATTATACCCGTGACTGGAGTATTAAACTGAATTACCACCAAACAATGAAACTATATGGCAACCATCTCTTTCGGTAACAATATCTATCATTATTTAGAACTTATCAAAAGACTTGTATGGAATAATTTTCCTTAAGCAACTTTTTTTTTAATCTTACAATGTTTATTTTATTCTAAATTAACTCAACTTAATATAAAGATTCCAACCTATCTCTTTTTAACTAATTATAATATATATACTAATGAACAAACTCGCATATAGTTATCTAACCATGTTTACTTTTTATTCTATAAAAAGTAAGGCTAATAGATAATCATTTACTATTTTGGTCTTTTAAATGCATGATTGTTTTTGTCCTTCTCTACTCACATTTTAAAGTAAATATTTGAATTCTTATCAAAATTTAAAAAATCTAAATAATATTTAAACTTTTTTTTTTGTTTTTATATGCAACGCCCAAATTAAAAGTGTACATTAATGAACCATGACTACATCCAATGAAAAGATTATGTAAGTATGTAGTCATGGTTAAGAAAGATTTAAAAGATTGATATTATCTATATTAACCACGTGCAACCTTTATATATATATATATATATATATATATATGGTTAATCGTATATATATATGGTTAATCGTATGAATTCTAAACTTAAGCGTGCATAAGTTCAACAATTCTATAGAAAGCATGTGACAATGAACTTTGTTGCCTAAACTACAACCTCATTCAACTTTGGATAATATGGCAAATTTGATTATACAAAATTAGAAAAGTATAGTTTTTTATGATGAAAAGTATAAAGTTAGAATTTTCAATCATTCAATAGAGTGAACTTGATTTGGAAGGAGGATAGAGAGTTTGGAGGGATAGAGAGGGGATAAAGATAATTTTTTTTTTTATCAATAAATATGTGCTATTTGTATGGATAATTTATATGGCATATCTTCAATTTATCATTTTTTCTATTAATTAAATCATTAAATATATATATAAATTGAACAACCATAATTATTAGTTCTTCCATTTTTGTTAGGCGAAGCGCCTTTGCTAGAGGCGCTCTTCGATTCTTATTATCTGGGCTTCTAACCAAGTCTGAATCAAACCTCATCGTGATTCTCTTCAAGGTTTGAATCTGAATCTGAATCTGAATCTTCCTCACTTTTTCATTACAATCTCATGAATCTCCATTTTTCAAGGGTTACTCTTTTACTAATGCGTTTCTCCATTCATTTCTTTATATTTCTATTTTGTTACGTCTCTTTACTTGCTCGCATTTCATTTTCATTTTTTCAGAGTCTTGCTTTATTGGTGCTTTCTGCGTTTTCGCTCTGGTTGTGATATGATTTAGGGTTTTTGTTTTTTCCATTGGAGAAATTCGGCTTTCTGGTTGTAGAACATAGATTAGTCAATTAGATTAGCGTCCCCCTGTCTGTGTTTGATAATGCACGAAGATACTATTGATTGTGTGTTACGCCACAATCGTCTGGCTCTTGCAAGCCTGACCAATCGTCCGCTTAAGCAAAAGCTTTCGTCGATTTTGAGTGATTTGGGGGGCTAAATCTAGGGATTGTTGTGGAAAATATGTGGAAGGGAAAGATGGAGATTCCAAATTCTCCAAGCATGTGTGTCTACAAGCTGTCAAATATGTCAAGGAGAATTGTAGCCATTCATGTGGAAAACTCTAAAACAAAATGGCTCTTTCTAGGTTTGGTAAGGGGCAGAAATCGCGTTGCTTGGGTGCTTTGCCCGCGCAGTGTGATTTGTTGAACGATGAAGCACATCTTGTGCAAGGTGATTAACAAAGGATTATAGACAGTGAAGCATTAGAAGCTCCTTGCTTGCCCATTTCTGTAGTTCCTACTTGTTCTGAGGATAACATGAAAGATTGTCTTGGAATTATGCAAAACGGTGATATCAATGAAGAAGCAGTTGATCGCGATTTGAGGAATGACGAAAATGATATTAGATTTGGTAAAGATGGCTTAAGCAACCATGATTCTACTGAGTTGTTGTGGTTCTCTACATCTGAGGGTTCCAAGTCTCAGGTGCTCAGAGGTTAAGACTGATCATTGTGCTAATTTAGATATTTATGGAGACTTGTTTAAAACATGTTCTTGTGCATTCTGCTTGAAAGGAAATTAGAGTGTAAGTAATTTAGTTATATATATGATTACGGTTTCTTGAGAATTGTGTTCTTAAAAAACTTAATTTATATGCTTTTGTAATCAGCATCATACATTTGGTCAGACCTCCATTACCAAGACATTAAAGGAGGGATTTCAGGTAAATCTGTTCTTTCATGTTTAGTAATAATGCCATGCTTCTTGGTTCATTCCCTCTTATCGATAATCATGGTTTTTATAGCACTTAAGAAAAGCCAGAAAGACGCAAGCATTTTGGGTCAGAAATGCAGCAAAGAGTAAGGCTACGTTTGTTTCTTGGACATGAAGAGTGGTTAATAACCACTCTTCAACAACCCCTTGTTTGTTTTTTTTGTAGTAAACAACCACTCTTAACCTCTCTTCAATCACTCTTTAAACACTCTATCAAATCTCTATTTTTTTTTAATCAAATCTCACATTAAATCTCATCAAACATATCTTTTAATCTCGACTAACATCAATATTCAAATGT
>JBBMKA010000026.1:7017231-7063827 GCA_037833695.1 Sechiopsis laciniata | reverse complement strand
GCTTGCGGGCACCACGTATTTGACACCACACGTCACGCTTTTTATCTCAAGTAAAATTGTTAATTCAATTATTTGACTTTTAATGAAAATGATGTAAACTGGGTTTGAAGTGAAGTTCAATTACAACAAAAAGCTATTGAATCGGGGTTTTTTCTTCGATTTTTTAAAAATAAATAAATAAATAAATGAATTTATTTTCTCTTTTTACTTTCTAGATAAAAAAAATTAGAGAAAGTTACTTTGCAAAATCTTTATAAGTATATAAAAAAAATAGTTTTTTTTTTTAGAATTTATTGTCAATTTATATATTTTGATCGAGTTTGGTTTTTTATTGTTTTTTTAAATGAAAACTCATTTGAACCAATATTTTTTTGTTTTTTATGTAAAATGTTGAGAGTTTGCGGAATTTGAAGAAGTCCAAAACCTACATAAAAGATAAGGCATTTGTCTTAATTTCTCTTTGGCAGAAATGTAAGATCATATTAAACCAATACTAAGCAGTTGCGCAGGTACAATGGTATGGATAAAAACCTCTTCTTTTTTTCTTTCTCTCTCTTCTCTTTTTGGAAGTAAGCGAGTAGAAATACACTCAAGAATGTGCGGGTGCAAGGTGTAAGTGGTTCAGTCAAAATCAGTCTAATCCACTATGAAGAGCAAAATCTAATATTTACTAAAGAGTTTCCAAGAGTACAAGTAAAAGCTTTTTAGAGCTCTAATCTACAATATTAATTCTGGAAACTGCCACTTAAGACACCTCTAAACTGCATAATTCTAATGTTAATAACTGATCATTATATAAAAGTTGTAATAACAAACCTATAACTAACTTTCAGTTACGGATCCTAATACAGTATTACTAATATGGTATTATTAAAATTGTTTTGCTTGATTCAACTCCCTAAACTAAATGAAGACACCATGTATGGAACATTTTGTTACAATTAATCTTGATTTACACTAAAAAATCGAACCAATCCATTGGGTCAGTTTAGTTTGGTTTGATTTTTTTATTTTTTGTTGCACAATTAATGGAAAGTGTCATGTTTATGTATATTCAAACTCATATCAAAACGAGTCTAGTTTATTATTGGTGATGTGTTGGATTTGTTGATGAATTGTAATCTAATTTCAATTCATGGTAACGAATTTAATCCTGAAAATTAATATTTGAGTGTAGTTCAAATTAAAAAAAAAAAAAGAAAAAGAAAAAGAAAGAGCCTAGTTCAATTGTTATATTAAACATGTTAACCAACACCATATTTGCAACTCGAACGCTCCATGCTCATTTTATTTTTTTATTTTATTTTTTTAATCTCTTAAGATCAGATTAAATGCTACCTACCTACCTACAACCGACTTTTAACATGTTTTTTTCTTACTTCAAAATTACGCAAAATGTTTTATTTAGATAAATTTGTTGTAGGCCTAACATACTAGATTTAACATGCTAGAGTTTTTACAATTAGACAACAAAAATAGTAGAAACTATCAATTATTTTATTTGTATAGCCTTAGGATTTTGTCTCATTCAACATGATGTACCTTCCTCAACTTGAGAGGTATCATATATTTATTGTTATTAATGAGATCCAAATCTCTGCCATTTATGATTATCCATTTTAATATCACCTCATAAATCTTCTCAGAAATTAGTTTAGATATTTCCATTAACTATTTTTTTGCCGTAAAATTTAAGAGTATTTACGTGCCTAGATTGCGAATATCTAGATATATATTTATGGAATCTTGATTTGTTTATTATTATAGATAAATAAAAGCATAGAGAATGCAAAGTTGACTATAATTCTTTAGAAGCAAGAAATGTTGAGCTCCTTTTTCAGAAATACTTTTATTTTTAAGGAGAAATTCGTATTAGGTATTCAACGTAGACAGCATGTGCTAGAATAAATACTCTATCCGGTGATATATTACTAATAAAATTTGAGGATATTAAAAATTTTAATGTCACTTTTAAAGTGAGTTTTGACATGTATATTTCGACTAAAAAGTCGAAAGTTTAAATTTCTTAACTAAAGTGAGGATAATTTAATTGACATATTGAAGTATGAACAATCATGAGATATGTAATTCTAATCATTCAATTCATATGTACTTAAGAAATAAGTTTGAATCTTCTATTCTTTAAATATTATGTCAAAAACAAAGTCTCTCTTTAATTTTTATAATGGACTTAGGTGTATATTACTAAATAATAATGTGAAATTTCTTCTAAAAAACAATTATTATTTATAGGATACCTATTTTATAAATGTTAAAAAGTTTTTTCATCTTTTTAATTTGAAATTATTAACATGTCTCCACGAGATGATGTCTTTTTGAGATTTATCATTTTTGGAATCTCAATATCCTTTTTTATACCAAATGTGTGTTAAAGTTTAATGACTCAAATTAGATATAAAATGAAGTTCTATGTTAAATTTTGATAATAAGAAAAGTAGTTCATATATTTTATAAATTATTTATTATTATTATTATTATTATTTTAATTTTGAAGGTGGAATCCTCAACATGTATACAATTATAAAAACGGGACTTTGTTTATATTAGATAAAAAGAAAAAGAGATTTCAAAAAAATAAAATAAAATAAAAATAAAGAAATAATGGGTGGTGGAAGGAGGATTAAGCAATGAGAGGGAAACATCATAATGAGAGTGAGTGAAAATAAAGGGAAGGACTAAAACGTCATATTCCCACTTACTAATACTAAACAGACAAATGGGACAGCAGTGGCACATTCACATCTTTTCTTGGATCTCATTTTAAGCCATTGCTTGCATTTTCATTCCCCCTCTTTAAATCATTCTTAAATGGTAAAAATTGCCTTTTCATATATTCAAAACTATTTTCAAACTTGTTTTAAACTATTTTAAACCATTTCATTAAAAAAAATGGATAAAATAGTTTTTTTCTTTTGAAAATCGGAAATCGGAGTTTCGCTCCTCTATACTCAAGACATCACTGGCCCGTCCCTAGGTTGTGGTACCGAGAAACTTCAAAGGGTATTCTAGTTTAAACGCTTTCTAGCGGCCTCAAGCGTGTCTTGAAGTCCTTGTCCCTCAACCGTTAGGCTGCCACTTGGGGACGATAAAATAGTATTTTAGTCTCTGAATTTTGAGTTTTGTTCTATTTTGATTTTTAAATTTTTAAAAGTTTAATTTTAATTTCTAAATTTTGAAATTGTTCTATTTTAGACTTTGAATTTTCAAATTTTCATTTTAATCAATGAACTTGAGATTTGTTTCATTTCGATTACTAAATTAAAAAAAAAAATTAAAATTAATCATTAGAAAAAAAGTATTTAATTTTCTTTAAGAAAAATTACCATCTTTCTTTCATAAACTTTAGAAATATGTTCACATTTTGTCTTTGATGGTAGGAAAATTATTAACACTACTGGATTAATTTTGATTAATATTAATTTCAAATTTATTATATGAATTACATTTAAGATTTTTTTTTTCTTTTTTCTTTTTTAAGCATAAGAACTAAATTGAACTTTTGAAAGTTTCTTAATTAAAACAAAACAAATTTTAAAGTTGAAGAATTAAAATGCAATCTCAAAGTTGAGAAACAAAAGTTAAACTTTTGAAATTTGGAAACCAAAATGAAATAAAACTCAAAGTTGAGAGACCAAAATGTTATTTTACTAAAAAAAATCTAATTAATTATTTTAAATAAAAAAAGAAAAAAAAGGGTAAAATACCATTTTGGTCCCTGAACTATCATGTAAGCTCTATTTTGGTCCATGAACTTTTAAAAGTCCAATTTTAATCCCTGAACTATCATTTTTGTTCCACCTTGGTCCCTAAAGTTTCAAATGTCCAATTTTAGTCCTTGAACTATCTGAAAAGTTTAAAAATAGTCATTGAGTTAAAAATAAAACTTAACCCTAGTTAAAATGGATGATGTGGCAAATTTTTTTTAAAAAAATTGTTATTATCTTCTTCCCTTTCACACCTTTTTCAAAGCCTGTAGTTCAAGAGGAAAAAAAAAACCGAGTCTTAATGTCTTTTCTTATTATATTGCTCTCTCCTTCTTTCTAAACTTAATCTGAATTTTTCTGCTTGTACTTTGATGTTTTCATGAAGATTTGGTGCAATTTTGTAATGGGTTCTTTTTTATTTTGAGTAGATCGACTCCATATAAGGGAGGTTATCTCCACAATTTCAAGTTCATATTCTTTCCCAACCTGTAGTTCACTGCGCACATGTTTGCTATTTCCTTTTCCATTGCTCCTCAGAATGAGATTGCCTTTGTTGTTGCTCCACTGATTTCACTGTTCAGACTTCAAAAGTTGGGGGAAAATCAAAAAAACAAAAGGGACCCATTACTTTCCTCGTGCCAAATTTTTGCTTATTTGATGTGGAAGGGTAAAATATGAGGAAAAAATAAAAACAAAAAGCAATATTGACCCAAATTTAGCATGTTGATTTTCTTAAAAAAACTCACTAGTCTAGTGAGATATGAAACTAAAGATTGAGTTTGGAAAGAAGAGAGAGCAATAGAATAAGAAAAGACATTAAGACTCTTTAAAAAAAAAAAAAAATTACAAGTCTTGAAAGAGATTTGAAAGTGAGGAAGACGATAGTAGTTTATTATTATTTTTTTTACACATCATCCATTTTAACTATGGTTAAATTTTATTTTTAACTTAAGAACTATTTTTAAATTTTTTAGATAGTTCAAGAACTAAAATTTAACATTTCAAACTTCAGGGACTAGAGTCGAATAAAAATGATAGTTCAAAAACTAAAATTAGACTTTTGAAAATTTAAGGATCAAAATAAAACTTAATTTAGGAACCAAAATGATATTTTACCTAAAAAAAATCAATTTGCTACAATAGGCCACTCACACGAAAGATTTCTTCATTTTTCTCCACTTTGAATGGAAGGAAACGAGGACACAACATCCTTACCCTTTTAGTCCCTTGTTTTTCTCTGCTTTTGTTTGCCTAAACTATACCAATACAAACAACATCCCTATTTTTCTTTTTTGGTTTTATTTTTTCCTAAAAAACCAATTGTGCACATTAATTAATTTCCACCGTTCATTTTTATTTCAAACAAAAACCTATTTTCGGAAATATGCCATTTCAATTATAAAAAAAAAAAACGTATAATCTAATTCAATATATACCTAAGAGAGGGATGTTGAAGTCCAAGTGCCTGTTACTGGAACACGGTGTCGTTTGGCCTTTGGATACAAGAAAAAAAGTCCATAGGAATTTAGATATAATTAGAGTTTGGTAAGAAATTTTTTTTTTTATTTTTTATTATTATTATTATTATTTTTTTTTATAATTATACCTGAGAGTAGGGATGAATCAAGAAAACTCAATTTCTATATACAAAAAAAATCTATCGAAATGATGAATTACATTTGGATTCCTTAATTGGTTGTACTTCATAATTATAAGTTTGATTTTAAAAATTGATATTGAACTTTATCTTTATATGTAGAGTTAATGTGATCCACTTTTTACGTACATAAAAATAACAAAGTAGAAGATTTGGGGTCATCTATAATAAAAAATTTGAGTGTCCTTTATGTTATAAATATATTTTTTAATTCAACTGTAATGAGAGATTTGAAAATAATTCTCAAAAAAAATAAAAAGAGAGATTTGAAAATTCGAACATGCCTCTTAGTTATCAAATTGTTCATGTGCTTGCCATAAATAATATTAAAACATAAAACGTGGACCCTATCATTTTAAAATATACTTTAAAAAAAATAGAGAGACCATTACCCCTCTCCACTCGTCCCGGCTTGAGAGAGAATTGAACATTTAAAACCGTGTTTGATAATCATTTTGTTTTTAATTCTTAGATTTTGAAATTTAATTTTACAACAATTATTATACTATGAACAATTTAGAAACCAACCAAAATTTAGGAACAAAAAAAAAGTAGCTTCCAAAAGTTTATTTTTGTTTTTAAAATTTGGTTAAGATTCATATACTTTCTCAAGGAAAGTTAGATACATTGTAAGAAAGACGGAGTACATTGTAAGAAATATGAGTAAAAATCAGCTTAAATTTTAAAAATAAAAAATTAAATAGTTATCAAACGAGACCTACAAAAAATAAATGTTTTGTTTTATATATGTGACTCTTTGGATTAGTTTGCATGCATTTAGATTAATTGAGTGAACCTATCATCTCTTAATTTATAAAAGCTCCCTTAATCACTTGATCATTTTTAATTTTAAAGTTAATATTACTAATTTTATAAAGATCAATTAAATTAATTAAGATTCGTCGCTAATATTAAAAAAAGAAAAGAAAAATATGAGTGACATAAACAGACGAATCTAGGTCTTAGAGAATTTTTTTTATGAATTTAATTGAATCATTTTAACAAAATATAAAAAAGAACCCACGTGCCACGTGGCAAGCCATGATTTGGTGAAAGATAGCATTTCCTTTTCAATACAAAGACGATAGATTTTGAGAGGGGATTACATCACAGTCACTAATGATATCATTTATCACTAACCTATTTATTATTTTAATTAATTCCTTGTTGGGCAAAGCACACCACCAAACTTTGTAATTACTTTAATCTTAAAAGAGAAAAGAACTTCTGTTGAAATAAAATAATTCTCTGTATGATAATTCAAAGCTTAATCTAACATCATTAACCCATCCTCTCATTTCTGTAAGCTATTAATTTAGCATCAGCTACCAGTAGAGTAATGGGAAATGAGATTATAAAAATTCAACAAAAAAAAAAAAAAAAAAAAAATCAACATTAATGATACCAATTAGCATGATGTAGAAAGGCTAGCTAGGGAGATATGACACCAAAAATTTTCAGATTTTTTTTTTAAAATGTAAATTGGACCCATCTATAATTTAATACTATTTATGCCTGTATCATCCAAAATTTTAAAATTTGTTATTTTTTAAAATAAATGTAAATCACTCATATTTTAATATTATTTATGATACATATATAAGATAGTTTTTTTCTAAAATCTTACTTTATATATAATAGTAATAATAATCATAATGTATTATATTTATATTTTAAAATTATTTATGTCAAAACATATAAGATGCTAGACTCCTCCAAAGTCTTAAATTTTGTGGTCTTTTATTGTAGGTAGAAATTGACATTTTCTTATATGTAAAAATTGAGTTTCAAAATAATTCAAAATTTTGACCTCAAAAATAAAATTTATATATCTATTCCTCATTGATTATTATTATTATTATTATTATTTTTTTTTTTTTTTTTTGTTGAGGAAAACTGATATTATGTTTTTTTTTTTTTTTTGAAAACTATACTATGTTAAACTTTAACTAAATTTAAAAACTCAAATGTATAGATTATTACGTTTTTTTTTTAATTATTATTATAGTAATTTACTTAGTTCCAACAAGATCAATAATTCAACAACATCAATGTCTAATTAGTAGATTATGAGTTCGAATCCTTCTACTTTCAATGATTGTAGAACTTAAAAAAAAAAAAAAAAAAACCTATTTGACAATTTGAGTAATTCTTGGATATAGTTTGTTTTAAGAAGAAGTCGATATCATGTAGGGGTAAATTTTGTATTTATATAATTTTATAAAAAAGTAACAAGTGTTATATTAATAAATAATGGATGTCTCTTAAAAAAATAATAATAATAAAAAAAAATAATCGATGTCATGTTTTCCTAGCAAAGTAGAGTAAAAAGAGGAAACGAGATTTTTTTTTAAAGAAAAGAAAAAACAAAAAAAAACTCTAAGGTTGATTATCTGTATGGCTTAGGGAGCCTAAGTTAGGGTATGTATGTGCCCACAAAAGTAAAGGAAAAGTTGGGCAACTTCATTGCACTCAAATTGCTTGTCCTATTGGGGACCTAAAAAAGACTTTAACCACTCTTTGTTGCTCTCCACTTTTTTCAATTCAACTTTTTTCCCACTTACTTTTCATTACTTCAGGTTAGGGGTGTACATGGATTGAATTGAGTTGGAGATAGACCAATAAAAATCGAATCAAACCAATAATAATTTATTTACTTTCATTTTTCTTTTTATTTGTTAGTTTAGTTTTTTATTAGTAAATGACTAATTATGTTTGTTCAATTTAATTATAAATTTTGAAAAAATTAAAAAAAAAAACATTCAAATAGAGGTTGGAACTTGGAAGTACAATATATAGCAAGTAAAATAGTAAAAAAGAATTGAACGAGGGGACCGAATCAAAGAAAATCGAGTCAATGATTGTGTCATTTATTGGACATTAGTTCGGTTTTTTTTTTGTCAAATCAATTGGATCGAATCGATTCTCGTTTAGCCTAAAAATCAAGAAAAATTGAACCAATAATTTTTCCTTTTATTGGACATTGGTTCGATTCCTCTTTTTATCAAATTGATTGGATCGGTTCGATTTTTTATTTGATTTAAAACCGAAGAAAATCAAATGATTATCACCCCTAATCGAGATAATGCAAACCAAAGGAAGAATATTGTCTACAACAAAATGAAGTAGGTCAATAGAAGACAAAAAGGACCAAAATACTAAATTTGGTCTACAAAATTCACTTAGTGTCTTATTTTATATTAGTGCCTTTATTCATAGTTTAATCTTGTAGTTTGTCTCTTTTGGAGACTATAATTAACCTCCATCCACGTGGCATCATATAACCTCTAGAAGAAAATAATATATTTCTAATTATATAATTTATTTGAAAATAAAAAATATATGCATATATGTATAGATTGTCTCTGAGTGAATAATGAAAACCATCGCTGTATTGATTAAAGGGATCATGCGCAAGAGCTTTTCTCGTCTTTTCACTATAAATACTTCAATTTTCTCTTACTAATTTCTTTTAAAAAATTGTTAATACAAATTTTTTAGTTTTTATTTTATTTTATATTATATTATACATAAAAAAAATACCCCTAAAATAAAATACAACTTAATAAATATCTTTGTTTATATGGTTCTGTACTTGACCAAACTATTATACAAGAGAGGCCGGTGCTCGAATTGTTAAGAAACGAACTAGATCAAGTGATAATTTAAAATACAATATTCAAATAAATAATTAAAAAATAATATATTTAAATATTAGAATTTTAAAATATAAGATTAATAGCTCCTTAAAAAGGTCAACAAGCTATTGTAATGATTTTATTTTCAACTAAAATTGATATAAATCTGAGGAAAATGTTTTAAGGAATATCTTTCACAGTTGTAAACATTGTAAAAAGGAAGAGGCATCATAATTATGATAAGATAGTGAGTTACTTTTCATTATCAATTGGTTTATTGATGAAATTCATATTTATTGTAAAATTATGTTTTTTCATTTACGTTTGTGATGAAATCCATAGTTATTCTAATGATATATGTTTTTATTTACGTTTATCTTTCCTTTTTCTCATTGATAAGTTTAATGTTTTTTTTTTTTTTTGATACAGATAAGATTAATTTATTATTTATGTATTTGTGTGTTTCTTTCGGTCTAGGAGTGAAATATTTGATAACATCAAGGCATTTTTTCCTTTCGTATGATCTACACCCTAAAAATACCGTTTGATCAAAAGTTTTATTTTAAAATTATTTGAGAACTAAATTTCTAATGATAAGATTATACAAATATTGTGTTATGAAAGGATTTTCTTTAGTTCAACAATGTTATGAGATGAACACATTTTTGTCTATTAAACTGTTGCTCTTGTTGATTCAAAGAATCTTAACAATTAAAAGATATTCTTGTGAAATTGAGTTTGACTCAACATGTACTCTTTAATCAAGTGGTCAAATATTAAATCATGAGTTGAGGGTTTCCTATAGAAACAATCCAAAAATTAGGATCCATCAAGATAAAACTTAAAGAAACATCACTAATATGGTTGAAACTTTTTGTAATTTCAATTTGATAAGTTTTCTGTTGAGGTTGATTTTTTGGCAATTTTGAAAATGTTTATCTTTATCACGATCAACAAATTTAAAGAGGATTTTAGGCAGGAAAAACAATATTTGGGTCCTTACTAGTAAAGATTCAAATCATCAATATTTGGATCGGTACTAGTAAAGACCCAAGCCATCCTTATCCATCTTTATTGCTACACATTTTTTTGTTAAAAAATTATGGGTAATAAAAAGAAAAATGTGTGGTCATATAAAAGTGGGTAAAGATGGCTTAAAAAAAAGGAGAAGAGAAATATTTAAGTCATGTCCAAGCATGACCTAAATAATAATATTCACACATGTAGCTTAATATTAGTCATATTCTATTTTATTTTAAACACAAAAAAGTAGAACAATAAAATATGTCTTATATTAGACCACATAGGTAGGTATTATTAGGTCTAATTTAAATATTTCTCAAATAAAAAAAAATATATAAAAAAAAAAACATAGAGAAGAAAAGATACCTATGCATCGTTTAAACTTAAAAGGAAAAAGGGAAAAATGAATTGAAAGAGTGAGGAATAAAGATAATATCACCCTCCCACGTGAAGGAATAAAAATGATTCCAATACCATTTCTATAGGCAGAAGTGGAAAATTAACAAAATAATTCAATTCCAATGCTAAACAATATCTTAGAGTCCAATAAAGCATTATTTTTATAGTGAAAATCCCCCATATCTAGTCATCGCTGACTCACATTTTTTTGTAAAAAAATTACATAGATAAATGAATTCAAATTTTACTACTACTTTTGATGTAATACAACAAGTGCTAAAAATGACGTATTTATTGATGTAACTTTAACAAAGTGAGGTGTAGAGGAAGCAATTTGAAGTTAGTGGTAAGAGGATTAGCCACGTAGCAATAGACTTGATGTCACTTGTGTGCTAATTATTGTAAGAACTCATAAAGATTTTATAGGATTTGATATTTTGAGTACTATTTATATTTGTGTCAAATTAATGAAATGGCACGAAGTTTTTGTTATTATTCAATCATCACGGAGTAGCTTAAGTGGTTAAAAAGATCTTGAGTGTTTAAGGTATTATTCAATCATCATGAAGTGTCTCAAGTGGTCAAAAAAGATCTTGAGTGTTTAAGGTGATCGATTCAATCTATGGTGGTCACCTTCTAAGAATTAATTTCCAAAATGTTGTAAGGTCAGACATGTCCCGTGACATTAGTCGATGTGTAATCTAAAACTTATTCTTTTCAAATGTTATAAGGTGGGTAGGTTTTGGTAGTTTCTAAACCTGATTGATTTTGATCATGAATAATTAGGAACTTCGTATTAGTTGGCTTTGATAGTGATTTTAAGTTTGAGGATCCTAATACCGCTTGAACACTTATATCATAATATCGATTTTCAAGATTAAACCCGTAACCATAGAGATGAATTGAATTACAAATAATGAATCAAACCAATAAGTCGCCAACCTTTGGGTGGAGTTTTACTCTTTTATTTCCTTCATGAATGAAATTCATTGCTTTTTATGAATAGTTGTTTGCTATTATGGTCTTCAAGGTATACCGGGAAAATGTACATAGAAAAATTAGGGTCCTTGATGAAGTTTTGATTTTGGTGACTAAGTGAATTGATTAGAAGATAACTTGACCAATCAATCTGCAATACAAGTGCTTAATTTGAAGTTTTGGCTTGTCATTTCTGTTGACAAACTCTAGAAGAATGCTACAAGATAACAATGGTTATTTTTATTATTCTACTAGGAAACGAAAATTCATCTACTTTATTAGATAATATAGAGTTTCATTTCAAGAAATAATGTATTTTAAGGTTCACCCATCTTTTATCAAATTCGAATTTTATTTTATGGACTGAATTTTCAATTGAGTTTAATTTTGATTAAAAAAAAAATTATTTTAACTTGTTAAATTATGACTACGAGTTGATTAAGTGCTTACTTGATATTGCCAATAAATCAGCAAACTTATCTCGAAACTTTTTTTTTTTTTTGAAACAAGGGTAATCACACCCGTCCCTAGGCCAAGTATCGTGAGATATCGAAGGAGTAATGTCACAGGTGGGTCTTGAACTTCGAATCTTGAGGGGAAATACTTTCAAAACCCAAATTTCCACCCCTTGGGGATTGGTATCTCGAAACTGATATAAAAAATGCGAGGAGATCTACTAATTAATATGATATCAAATCCATTAAATTTAAATAAATATTCATTTCAATAAAAGTCAAATTGAGATCTGAATCAAGTTGGTAAACTCAAAAGAGACATGTTAGAAAATTTCAGATCGAAAAGATGAAAAGAAAACTTTTAATATTTGTAAAATAAGTAGACTATTCCTAATCACCAATTGATTTTGAGATGCAAATTCATGCTATCTAATATGTATTCGGAGCCTCATGCACACAATTAAAATAATTTTTCATTTCTATTTTGTGGTAGAATAATTAAAGTATGATTATTAGTAGTTGCCCTCAATACTTTGCTAAAATCAGGATAATTAAACAATTTAAGCCTCTCTTATTTCTTGCACTTACAGTTGTAACGCCCAAATTTTATGGAAACAAACCTCATAAATGAATTCTTTTACATCATTATTATACATTTAAATCATATAAAAAAAAAACGCGATATGTTTTTTTTTAAAACCGAAAAAAAAAAAATTGGTATGTCAAGTAAACCAAAATTTAGAAGAGATTTAAACAAGAATAAGAATTAAATCAAGACTCATTTTTCTTTCTATCTTCATGGAAATAGAAAAAATGTACACTTTGTTCCTCATGTGGACGTCAATTTCTTTTTCTTCTCCAATTTTTCAACAAGATGCTACTGAATTTATTTTACTTAATTGACCATCTAGTCGAGGAACTAAAAAAAAAGAGTCCAAATTATGTTTGGGACAAATTATTCAAGAATTAATTTCTTCAAAATCCAATATAATTTCACACATGTAGCTAAAATAATTTTTGATGTCTCACTGAAAGGGATGATGATTTTATTGTTTGATGGTAACCTACGATTACGGATTCAATCTTGAAAATTGATTTTTAGTTTTGATTGATGTGAGGGCACATCTTTTCACAAAAAAATGTATGTATATCTGTAATTGTAGCTGTAATATAATGTTGGAAATGAGTTGAAATTAGGAGATTACAAATTAAAAAAAACTTGTGCTATGAACTTCTAACCGTTTTCAACCTTCCAATCCTAATAATCTCCGAAAGCTTTGGCGCCAAAATCTCACCCCACAAAACAATTACTTTTGAAACACAATCTCCAAAATTATTCTCATTTTTTTCCCAAATCAAGAAACAAAAACTACCCAAGTTAAAATAATAATCCAAATTAACCTCAAACTTTTGCCACCGGACCAGATTCGTTCAAATTTTCCGGCACGTTTTCCAGCCATTTTTCCGATCATATTATTTCTGGTGCCTTCTTTCGCGACTCTGTTCGCGATTTGAATGCATTGGAATATCTGGTTCAACAAATGAATGTCGAATTATGCCACTAGTTCCAACGTCCATATGGAAAAGCTCAATAACGCTGCCGCCACCGCCGCCGTGTTCGATACCTTTTCCCCCACCGCCTCCCCGGACAACTCCGTCAAGAACGAAAAGAAAAAACGGGTATTTAATTGTTAGAGATACTCATCTCGTCCCACTTATTATTATTATTTTTTTAATTCCTTCCTAGACCCTTTTTTTTCTAATCTTTTTCTTGTAATTTGATTGGATTTGTATCTTTTTTTTTCCTCTTCTATTTTGTGTATGTTATGGGACGTACATTAGTCAATTATTCCAAAGATCTTCGGCTCAAAGAAAAGCGAAAAGTTGAATTCAGACGAGGATTTATTTAAATTAGAATATGGGGATGGCGCTCTTGATCATATTGGTATATTCTTCTATCTTTTGAAAGTTTAAAATGTGTGTGTTTTTTTTTTTTTAAATTAACAACATTTGAGACTCCAATTCGTAAGTAATGGGTTACTATATGATACATGACGTTAGAGGAGTACTACTCATTTTGGTATTTAAAAAATTTATTAATTTGCATGAATCATTCATAACTTACACGTTGTTCTTTTGATTTTAAAGGGAAAGGAATTGCAATTAGAAGAAAAGCTTTCATGGAATCATCCCCCACAATTCAAAAAAGCTTATCAGGTATATATATATATGTGTGTGTATAAAATTCATATTATTTTATTACAATTTACAATTATTATAATGATATTAAACACAAAGGCAAAACTTTTTCTAATGTTCCAATATTTTTGGTTGTGGATCTTAGAAAGACAGCCTAGTTCAGAAATCCAAAGCTTAAACCTGTCAAACTATGAGCCATCAATGACTCGAATAAATGAGACCAAGAATTTTCGGTACGTGCGAGGGCATTCGTGTCAAATTGATCTAGATTAATTTTTCGAATTATTATTAATTAATATGTATTTTTAAGTGCAGGGTTTTTGCAGCCACGTGGAATGTTGGAGGGAAATATCCAAACAATAGCATCAACCTTGAAGAGTTATTACAAGTGGAAGACTCTCCCGACATTTACGTAATTGGGTTAGTAAAATTGGAAAAGATAAAAATTATCACGAATAACTTATAAATTTGGTCCCTTTAATTCGATTTAAATTTTATAGTTTTGAAAATTAAAATGTAATCTTATGATTTAGAAAAAAAAATTGAAATTTAGTCTAAAAATTAGTTTTTATAGTTTGAAATAGTTCATACGGTTTGATAAAATCTAAAAGAAAATAATTTGTAGAGTTTAATAAAATCTAAATTAAAAAATAGTTAAAGCCATTTATATGACGAATCAAGTATAGCACAAATCATGTAATGTTCTATTTTTTTTTTTCAATTAGATAATTATTTTGTGTGGTTATAATTAATATTTAAATTTTCATGTTTTTGTCAATGATTACGAATAGTATGGACTATTTTTTAGGTTTTATCATAAATTATAAAAATTAAATTTTAATTTTTTTAAACCATAGTATTAAATTTTTAATTTTCTAACCACCAAGAAAAAATATACTATAAAAATTGAATTCTATTTTTCAAATTCATAGAGACTAAATATTTTAAGAATCAAATTTATAACTTACACTATTATAATTATTGATGGTTAAATTAACACATTTGTTGTTAATTAATAATGTGGGAAATTGTAGGTTTCAGGAAATTGTTCCTCTAAATGCCGGAAATGTGCTAGTAATAGAAGACAACGAACCAGCAGCAAAATGGCTAGGGTTTATAGACCAAGCAATAAACAAACCCAAGAACAACACTTGCAATGAGTTAGACAATTCATGCCACGGTTCAAAAACATCATCAAAGGATACAAAGACTCTTCCTTTTTTTCAAAAGCCATCTCTAAAAGTGATGAGCAGGCACTTGAGGCCGATCGACGGGCGTCTGCTGAAGACGTGCAACTGCCCGATTGAATTGGGATCGAAAGAGAGGAGGTTGAGGAAGCTCAGCGAAGATGCGACGGCTGATCTCAACTCGATGATCTTGCCGGATTTGCGTAACGAACATGCGAGTCTAATGATGGATCGATTCATCTCGATATCGGAGCTTGCTTCTTCGAGAAGTGGGGATGACATGAAGTACAAGCTCATATCTAGCAAGCAAATGGTGGGGTTGTTCCTTTCTGTTTGGACAAAACAGGAGTTGATTCCTCATATTGGTCATCTTAGAGTCTCCACGGTTGGAAGAGGGATCATGGGTCGCCTTGGAAACAAGGTTATACAAATCATTACTCTTATTATATTCGGTTTTATTAATGCGTAAACCGAACCAATTTTAACTCGAACCATCAACGGTTTTAGTAATTTGAGCAACTATATTCCCTATTGTTCTATAATGTTGTTATCAAGTTTAGAACATATTTTACAGGGATGCATATCAATTAGCATGTCAGTGCACGAAACAAGCTTTTGCTTCATTTGCAGTCACTTAGCATCGGGTGAGAAGGAAGGTGACGAATTGAAAAGAAACGCAGATGCAGCTGAAATACTCAAAAACACACAATTCAACAAGATTTGCAAAAAGCCCAATAACCGAGCCCCTGAAAGAATTATGGATCATGAGTAATTATCAAAACATCTAATTATTCTTTTTTTTTTTCCATTAATTTTCTGCTCATTAAACTTGGTTAATTATTTGTTAAATACAGCCGGATAATATGGCTGGGAGACTTGAATTACCGGATGTCATTGAGCTACGAGGATACAAAGATCTTAATAGACGACAATGATTGGGACAGACTCCTAGAAAAAGATCAGGTAATTAATTATTAACGATTCTAATTTACTAACATTTTTTTGTCTCTGTTTTTTCTTTCTTTGAAAATACTAGACTAAAAAAAGTCCATCCTCAGTTGAATGTTGAGAGGGAAGCAGGGAGAGCATTCAGTGGGTTCAGTGAAGGGCGGATACAATTTGCACCTACTTACAAGTATAATCAGAACTCCGATTCCTACGCGGGAGAGACGGTGAAATCCAAGAAGAAACGTCGAACTCCGTCATGGTTTGTATTAGTTGATATAATTAAATTAACTCCAACTCATCAAGTTAAACTTTTGAGTTATCAGTATCTTAACATAATAGTATCCAAGTAAGATGGTCATGAGTTCGAGTCTATCGTTTTTTACTTGAAGGGTATTTCTTATAAATAAATTTGAGTTATAAATTTGGTCTCTATAGTATGATGAAAGTTATAGAACTTAACCCTCTTGGTTTCCAAATCTAAGATTTAGTGTCCATGATTTGAAAAAGTTAGAATTTAGTCCTTATGTTTTAAAAATTAAAATTTAGTCTCCATGATTTGATAAAATCTAAAAAATAATTATTGTCGTTCGTAGTTAGCGAATTAAATATGTGAAAGTTAAGTATTCATGTGTCAATAATGACGGTGTGAATTAAGTAATTGATTGAATAAAAAAAATAACATCTTTTACATGCGCATAGTCACCTAATGTACTTAATTCATCAAAACTTATGAACGATAAAGACTATTTTATAGTTTTTATCGAACCATTTGTACTAAATTATAGTTTTTAAAACCATAGAGATTAAATTTTAACTTTCTCTCAATCATAAGGACTAAATTCTAGGTTTTGAAATCATAGAGATTAAAATCTAACTTTCATCAAACCAAATGAACCAAATTTATAATTTAGCCTTAAATTTGCCTCAACCCATCCGGTTAAACTTTTGGTTTGATTGATAATTTAACATAAGTTGAGCGTTAGTATCGAAGCCTGCATTTACACGTAACTCAGTTGATATTATTGGTGATGTGGTTCTAAATTGTGTTGGTTTTCAGGTGTGATAGAATATTATGGCGAGGGAATGGAATGGAGCAGCTGTGTTACATTCGAGGAGAGTCTAGGCTTTCGGATCATAGGCCAGTTTGTGGGGTGTTTTGGGTGGCTGTGGAGTTGAGAAATAGAAGCAGTAAGTTCAGAAAAGGCTACTCTTGTGCAGCTCCAAGGCTACCATTTCAAGATTGTGTAATACCAAAAAGACATAGCTTTTATGAATTCTAAATCTATTTGTATATTTCTTTTTTTTTTTTCCCCTTCTTCTTCTTCTCTTTTAGATTAAATTCATTTGTGAAATGAAATCCTAATCTTCAACTTAAAAGGAAAGTGAGATTAGAATGTTTACCTGGAGATTGCTATTTAGATTTGTTTGTTTGTGTGTGTGTCCTGTTTAGTCTCGCTAGTGTTTACTCATTGAGAGTAAAAAAATTAACCTATTTTTTTTTTAGAAATGGTTGTAGTGGTGGAATGCAATCAAAGTGTCTCACATTAGATAGATAAGGGAAGGATCGTGGTTATGTAAGTGATTACAACAATTTCGATTGGTATGAAATTTTTTGAATGAAACAAAAAATAAAGCTGCAGTGTTGTCTGTCCAAAATGGACAATGTGATGCTAACTTGAAGATTCAAATAGAGTTGCTATCCTTATCATGCATGTAGTTGTGATCTTGTTTTTAAAAACTCATTGTCGGGTATTGTTCGATTCAACCTCTGTGAAAGTTCGGATCTTTGTAAATGAATCCCAAATGTGTTTTACTTTACTATGATGTTGGACATTATTAATAGAATGAAACTTGCATAAGTATAGTAGATAATTTGACGTAGTCTACATCCAAATGAACCGATATAATTCATGGTCAATCTCTCCCTTTCATATCTCTAACATCTCTTTATTGCTTATTGTTTTTATTTGTTTTAAAAGTTGAGATACAATATCTATTTGTTTCGAGTTGATCAAACACTTCATTAAACCAACATAAATCGATACAATCGTTACTCCCAAATGATGGGACCACAATCTAATTCATCTCCACAAGTCGAACACCAATAAGCATAATCGAAAACGAAACCTAATTTTATTTATAGAATCAACCTTTTACAATGAAATCTGAACTGAAAATGAATATTGAGATAAAAAATGCATGACCAAATACCTATCATATAGCCACCAATACTCGGCTTTTTAGATAGTCATTGGAGTAATTTAATATCCATTTCACTTAAGTGAAAAGCGGGATCCACCAAAGAAAAGGGAAAAAGAGTAACCTTCCTAGGGAGGTCACCCACCACGAATCAACCATTTGTCAATTAGATTTAGGACCTTTATCCACAAATTCAACCCTAAAGCACAACAACACGCACCAACTCAAAAAATGACCATTAAAACATAGCTAGACACTTAACATAAAATTCTATTGTAGCAATCTAACTTAACAATTGTCCAAACCGAATCTAAAACAGTAGAATTGTAGTTCATAATATCAGATGTCCAAACAAATGACAGAAAGTAGACGAAAAAGTTCATAACTCGAACCTGACAGTTGGCCAATTCAAATAGACCAGAGAGAAAAAGCCAAAAAATGGGTCGGCCTGGAAGGACAGGCAGTCCGACCACCAACCCAGACCAGTTCACCGAGACGTGCAGCATATAGGGCTCTCTAGTCAAAATGATAAAATGTTTAAGAGGGTTTACATAATATGCCACTTTTAAAAAAGTTCGTTACATGATAAGTCTAATTAATAAAAAGTACAAAACGAAAAGAGGATTTTTTATGAATAATAAAAAATAAAAAAGGAAAGAAATGGTATAGATGTCAAAAGTTAAAAAAAAAAAATCGAATACAACAAAAATTAGGGGAATAACATTCCACTCACTTGTGACATTCCAACCTATCAATTGATGGTTTTAATCAAGTGAAACGGATGATCACTTCAATCAAGTTAAATTGATTGAAAACAATTGTATAAAATTTATTGAAACCAAGCAGTTAAATTAATTAAAAACAATCAAATGAAAACTAATCCAACAATGAAAATTGAAATATTTTAGTATGTATGAAATATTTTTAAAAAAAGTTATCAAAATTAAACGTGGATGGTAGATTTTGTTACCTAAAATAAATTCTCAAACAAAAAACTACTATATTTCTTAAATTTTGGGGGTGTTGCCCTCAAACTCTCATTGAGTGCTTTGTCTCTAGATCCTGACTCAATCTGATCGATTGGCAAAATTTCAATGTTAGGTCTTTTGAGTATACATTTTTCTTAGCACCATCTACAAAACTTAGAAAAAATAAAGTTTATTGTCAAAAAAAAAAAAAAAAAAAAAGAGTTAAAATTTGCAATTATCCCAAATAATTTTTGTATACAAAAAGTAAAAATATGCCGGGAAAGCGCGCCACCGAGAATGCGGCAACATTTTGAATCCCAAACGCGGGCCCTGCTCTATCCCAATTACACCATTCGCGCTTCTTCTCTTTCTCTCTATATACATTTTCTTTTAAATTAAAAGAAAAAAAAAAAAAACAAATTAAAGCCATCATCGAATTTCATTCGTTCATTCCTTCGTTTTTCCTTCTTCGAGCCGCTCTTCGATTCTTCCAATTTGGAAACCAAATCTGAATCAACGCCTTCTCATTCTCAAGGTTAGATTCTCAATCTCAACCTCCCTGATGAGCTTTTACATTTCAATGTTTCCTTTTGTCAATCTCGATTTTTCTAGGGTTTATAGTGTGGTTACGGATTTCTTAATCTCTTTCGTTATTGTTTTCATTATCTCTGTTTGTTTACGCTATTCTACTGCTTTTTCCTTGATTTTTTTGTTTTTGTATTTCCAGAATCTTGCCAATTTCAGGTTTCTGTGTTTTCGTTCTGCATCGAGTAGGTTTTGAACCGGATGGTTTAGGATTTTTTGTTTCCATTCGAGTGATTAGGTTTTTCTGGTTGCAATACTTTTAGAATATAGATTGGTTGATAAGATCAGCTTCACTCTGCCGATCCGCTTGTGTGTGTGATAAAATGCGCGAAGATAATATTGATGATGTGTTAGGTCATAATCGTCCGGCTCTTGGAAACCTGACGAATCGTCCGCTTAAGAGGAAGCTTACGTCGATTTTAAGTGATTCTGGAGCTAAATCTAGGAATGCACGCTGCAAAACCCTAGATGGGAAAGATGGAGGTTCCAGATATCCGAAGCATGTGCGTCAACAAGCGGAAACGTTTGTCAAGGAGAACTGCACAACGGCTCTTTCTAGGTTTAGTAATGAGCAGGAATTTGATTGCTCTCATGCTTCTAGGGATGCTGAAACTGCTTTATCTCATGTACCTAAAGAAAGTTTGCAGTGTGATTTGTTGAATGATGGAGTGCATTCTGTGCAAGATGATAAGCAAAAGATTTTAGAGAGTGAAGTACTGGATGTTGTTCCGAAGTTGGCGATTTCTGCAGTTCCTAATTTGCCTGAGGATAACAAGAATGATTGTCCTGGAATTGTTCCGAACGATGCTGATGATGAAGAAGCAGTTCATCGCGTTCTAAGGAATGACGAAAAAGATATTGCCTTTGGTGAAATTGGCTCAAGCAACCATGATTCCACTGAGTTGTTGACGTTACCTACACCAGAGGGTTTCAAGTCTCCGGCATTGGAAAGATGCTCAGGACATAAGGCAGATAACTGTGCTAATTTAGACATGTATGACGACTTACTTAAAACATGTTCTTGTTCATTCTGTTTGAAAGGTAATTTGAATGCAAGTTATTTCGTTTTGTATTTAATTATGGGTTCTTGAAAATTCATGTTTAGAAAAGCTCAATTGGTCTGCTTTTGTATTCAGCATCATACATTTGGTCAGACCTCCATTACCAGGATATTAAAGGACGGATTTCTGGTAAATTTGCTCTTCCTTACATAGTAATAACTAAGAATACCATGCTTCCTGGGTTATTCCTTCTTACTGATAATTATGGTATTTCCGTTCCATTAGCAATCAAGAAAAGCCAGAAAGATGCAAGCATCTTGGCTCAGAAATGCAGCAAAGAAAAAGAGTCTTATCACGATCCAGGGAATTCTTCCAAATCAAAGCTAGGATTTGATCTTTGTGGTCAGTGGATGTCACTATTCCGTCATATGGAAGATACATTTGCTCAAGAAGGCAGCCAACTTGTAAGTGTGAATTTTTTGTACTTGTATGAAACATCTTAAGGAAGAGGGACTTCGTTCTAAGTCTAATTGATGGAAGTAATTACAATTTTCTGGCATTGTTGATATGGAGGATCAATGTTCTAAAAGGCTTGCTTAGGCGCGCATATGCTCAATGCACAGATCTAGTGCCTGGCCTTGTGATTGCCTCACATTCTCCATTTATATTATTTTTTCTTTATGAATGTTAAAAAGATGTCTACCTTTTTGTGCAAAGCACTTAAGCTCTAGAAGGCTATTGCGCCTTAGTGTGCTCTGAACTTAGAGAGGGATTCACTAGCATAGGCTTGAATATTTACTGAAAGTTCTGTTCCACTTCCATTTACTTGAATGTTGGAAAGACATAGCTGTGATAAATCTTTTTTTTTTTTGTGCTCTACAGCAAACCAGTTTTGTTGCCCTAAAAGATCTGAGGGAGGAATGCAAGACGAATTTGGAGATGCTTAATGGCATGTCTATGGAGAAGCAATAGGGTGCTGCTATTTTTTCCTGCCATTTTGATGGTTGTGGACCGTGTGGTTAGTCACTTTTGTTGTCCATATTTTCGGTTTTGAACTTCTCGCTATGGATAGGGTAGTTGTATTATAAATTTGGAATGCATGTAAAATCATCCATTCTATTTCATAATAACTCTCTATCTTCATCCTTCCCACTCGGCTTTCCTGCATATTTTTGTCTGCTTTGAATGATTTTATGCAGTTTAGCAGCCTTATCGAAACTTTTTTTTAGAAACAAGAGACAAGCTTTCCATTAAGGTTATGAAAAGAGGGAAAAGGATACAAACAGCCTAAAAAGGCAATAACAAAAGTAAAAAAGAAACAACAAACATAAAAACCGAAAGGCAAACAAAACATCAAAAACTAAATAAGAAAAGAAATACAATGAGAATAGAGAAACAAGAAAAATTAAAGCTAAACGAGATCAGCCCAATTGGAATAGATTTCTTGAATGGAAGAACCAGCAAAAGCCTTGGAAGAGGATGATGCCCATGTTGCAACATGCATCTGAACAGATTCTATTCGAGATAGCCATGGAAGATGCTCCTCTTGAAAAATACGTTGATTCCTTTCCCACCACAGCTCGTATAAAAGACATTTAACAACATTAATCCATAGAAAATGAGCCTTCTTTTTAAGCATAGGACCAGTGAGAAGATGATGCACATTCTGCCTTATGTCATAAGCAAAAATCCAAGACAGATTGAAAGAAACAAAAAGCCTATTCCAACATTCAGCTGAGTAATGGCAGGAAAATAGAATATGAAAGCCATCTTCAGGAGCTTGGAAACAAAAGTGACATCCTGAAGGTTGTAACAAGTGACTTGCTAGTTTTCTTTGCAAAACATCTGCAGTGTTTAACCTCCCATTCATAAGAATCCACAAAAACACATTAATTTTCTTTGGACTTTTTGATTTCCAAAGAACCTTGAATAGATCTTTATCCATTGGAGAATTTGAACCCAAGAAAGCAGTAGCAGATTTAACAGAGAAACACCCAGAAGCTTCTAATGGCGAGGACAAAAAATTAGATTCTACTCCAATCCTTTTGGATGAAAGCAAACTGAGTAAATCAGCAAATAAAGGCATTTCTTCATCCTTGAGCGATCTTCTAAAATTAATCTGCCAAGAATGAGTTCCACAATCCCAAAAGGAGGCAATAACTTCATTTGGATTAGAAGAAAGAGAGAATAATCCGGGAAAGGCCAACTTGAGCTCCATTTGACCGATCCAAAGATCATGCCAAAACAAACTCTTGTTTTTGTTTCCAATATTCAAACTAGGGACGGTCTGAAACTTACCCCATCCCTTCACAATACTCAACCAAGGGCTTCAAACTAGAAGAAGTTTTCCTAAGCAAAATCCATCGTTCTGAATTGCAACCGTGAATACTAGCAATAACTTGACTCCATAAAGCATGGGGCTCCTTATGAAATCTCCATCCCCATTTAGTAAGCAAAGCAGAATTTTTGAAATGGATTTCCCCAATGCCCAAACTTCCCATAGACTTTGCTTTGGCAGTTGCATTCCACCGAATCATATGAGATAAGCTATTCGAATTAGAGCCCGCCCAGAAGAATTTTCGAACTAACATTTCAAAAGCTGAGGAGGCTTGAGAAGACATTTTGAAAATTGATAGGTAATATAGAGGAATGCTTGCTAGAACAGAAGAACATAAGGTTAAACGTCCACCTCTTGATGGATAGAAGTGCTGCCATTTGTCGAGCTTCTTTTGAACTTTGTCCAGAATTGGTTGGCAAAAGGACATTTGAGTTGGATGTCCACCCAAAGGAAGGTCGATATAGGTTAAAGGAAACCTTTCGACCTTACAATTTAACTTGGATGCCTGCTCAACAAGCTTTGCTTCATCCACATTAACTCCACAATGAATATCCAAGCCTATCGAAACTTGTTGGATTAGGTGATATGATAGATGTTTAGGGTTGGCAACTTAAAAATAGAATGAATATGTTTTATTGTCAAATCATTGGGATGGAAACTTGTTTAAAAAAAAATTACAAATCATTAAGAGAGAGTTTGGATAGAGGAGATTTAGGAAGTATTTGAATAGATGAGTTTAGATGGGTTTGGTAAGAAATGGCTCAACCCCACATTTGGATAAAACAGCTCCAAAAAGCTTCTATAAAAACCTCTATAATTTCTCCAAAAAGCCTTCATATACTCTTTGGATATAATATCACTTCTATTTCAACCACTCATAATCCTTCTATCCAAACAAAGAGTTTTCTTGTCACAACTAATCATAACCCTTCAATCTGTGACAAATCATAACCCTTCAATCTGAATGAGGATTTTCTTATAACAACCTCTCATAACCTTCAATCTAATCAAGGGTTTCTCGTCACAGCTATGCATAACCTTTCTTTTCAAAACCCCTCCAAATCGCTCAAACCTCATAACTCTTACTCTTCATCTCCAAATCTCTATCCAAACAGATTCCAAACTTTTCATGGCAGTTTTTAAAAATAGGTTTACTAATTACTCAGAACTAATATTTGTCAATAAATGTTTACTTATTTTATTTATAGAATACATGACATCCTTGAATTAGATAGAGATATTTGATACAACTGGTATATTTTTCAGGTAACTTGTTTGAATATATTCTTTTAAGATTGTTATATTTGTCGTAGGTAATTTGAGTCTGCATTTTAGGTATTAGGGAGGGGTGTTAAAAAAAAACTTAGTTGAACTTTGCAGATTAGTTTATTAGGTCTTTTGCAAAAATTAATTTTGGTCGAATCAACCTGTATAATGTTTATCATAACAATTTGTAGAAATTAATTTTTAAGGTTTTGAAATATAACTTTTCTTGGAATAAATTTGATTTTGAGTTCTTAGTTTTAATGCTCTGATTACAAGATGGATTTTTTTTGGGGTATAAGTTGGGGGAGGGGAGACCACCAACCCTTCAAAGTGGGTATTACTGCTCTTAAATATAATTGAGAGTCAAATACCGATTTTAAGAATCGAACATGTGACCATGGTATTCAAATGAATCAAATCATAACAGATTTCGATTGTGTTCTTTATTACAAGAAAGAAAATTATTATAGTTACATTCAAATGAGATAATTATCGTTTCTTGAATTTCAAATCATACAATTAAAATAATTTCTTATAATTTTCTTACAAACATTGGGTAAAATGTTTATTCATAAGCTTACGGAATCAATATTTTCAATATTGTATTTGATGAAAGTTTTTAACCAAATCAAATTAACTCGATCAAAATAATTGTTTCTCGTCTATTAAAGATGGTTTGGGATAACGTTCAGCAGTTTGAATCATTGAAATAGGTTAAATAAATCATTTGGCCGATTTCAATTCAATAAATTAATAGCTTTATGTAATTAAAAGATATGCATATGTAACTTAATCTTCCAAAACAGCTTGAATCTAGTGTAATGGACATGTATAGAATGAAAATAGAAGAGGAAGTAACTTAAAATAATAAGACAATTAAGAACAAAGGGAACTTTCTCTCTATTGTATTAGATTGGTACTTGGCTTTATGGTTATAAGAGTGTTCAAATTATTAAAAAGAAAAGACTAATACCTACTTGAGATAATCCTTAACTTACAAGCAACAAAAATAGTGATATGAGTAGATAAATAGTAACTATTACAAAAAACATGTCATAAAATCCCCCTTCAAATGAGATGTGGGAAAGAATGAAGCTTGAATTTGTCAGGAGAGAACAACTACAAGCTTGAGATGTCACATTTTTTTGTCACCACAATGTCTCTTCTGTTATTCTCTTTGTCTCTCCTCCAACTCCAAACACAAAATGATTTTCATCGACATCAGTTGTTTTGTGTGAAGACCTTCGAACCATGACTTCGTTAGCAGTCATCTTGGATTGGCTAGCTTGAGTTTTGGATTCACTAACAATAGCATCAGTCATCGTTCTCTCGGAGATGTCAGCTATGACTTTAGCCATCGAAGGATCAGCCATGCTCTGATATCAAGAAAGAAAATAGAAGAGAAAGTAACCTGAAAATAATAAGACTAAGAAGAATAAAGGAAACTTCTTCTCTATTGTATTAGATTTACTTTTAGTACTTGACTTGATGGTTTATAACAAAGAAGTCTACTCTATTTATAGAAAAACTTAACTTACAAGAGTGTTCTCAAACCATTAAGAAGGAAAGACTAATACCTACTAAAGATAATACATAACAGGCAAGCAAATCAAAATAGATATGGGTGGGTAAAGGGGAACTATTACAAAATATCTTAACATGTGTCTTCAACCTAGAAGTGGTAGATTCAATCTCAAATATTAGTATACTAAAAAAAAATCAATTTAATCTAAAAGTTTTGATTGAAAAGTAGGAAATTCAAGATGATCACAAATTTACTTTGGATACAAATATGAGAATTTTATCTTCATATATTGACAGTAAAATAAGCATTTTATTTTCTTTTCCTTTGAAATTATGAATGTGTATTGTGTGACGGGAAAGAAAACACCACCTTATTAAAATGAATGCATTTTTAAAGTTGTTAGTTTTTTAATTGTTGAAGTCATTGTAAAATGCCATCTGCAATTATTTTACAATTTGTTTTATTGGCTATGGATGAATAAAGTTGGACATTTGCATTACTTCTTTCTCATTCCAAGTTTCAATTGTAACGTCGATTATTAATTCGTGGGGATTAATAATGGATAAACATCCTCAAGTCACTCAACATATGTAACTTCATTCACTAATTTAAAAAATACGAAACTTCATGAAATTATATAAATATTTTAGAGGAGGAAATGAAATTGAAAAGATGCAATGCAGAGTAAGCTGGCATTTGCATCTTCTTAGTGGTTGATGCCTTGCCTTTTGCCATACATAAAGTTGACATTTTAAAAAAATAATAATAATCAAATTCAACTTACAAATTCTTAATAATATCCTCCATTGGCTTCTCGAATTACATGACTTATTTAGAACAATAATTATTTATTAAGTTTGATCATCGTCATAATGTTAATATTTTAATTGCTCTAAATAGGCTTAGGGCGTTGTAGTGTGGTGCTGCTAATCTGTACACTTTGATAATTCGCTATTGCTTTTGGTCATTTTCCTTTAATTTAATCTCTTGAATTTGACTAATTCCTAATTGCAACATTTAGGCATTTTCTATTTCATTTTCGTCCTTATAGTTGTTACGGGTGAAATTTATAGTCAAGACCTAATGAAACTCACTAGCTCAATTATAAGAGGTTAGACTCAAAAACGGTCTCGGCCAAATTTACAAGCCCAAAACTTATTCCTAAGGCTACACTGAAAGACCTTCATTCATATATATATATAAATAGTCAGTTGAGAACCTAACAAAATGTATTCTAAATCCTAAAGACGATTCCTCTACACTTTTTGACCATCAAAAGTCACCACACCGGTGTCCAATTCATTACTGTTTGTTTTGCAAGTATTCGACCCAATGAAATACAAATTTTGACCTCAACAACAGTTAAATCATACTTTTCTAAGAAAAAACAAGTTTTTTTTTTCTTTTTTAATTAAGAAACCAAGCTATTTGTATAAAATCCTCTGAAACAAGATAAATTGTATTTGATAGATTTTTCATTCAAAATAATTATAAATATAGGTAAATATTAAAGTATTTAGCTTCATAATTGTTAATACTTTTTTATATTGTATTATAAATACTAATTAATATATTATTTAGCCAAAAAAGTAGCTCTTTAGTAACATATGTATCAAATAGTAGTAAATTGATTTTAGGTTCGAGTCCTAAATATTGTTGAATTAAAAAAGAAGTTAATAGCAATATTATATATTATAAATATTTATTAATACCAGTATTATAAAAATGTACTATCCTCTTCCTATATTTTTTTTAAAGTAGGCATATTTGTAATTATTTTATAAATTTAACTAGTTTGGTAAGTTTTTTATATATTTTTTTAAAAACTTTTTTTAGTATTTTAGATTGTACATTTAAATTAAAATATTTTTTTAATTCAACAAAGTAAGAAATTTGAACTTATGATCAAGGTCATTGGCGTACACATGGCCTAAACTACGATTATTATTCGCTTGAATTTTGAGATTTTTGTTAATTTGATCTTTAACTTTAAAAAATTATGTTTATATCAAATTTAGATTTTTTACCATAAAGAAATAGACTTTTGAAAATTAATTAATCTATTAAATATAAGTATAAATTTTATTTTAATGGAATCCTAAAATTTTCATTTTCCATCTAATACACTTGTGAATTTTTAAACCTTTTAAATTCAGATTTTGTAATTAATTTTTAGTTTTTTTTTTCATTTAAAAGGAGTTGCCTTGAATTATTTTGGTAAATAATTTTAAATTTATATTTTTAAAAATGAAATTCATGATGTGCACCATTTTCTACCGCAACCTATACATTTTAGGAGAAAGTCCAAAATTGTTTTATTAGTTTGGTGGGTTTATTTTTATTTTTTTAATGACTGTTGTCTATATTAATGCTTTTCAAATTACAATGTTTTCCTCTAACAAATTTTAGTGTTTGATAAGTTTGATTATTTTTAAACCTACTTGTTGATTAAAAATAATAATAATAATAAACAAATCAATAAATAAAAACTACTTCTAAGTTGTTACTTCCGTATTGAGAAGAAATTTGAGAATTATTTTTATTTTATATGGACAATCAATTTAATTATAGAACTTTGTTCTCCACTCCCAATGGCCTTGGTTGAAAAAATAATATTAAAATATTTTCTCAAAGGCTACTTTGAAATTATGTTCATATTATAATTACAAAAAAGTCAATATCAACGAGTTTCTATACTGATTATAAATGTAATGACACAGTTGACTAGTGGAGTTGACAAAAATAATAATAATAATAATAAGTGTATATATATGAAGAGAAAAAAAAGGATGAGTTTGCATTTTTTTAATACCTTCATTTAAAATAAATTTTGAATGTCCTTTTTAACATTTTGGCCACTCAAAAAACTAAAATCAAACACTTGGTGCTTTGGTAAAAATTTGTGGGGGAAATAAGATGAGAAGAAAAATCAAAATTTCTTTATATATATATATATATTCTCATTTCTTAGATATATAGCTGTATTCCCAATTCTTATTAATTTACTTGGGATTCAATTGAAAAACGTAAACAGATCTGAAACTAAATTTATATTCTCTTTTTTTTTTTTATATTATTCAAGTAATGAGGACTATAAACAAAAAAAGAAAAAAAAAAGAAAAAAGAAAGAGGATTTTGTAAAATTAATGAAATGTAGAAAATAATTAAAAATATGATTACTTAAAAAAAAATTAACAATTATGGCAATTAATATTAATAATACTTTCTTATAAATATTATATTAATGAGGTTTTACAATACAATACTAATAAATATACTACAAATATTTTAAAATTTATCTATATTTATAATTAATTTTTGAAAAAAACATATCAAGAATAATTAGAAAAATAAATGTCTGAACTTATGTAATGCACATTTAAAAGTAACTTTAAATTTGTGGAAGTCATATTTTGTTTTTAGAAATATCTAATGCAAATAAGAGAAATGTAATAAATAGCAGTGATGGGATAGGATGAGATGGTGATATGTTTTTGTTTAGAATTATGAAATTGATAGGTCAAATTAGCCTAATTATTTGGACATTTGTGGCTACAAATACCAACCACGGTTCACAATCAGCTGAAAATTAAAATCTTCATAAGTATTCATTTAATTTTAGAGAGAAATAAATAGAACATTAGTGTGTATTAAAACTAAATAAATATAATTGAATATTAATGTATTATTTAGAAATAGAAAGGGATATTCTTTAAATAATAAAAAATAAAAATAGAAGGGGATGAATCTCAGAATCAATTCCTAGATTAATATTAGTGTGAATTATTAATTCGAATCTCAACTCTAATTATTATGAACTCAGTTTGAGAATCAACAAAATAAAAGGAAAGCGCGTTTGAGTTGGGCGACTTAAAGGGAGCGCGTGGGGTTGGGTCCACCCACCATCTAGTGATGGGTTAGTTTGCAGCAGAGTTAGCCATTGGCTTCGTTTTAACGCAGACAATTGGAAGGAAGGCCCACGCTCCATAGTGGCTGCATGCACCCACGCGTTGGATATATATAATTAAAAAATGGCAAAATACAAATTTATAGCAAAATATAAATTTAGTCCCTATAAAGAAAGTTAGAATTAGAATTTAATGTTTATAACAAAGTTAAAATTTAGTCTTTCATGATTTGAAAAAAGTTAAAATTTAGTTTCTATAATTTTAAAGGTTAAAATTTAGTTCTTATTATTTTATAAAACTTAAAATATAGTTTTTATGATACGTAATCTCTAGTATATTAAATACATGGAAACTTACTATTCATGCATAAATGATATGTTTTTTTGTTAAATCAATCACTTAACTCATAATTTCATCATTGACATATGAATAACTAACTTCCAAACACTTATTCTATTGACGATCTAATTTTTAAGTTTTATCAAACTATAAAGACTAAATTCTTATTTTTAAAATTAAATGGACTTAATTTTAGTTTTTACAATCAAATGGACTAAATTCTTTATGTCTTCGAATCATAGAGATTAAACTCTAATTTTTTAAATCATAAGCACTAAATTCTAACTTTCTTCAAATCATAGAGACTAAACTTATATTTTACCCTTAAAAATTATATTTTTTAATGAATAGAAACTTTTTAGAAGAAATTCGTGCATAACATAAAATTTGGGTAGGTCTAGTAAGAAAATGAAAAAGTTCATGTGCTTGATGATTTAAATTAATACAACATATAATCTTTGATCAATGAACGCATAGTATGCAATAAATATCACAAACAGTACCATATATAGTCTTTGATCAATGGATTTTTAATTAGCGATACAAATAGTTTTCAATCAATGTAATTGATAATTTTCAATCAAGAGACCAGTTAAATTTAAATATATATATATATATATATATATAATCGTTCAAAACTCTATTATGGATGAAATAATTATATAAATAAAAGGGCTAAAATTAAAATAGACAAAAAAAAGGTAATCACGTCGAACAAATTCACTAAAGAAAATTGAAAGAGTCGGTGGCCTCATGGTTTCATTGTTTGGTAGAAATCTAATTTCAGATCTTTTCAGCGGGCTGGAACCAAGGATCTCTCAAGGAAGCATGCCTTAAAGTTCTTGCCCTCAACCGTTGGGCTGCCCCTTGGGGACGATTCTTGAATCATTATAAATCTCTTTTTTATTTGGTAACAATTGTATTTTTTTTGTAAAATTTGTTGTTCTCCTATCATAATTTGTACTAAAAAATAATCACCAAAGAAAGGGTTATCGAATAGCATGAAGCCAAAAAACGGCTCTTGGAGAGTGCATAGAAGCCCTGCGCCGCAATTCAGCTTTGTGTCCTATTCGCATTCCAAATCTTTATTAAATGAGATATCACTTTCATACTCACTAAATTTATAAGACCCATGTGGTTACCCTTTCAAATTTTAATGTATGTTCTATCTCCAATTTTTACCATTGTTCAACATCTTTTTATATTTGAATATGTGTAACTTTATATTTCCATCCGGAATGATTTGCCAATTGATTTCAAAGATAAATTTGATAAATTTAGAATCTAATTCGGTAAAAAAAGTTAAATTACAATTCAACTAGTTGACCAATTTGAATATAGTTTAACAAGTTCAAATATTCTTTTGAAAAAAAAAAAAAACTAGTTCAAATATTTACCATGTACTTTTAGACCAAAAATCCAACTCTCTAATAAAAAAATATTGGGTTGAGTTAAAAGAAATCAGCTATAAATGATTTCTTACCTACTTTTTATTGTTAACTTTTATATATATACAAGGTAGAATCGACGTTAATAAACACTTTTTTTTTTTTTTTGAGAAAAACAAACACAATATAAATAAATAAAAGAAATGAATCATGCTAAGAAGGCAATAAAGGGTCATAATTGTTTATTTACATTATAGTTTTTATTAGGGATCATTTGAGTTTATTTTGTTAGTAATGTGCCAAAATCCCAAATTATTAAGATAACAAGAAAGATTGATAATAAAGGAAGAATAATATTTCTTGAGCAAAATTCCCTTAGATATGAATGTGTAGGGGACTCTACATTTTAGGGATGTGGCACCATTAGAGCCACAAAATTTATATACTCTATCAAATAATTTTCTTATAAAATAATTTTTTGTTGCACCAATAGAGTCTCGTCCTCAAAATGTAAGGAAGTTTTACTCATATTTCTATTCATATAAGACGATAGACTAAATTTCTCAAAAAAAAAAAAGATGATAGACTAAAACAAAAGTCATGAAAATAAGTACAAAAAAAAAAAAAAAAAAAAAATTATATTTATGTGGAAATATATGGGATCTATCCATCATAATAATATGGTTTAAGAGTCATTAATTTTTCATAATTTTGTTTAATTCAAGAATATTTAGGGATTTAATTTCTTGATTATCAAATTATACCTCATATTCGTTAAGTTTAATTTTAATTGGTCATCTAACTTCTTAGTTATTGTGTTTATTTTTAATATTGAATAATCTCACAATGCTAATTACGTAGTTGGTATATAGCTAAAAATCAAAATGTAAAATACTATAGTTATAAACATCATTTAACAATAGTTAAACATAAAGAGTACTAAGTTTTTGGTTTATGGTATATCATGGATATTTAATCGAATCAGATTAGAGATATGCAAAAAAATCGACAATCCGAGTAACTTGGATTTATGTGTGTGTGGATTGCGTGCGTACATGCATGCGTGCGTATGTGGGTGTGTGAAGTGAAATTAATTAATAAGATATGCTATTAGCATGTTGATAAATAACCGATATTAATAAAATAAGTAAATTAGGTTCAATATCATTAGTCTTTTATTCATTTATTTATATATTTACAAGATATGAATAGAGCTATTTTATATACAGAGGGAAGATGAGATTAATCAAATTTCAAGAATTCAATATAATATGAAAATATAAACTTTGAATTGAATTGAATTACTCAAATACATAAAGTTACACAGATTGAAAGATTGACTAACCCGAAAATTTGAATCAATCGTAAAAATCTTCGTGACCTAATCTAAACTAGGTCATGTATACCCTAAATCAGAGGGTCTTCCTAGAACAATACTTAGGTAAGGGTGGGTAAGTATTTTGGAAATACTTACCCATCTTTACAACCACACATTTTTACTTTTTGGCATTTCTTTCTCCACTTTACATTTCTCTCTTCATCAATCAAAACCAACTTTTTTTTAAAAAGTACAAATATGTGGCTTTAAAATGAATAAGTATTTCTAAAATACTTACCCACCCTTACCTAAGTATTGCTCGATCATCCTATCCGAGATGATGAAAATTGATTCGATCGGATAAGGAATAAGAAAACGACGTGGCTGCTTATGCGACTTGCACAACAAACACAGCCGAATTCAACTAACTGAAATTTCACAAGTGGGCCATTCCAATCTTCCGCCACGTGTCACTTGATACCGACGTGGATGCATATCACTGGAAAATGCACCTCGAATTATGTAGAGAAATCTGGGAATCGGTTTAGAGAGAGAAAAACGGTGGCTCTAGAGAGAGAAAGAGTTTTGGACCTATAAAAACACCAACAAACTTACCACAAATTTGCATCCAAAACTTCAAATTAAAAGCCAAAGAGAAACTAATTTCTCTCCCTTTTTTTTTTTTACTTCTGCAATTTTCATTATATTGTATTCAGGTCCCTCCATTTTCCCCTTTCTCTGTTTCTCCCCCCTTCTCTTAGTTCCCTTTCTGTCGTATTCTGTTTTTCAAGTTTCAAATGATTAAATTTTGGGTTTTTGTTGGTAAATATTTTCAGTTTTGTTTCTGTTTTCATGGACTTTGAGGGTGTTTTTTGAATCCCTCAAGTTGTTTGTACAAAAAAAAAAAACTTGTTTTTGTTGCAGCCTAGTTTTTTTTTTTTTTTTTTTGATCAAACATGGCAGCGGCTGTAGGTTTTTATAAAGGAATTTCAGCCCCGATTTACTGTTCGGATCCTTTTAACGAAGAATTAATGAAAGCACTTGAACCTTTTTTGAAAAGTGCTATTTCAACCTCTTCTTCTTCTTCTTTTTCTCAAGGTTTTTCAGAAATTGAACAAATGGGTATTGAGAAATCAGGTCCAATCGGGCTAAATAATCTCACTTCTTCTCAAATTCTCCAAATTCAAGCTCAAATCCAACTACCCGTTTCTTCTTCTTCTTTTGAATCTCAAATTTCGTCTCAATTTAATAACTTTCTTTCTCCAAAATCCATCCCAATGAAGCAGATTGGATCTGTACCTAAGCCGAGTAAATTATACAGAGGAGTTCGGCAGCGGCATTGGGGAAAATGGGTGGCTGAAATCAGACTCCCCAAGAACAGAACGAGGCTCTGGCTCGGCACTTTTGACACCGCCGACGAGGCGGCGTTAGCCTATGATAAAGCTGCTTACAAGCTCCGTGGGGAATTTGCTCGCCTCAATTTCCCTCATCTCAAACACCAATTTGGGGATTTCAATCCACTTCATGCTTCTGTGGATGCAAAACTTAAAGCAATTTGTCAGAGCTTGAAACAGGGGAAAACAGAGGAAACAGAGGAGCTCTGTTCTAGTGATGAACAAAAGTTAATTCCAACTCCACCTTCTTCATCATCATCATCGTCGTCGTGTTCGCCGATTGAAGATTTATCAACTGGGTCTTCTTCTGAATCGAGCATCAGCTTCTTGGATTTCTCTGATTCTCAATGGGATGAAAATGAATCATTTTTTTGTTTGGAAAAGTTTCCATCTGTTGAAATTGATTGGGCAGCTCTGAATCAGCTGGCCGAATCAGAGTGTTAATTTTGTGGTTTTGATGGTGTAAAGTTTTGTTGGGAGATTCTGCAATGGAATTTTAAGTATTTGCAGAGGTCTTGTGTTGTTGAAAGTTTTGGAGTTTTGTTTGTAATTTCATTTTGTGGTATGCAAGTTGTTTTTTCTTTCCTTGCATGGCCATTTTTTTTGGTTATGTTTTTTTTTTTTTTTCCTCTTAGTTAGTTGATGTAATTAAGCACTTCGTGTTTTTATTTTAATACATGTGATGGCGTCTTCTTGTCTCTTATAATTTGATTATTTTTTTTTTTTTTTTTTTTGGGTTAGGGGGTTTGTTCTTAATTTTCTTGGTTTGAAGCACAATTGGATTTGGATCTTCCATTATTCAACCATTAGAAAAAACAATGAGAGAGCCTGAGGTTACCTTTCAAAATATAAATGGACCCATTTTTAAAAACAAAAAAAACAAATTCCATTAACCACCAATTAACAACCAAAAAGCATTTCAACAAAAACTTTGTTTGACCAAAATATTTGCACCTTCCTCAAAAGATTAGACTCAAATCTCTAATAGTTATTCCCTCTAATTTCACTGATAAGTTTCTATATTTAGTCAACTTTTAAGTTTATCATCCGAAAACCAAAGGAAAAATCTTTTTCCAAACCCTTATAAACACTCTATGGTCTTTAAGAATATGTATGTTGAATTCTCTATCCTTGTTACAAAGCCGGCTACAAACTTCAATATTGCATCTAGTGGTAATAATATTTGCAATTTTATCTACGGGAAAATGAACACATTTTAAGTAAAATGGTTTTGGAATTAATTTTCCAAATCATATCACCAAGACGACTTTTTTTTTTCCTTCCTAACTATTCTCTATAAATTTTTCTTTTATTCTTCTCATATTTTTGTTTAATTTTTTTTATTTTCTGTAATTACCTTTTATTCTATCTACTTATCCTTTTCAACGGTCCTCCTCATAATTATTATCTTCATCTTTATATAGATAATGGTTTTTTTAAAATTATTTTTGTAATATTCTCCTAATTCTCATTTTTTTTATTATCATTTTTATTCTCGTTCAAACCCACAAGAGACCAAAAACAAATCTCAATATAATCATTCCTTTTTAAAATCATCATCTATTGAATATGATGTTATGAAAACGGCAATCAACAGCTAATCGAAGATAAAGAAAATGTAAAAGGCAAAGAAGAAACACACAGATTTTACATGGTTCACTAACGTTGTGTTAGCTAGTTCACGGGCAGAGAGGGGGCAGAGTTTTATTAAGGAAAAACAAACAATACAAAATTACAAAGTGAATGCATAATACGGGTAGAGTTTAATTTCAGTTTATATATGCATTTTTATTAAACTCTATTACAGAATGCGTAAGCATTAAACTGAATGCGGATGCATAAACACATGCCGAATGCATTGCAGCAATACGAAATACGTTTGCGCGCAGGATGCGCTAAGCGAATGCAGATGCATTTATGCAGCAAGACCCCCGACTACGAATCGCAGGGCATTAATTTGTTCAAGGCATAACTCAACATATGAATTTGTGTATCGAATGCCGTTGTCAATGTGGATAAGGTGAAAATTCTCAACATATCCTCTTCAAAATCAGTCTCTTTTATTTTTTATTTTAGGTTGAATTTGAATTTGTGCATTGAATAAATGCCTAAGTTTTATATCATATTAAATAAAATAATAATTAGTAAGGAGAAAAATAATAATACAACTAGAGAATTCACCACATAATCGTCAAATGCATTAAAATACCCAAAAATAGCTTTCTTCCCCACACCTGCTTTTAATTTTAATCTCTTTTTTTTTTTTTTTTTTTGTATAAATTAAGAATAAGGATCACAAACCCTACATAAAACATATTATTATTTTCAAATAAATGATAGTCAAATATCAATTTTTAAAATCAAATTCACAACTTTAATATTGAACTCAATTACCACAAAATAATAAAATCATCAAGTTACAAACCAGAACTAGTGAAAAGGAATGGCCACAATTCAATCTTGTTTAACAATTTTTTAAGTTAAGGGGGGTGATTGGATTTTGGAGTTTGGGAGAAGAGAGGAGAGGAAGAAAAAATGGAGAGGAAGTGGAGTAATTTGGAAAGATGAAGTATTTGTTAGAGAATTGATGTTTTGAATAAGAGATGTTAGAATTTTTTTTTTGAGATTTGTGTTTAGAAAAGAGATGTTTGAATTTTTATTTAATTATTAATTATTACTATTTTGAGAATTGGTGTTTAAGAGAGAAATCTTTTTTATTTTATATTAATCTTATTATAATAAAGTTTGATTGGATATTTTATAGGATTAAATATATTTGATGAGATGCGAGAAGGAATTTGAGAGAAATTAAAAAATATTTTTATGTACAAAAAAACAAATATGGAGTTAAATAATTTCCTCTACTCACGTCTCGAATTCATAAATCCAATCACCCCCTTAACTTAAAAAGTTGTTAAAGAATACTGAATCGTGGCCATTCCTTTTCACTCGTTTTTGTTTGGATCTATTAATTGTGAATAATATCTCTAATTCTGATCATATTCCTCCTCACCCTCATCTCTTGGAATTTAAAATCAAAAGACAAAGCTAAGCATCTTTTTTTTTTTTTTAGCCTATAAATAAAAACTATTATAAAGCAAACTTTTAGAAAAGTCAACACAGAAGATTCTCGATAAACAAACATGGGGAAATGAGAAATAAAAAATATTTAGATGGTTCAAAATCCTTCTACTCTTTTCAATTTGTCTCTCTCTGTTCTATGATTTGATTATTTTTTTTGTAGACCTCTTTTTATTTTTTTATTCTATTGTTGCTCAACTTTAGTTGAAAGGTGGATAAACGTCCCAGCACTACTTCAAATATTTGACCTTTGAAAATGGAAAATGTGATAGAGATGAAAATTAGAGAACATGCGAGTTACATTAATTGACACTTAATTTAGTGAGTTATTGACTTGTTTGATTGATTACGTTCTAATTTAATTTTAGAATCATAAGTTTAATCTTGAAAATTGATATTTGATTCTCATAAAAGTTGTAATACTACACACATATATAAACGTTGTGGCCTCTCTTTGTTGAAGTTTGATCTAAAAAAAATGAAATAATTGAAAGTTAATTTTAACTTAATCAAATGTTTTCGAATTATTAGTACCTTTGGTTTTCTTTTTTACCAAAAAAAAAAGGGAGAGAACATCTATGATTAATTACAAGTTTAACATATGATTTTCTAAGCTTGTATTTAATAAGTCTCTTTCATTTTTTTAAACAAATTGTAGTCCAAAATTGCTAGATCTATACTCTAAATTAAAGATAGCAAATGATAGATCTAAACCAAATTGAGCAAATAGAGATGAAATCAAACCAAATAAAGAAAGATAGAAAGCTTTCAAATGGTTTATACATTTTGCAAGGCAAAAATTTTCAACGCAAGATGAGTGTTACTTCTGATAAATTTGTTAAGACTCCATTTGAAAATTTGTCCGGTTCTTCACCAAAAGTTAATTGTGTTGTTGATTCTACTTATGCATCTGAAAATCTGTTTGTTGAGCCTTCAGTGCTTGTCAATGACATTGCACGTTCAGATCCTATCTTAGTTGCTCTTGAACCCGAGGATATTCCTGCTGGTTTAGAGTGCAATGTTCAGTTGTTCGATGGGCAATTGGCTTAATTGTTGGATTTTTCATGTAGGATGTCTGTGGTGAGAACTAAAATTTATTTGCTCATTGTCTGCTTTTACTGGTTTGTGATTAAGTCCGATGTAGAGGGTATTGTATACTCTCATTCTGATGCAGATTCGTTTGTTTTCGGTTACATACATGAAGAGGGGATAGATGTTCTTTCTCCGTTTGTGATTTTGTATGTATCCTTATTATTGGGCTTTGATTACATTGATCAATATTGGTTGCAGTGTTTTGAGCAGTTTGTCTCTTTCATAATTGTCTACTCATTTGCAAGAAATCTGTTTTGATTATGGCTTTGCAAGAGATCGTTTCGCTCATTATGTTTTTAGCGAGACTTCTAGTGTAAGTTGCATCATCTGTTTTTTGGCCATTTCTAGATGATTTTTTAGTTGCATCTGGTTGTTTTGTTGTGGAGTTTACAGATCTCTTGACTTTTTGCCGTTTGAAGATTTCTTGGTTTAAGAGTTTGATATGGAAGAGGTTTGTTTTGTTCGTTTGGAGTATTTGTTTGTGGTTCTGTTTCTTGCCATTCTTAAGCATAGTTTGTTAGTTTGTTCAGCAGTTACATGGATTTGACATATTTTGGTTCAGCGTTCTGAGCATTCAGATTTTTTTATTCGAGCTATTGTTATTTGAGGGTCATTTTGATTCTGCATGAATTTGTTTCTAATGAGTTTAGTCTGGCCGGACATCTTGACTTCAGTTTTGAGTTGCTTATGTCGTTCTGAGAGGGGATACCTCATTTGCTTTGTTTCTATGTTATTCGGCAACGTTCTGTTTGAAGTCTAGTTTTGATTGACTGTTTTCGAAGATGTTCTTTGAAGATAGGTTTGGTTGCCGTTGGTGGATTTAGTTCACCGTCCTGCTGAAGTTCTGAATTCTAAGGTCTTGAAGACCGTTCTGATTTACTCGTGCCGAGCAAATTTATGATCCAGTTTTATCTAAAATTTTGATTGTCAAATTGTTTATGATATATACTTCAAATGAGTATTTTGTAGAAGGTGAATTACACATCATGTGTTAGCCCTAAGTGAGTTAATGTTTAACTTGGGTTAAATAAGGGTTAGTTTTACTAATCATGAGAGATGTGTTTAGGAGCTCATATAAAAGCTCATTTGGTGGTTTTCTTCTTCTTTGAGAGTGAGATATAGAAACCTTAGTCACCTTGAGAGCCCTTGTACAATCTTAGTAATGGCATTTTGATGGTGAATCGATCAAGCTCAATCGATTCATAACAGTGGAGTAGGAATGTTCTCGAACCACTTAAATATGGTGTGCTTTATTCTCTCTTCTCCATTATCCTTCTATTTGTTTTGTTTGATTCATCTCTATATGCTCAATTTGGTTTAGATCTATCATTTGGTATCTTTGATTTAGAGTATAGATCTAGCAATTTTGCATTACACAAATAAGTCTCTTCAGTTTCTATTAGATTTCTTGATTTTAAATTTTATATAAGTTACCTGACAAGAGCAATAATTCAAGTGTGTTCATAATTTAAGAGATCATAAATTTAAATTTTTCTATCCTAATTGTTCTTGAACTAAAAGCGTGCACCAAATACTTTGCATATTTAAAACTCTATAGATTTTATAGAAATAAAATTGAGTTTTAAGTTGACTTTGGTAGGTTAAAAATGGATATTCGTTTCTAAACATTGCTTTCTTTTCATGTATGTGAAAACCAATACTATGACAAGTTGTAATATTGTGATCTACAAAAGAAGAAAAGAAGAATATTTTTTTTCCAGCCATATATGGTTTAATTGCTCCAATTACATGGTGATTTTTCAATAAAGAGTTAGTGGTAATGGTCCTTCCAAATACATAGCAAGTGATAAAGCATGCTCTGTTCCTGCCTTACCTCATACGGCTGCATAAGTCTTTTTCTCTCTTGTACTTTATTTCCTGTTTCAGTTTTCTTCCTAACTCTTCTTTGCTTTTCATTAATTAGATTAGGTGAGTTAGGTCATGGGTAGTCAACTCTTATCTACTTTTTTGGTCAAGCCTTTGCCTATAAAAGGAACCTTTGTTTCCTCTTTGTAACATAAGCAAAATAAGCAATATACAAGAACTTCCAGCAATATCTCTCTCTATTCTCTAGCTATTTTTTTCTGTTGGTATCAGAGCCAATAAATGGCTAACACCTATAATCCTAAAACTGAAGCTGTTATGGCTGAAGGCCTTGCCCAAGCTAATCCTCCAGAGACTTCATCTCCTGCCATTAATCAGGCAACTCCAACAGCTCAGTTAGGACCTGTCCTCGAGGTAACTTTGCCTCAGGAAAATACAAAAATCACTCCTGCAGGTAATGCCTCATTTGTCAATTTAATTAACCAAGTTACTTCTGTTACACTTGAAAGAAACAACTTTATGTTGTGGCAAAGCATTATTCTGCCTATTCTCAAAAGCTACAAGGTGGATGGTCACCTAACTGGAAGCACAACAGCCCTAGCTCCCTTTCTCACTATGGAACCTAGCGGGAATGAATCCTCTGGGAGGATCCTAGCCAACCCTGAACGTGATGTTTGGAACATAGCAGACCAGCTACTTGTCGGTTGGCTGTATAGCTCGATAACGCCAGACGTAGCAGCTCAAGTGATGGGCTATGATACCGCACAACCTCTATGGGAAGCTATCCAAGAGTATTTTGGCATCCAGTCAAGGTCTCAAGAAGATTATAATAGACAGATGTTACAACAAGCTAGGAAAGGCAGTATGAAAATACATGAATACTTAACTATGATGAAAGCTATCATGATAGTCTGCAACTCTCTAGACACCTTATGGAAATGCGGAATTTTATTTCTCATGTTGTTGCAGGTTTGGACGAGGAGTATACTCCAATTGTTTGCACTCTTCGAACTCAAGATTTGTCTTGGTTCAAAATCCAGTATGAACTCTTATCCTTTGAACAAAGACTCGAGAATCTCCAAGCAAGAAGAACTCCTACCTAGATGAATCAAGCTACTGCCTTAATCACTTCAAGTGAAAAACCAAGGCAAGGACAACAACCCAAGTTTAATCAAACCAATCAGTCAAACCGAGGTAACTATCAAGCCTATAACCGTGGAGGCAGAACCAAGAGAGGAAGATTCTCTTCCTACTCTCAAGGTAACCTTCCAACCTGTCAAATTTGTGGAAAGATTGGGCATATTGCTGCTGTTTGTTACCACAGGTATGAACCAGCTGAGAATCAAAGAGTCGCACATGTAGCTGCAAGTCAGACTAACCACAACATGAATCAACCAGCTGAAGGGTCTCGTAGTGCTCTAATGGCCTTCCCTGAAACCCTACAAGACCCGGCGTGGTACCTGGACAGGGGAGCAAGTGATCATGTTGCTTCAGATCTTGGGAAGCTTAGCCTAAAAGGTAAGTCTTCTACTTCTAACAATATCATGGTTGGAAATGGTACTAAACTTCCTATAGTTGGCTATGGAACTTTCTACTTAAACTCTAAAGGAATGAGACTTGTTTTAAAAGATGTTCTCCATGTTCCATTAATGAAAAAGAACCTGATCAGTATCTCTCGGTTAACCAAAGACAATGATAAAGCAATTGAATTTCATGCTACATTTTGTGTTCTTAAGGAAAAGAAATCTAGGGAGGTCAAGCTTCTAGGGATTCTTGAGAATGGGCTGTACCGGTTGGAGGATTCCTCTCTGAAGTCCTTGCTTTTTTGGAAACAAGCTAGTAAAGAAGCTGCCAAGACTGTTTTTGTGAAGAATCATCACAGGGAGTTCAGTGACGAATCCCAACTAAAATCCTTTACTTTTGAAGAAAAATCTATTTTTTTGTCTTGTATGAAGGACCTATGGCATCAAAGATTAGGCCACCCTTCTTCTCGAATCTTATCCCAAGTTCTTCAATCATGTAATATTTCTACCAAGGGAAATGAAAATTTTATTTTTTGTGAAGCTTGCAAATATGGTAAAGTTCATAAACTGCCTTTTCCATTGTCTCAATCTCATGCTTCACAAAAATTGGAATTGATTCACATGGATCTTTGGAAACCCGCTCCATTACAATCTACTGATGGCTGCCTCTATTATATCGCCTTCTTGGATGATTTTAGTAGATATACTTGGCTATTTCCATTAAGACTTAAAAGTGAAGCAAGCACAATTTTTCAAAACTTCAAAAGCTTGGTTGAAAAACAGTATGGAACACTTATCAAAACTATACGATGTGATGGAGGGGGGGGAGTTTAAACCTATTCTCCAATTGGCAGAGCAACAAGGCATTATGAGTCAAATTTCGTGTCCCCACACTTCACCACAGAATGGAAGGGTTGAACGGAAGCATAGGCACGTGGTTGAAACAGGTTTAGCGTTACTAGCTCAAGCTAAAATGCCATTAACTTTTTTGTGGGAGGCTTTCCACACTGCTGCATACCTAATTAATCGAATGCCGACACCCATTCTTCAAAATACATGTCCTTTTACCTTGATCAAAGACCAAAAACCTGACTATACCTATCTCAGAGCTTTCGGGACAGCCTGTTACCCTTATCTTCGCCCCTATCAACAGCACAAACTGAATTTTCATACAACTACATGTGTTTTCATAGGCTACAATGACCATTATAAAGGTTATAGGTGCCTAAGCCCTCAAGGAAGAATTTATACTTCTAGACATGTAGAGTTTGATGAACATAAATACCCCTTTTGTGATCTCTTTCCATCCACAGAAACTACCAATCTTCACTCCAAAACCTATGATCCAACCTGGACTCCATCCTTACCTTTAATCCTGCCTTTTTTTGAACCTCAACATTTTCCCCATAGCCAACCAAGTACTACAATACCAACTAGTACTCTTCCCGATAACTCCAGTCCTTCTCATTCCCTGCCACAATCCCCCAACACCACAAACTCTACTTATTCACCACTGTCATCTCACACCTCTCCCTCTGCCGCTTCCCCTATTCCTTTTAACCTACCCACATCACCTGTTATACCCAACCATCACCCTATGACTACACGTGCTAAAGCTGGCATACACAAACCAAAACAAATATTTAGTTGTCTTACACAGAGAGACTCCATAAGGGATTGGACACACATTGAACCTATTAGATATATTGATGCAGTAGGTTCTCAGGTTTGGAAATCTGCCATGAACTCAGAATTTGAAGCCTTGACACGGAATCACACCTAGTCCCTTGTTCCACCACATCCTTCTCAACATATAGTTGGTACAAAATGGGTGTATAAAATCAAAAGGGATTCCATAGGCTCTATATCACGATACAAGGCAAGATTAGTCGCCAAAGGATACCTTCAAGAAGTTGGAATTGATTATGGGGAGACTTATAGCCCGGTGATCAAACCAGCCACAATCCGGATGGTTCTCACCTTGGCAGTCACTTGGAAATGGAATGTCAAACAACTTGATATTAGCAATGCCTTCTTACATGGCCGATTGAAGGAAGATGTTTATACTTCTCAACCACCAGGGTATGAGGATCCTATCCATTCAACGTTTGTGTGCAAGCTTCATAAAGCCTTGTACGGTCTTAAACAAGCACCTCGTGCTTGGTATGAAGAATTACGCACAGCTCTTCTTTCCTGGAACTTTGTCCAATCAAGAGCCGACAATTCCTTGTTCACTTTCCATTCTCTGGCTGGCACACTTTTTATGCTAATTTACGTTGATGACTTGATTCTTACAGGTTCTTCCAAGACCCTAATTGACTCAATCATGTCCAAACTCCATTCAAAATTTACTGTCAAAGACCTTGGAGACCTACATTATTTCCTTGACATACAAGTGACGTATTTTGAAGGACAACTTTTCCTATCTCAATCTCAGTATATCCAAGACCTCCTAACCCGTCTCCATATGCAAATTCTCAATGCAGCTCCTTCACCAATGATTTCTGGTTCCCAAATTTCTCTTCTTGAAGGTGGACCAATGGTAGATCCGTCCCTCTACAGAAGCACTCTTGGCTCGCTCCAATATTTACAACACACCCACCCTGACATATCCTTTGCGGTCAACAAACTCAGCCAATTCAGTCAGCTCCCTAGCATTCCTCATTGGCGAGCTCTTAAACGAGTTCTTCGATACCTTCAAGGCACCTTGCATCTGAATCTAGTTCTGTCCCCTGCAATTAATATCAACATTACTGGTTTTACAGATGCAGATTGGGCGTCTTCTCCAGACGACCGCAAGTCCGTTGGTGCTTACTGCTTCTTCCTCGGTTCATCCCTAGTCTCTTGGACTTCAAAGAAACAAGCCATAGTTGCTCGGTCAAGCACTGAATCAGATTATCGGGCTCTCTCCCATGCAGCATGTGAACTACTTTGGCTTCGCTCTCTGCTTCACGACCTGCGTGTTCCAGTTCGCTCCTTACCGACCATTTGGTGCGACAATATCTCCGCTACCGCTCTTGCTCGAAATCCTGTTTTCCATGCCCGCACGAAGCATATTGAAATTGATGCTCATTTCATTAGGGATCAAGTTCTCTCTGGACAAATTGAGCTTCGATATGTTCGAACTAGCGATCAGGTGGCCGATTGCCTCACCAAGCCGTTGTCTCCGCAATCGTTCCTCATCATGCGCAACAAACTCAGCCTCCGTACATTACCGTTGCCTCGTTTGAGGGGGGATTATAAAGCATGCTCTGTTTCTGCCTTACCTCATACGGCTGCATAAGTCTTTTTCTCTCTTGTACTTTATTTCCTGTTTTAGTTTTCTTCCTAACTCTTCTTTGCTTTTCATTAATTAGATTAGGTGAGTTAGGTCATGGGTAGTCAACTCTTATCTACTTTTTTGGTCAAGCCTTTGCCTATAAAAGGAACCTTTGTTTCCTCTTTGTAACATAAGCAAAATAAGCAATATACAAGAACTTCCAGCAATATGTCTCTCTGTTCTCTAGCTATTTTTTTCTGTGCAAGTTTCCAAGTAATGATTATTGAGATTGCTTTCGTTAATGATATTATAATTAGAGAGTTGTGTATGAGAAGGTTTTTACCTGTCTGGCTTTCCATTCAGAGAATGGTGTTGTCATGTCCTCCTTTGGTTTTAATGAATATTGTGGTAAGCAATAAATATATATATATAGCAAGTTGGAGAAAACATGGACATATTTATAATATCTAAACATTTTATTTATTTTTCAAGTTAGGCAATATATAATTCAGGTTACCAAATAAATATTTGGTCTTTCGTACAAGTAAATAATAAAAAACTGCCAACAAGAGGCTATATAGTAATCATGAGATTACAAGTTCGAATCTCTCTCCTCTCAACGTTGTTGTAACAAAAAAATAATAATAAAATAAATAATAAAACCTGATTTCATTCATTTGGAGAATCTATGGAGATAAGTATAACCGTTGGTTAAAAAGCACAACAGGTAGAGCCGGCAATGAAGATCTCCTGGACTATAAAATTATTGGATCCGTTAAGAAATTATGGGCCCAAAAGAAACAAACCCAATAAGACAGATAAATTGGGCCCAAAAATATTCACATTCATGAAACAGACCCTGAATACCTTATTTTACTAAGGAAAACCATACTAAATGTAGTTTTGACAAAATAATTAGAAAAATGTCAAAATGGAGGGGAAGTAAAAGTGATGTCCACTTTGGATATTAGTGAAGGGTGTGTTTGTTTTTTTGGACATAAGAGTAGAGTGGAAGAGAATGAAGTGGTTAATAGTAGTATGAAGTGGTTAACTACTCGTTTGAAGATTGAAGTTAATAGAAGTAGAGTAATAAACTACTTGTTTAGGGATTGAGATTAAAAGTGGTTAATATATATATATATATATATATATATATTGAAAATGTGGTTGAAGTAAATAATAACAATTATGTACTTATAATTAAAAAATTCTGAATTTTAATTATTTGCCTCAATTGTTCTTGATTGATCTTAAAAAGCATTTTTATATTTTTTAATTTACTAATAATTCAAATTCGTGACATTTAGTTCATTGACACACATATACACCTTTAAGATAATTAAAAACTATCATATTGAATTATCAATCAACTTTTAGTT
>JBBMKA010000026.1:6986230-7008616 GCA_037833695.1 Sechiopsis laciniata | reverse complement strand
GGCAATTTTTTCTTTTATATCATACTATTTTCTTTCTTAAAATATTCACTTATCAAATATGGAGAACATGTTAGTCTTTTTTTTTTTTTTTTTTTTGATCAGGAGAGCATGTTAGGCTTTGTTAAAATTAAATTTTCAAACAAGAATTATTTCCCCATAATGAAAGCATTGCATCTTAAATGTCATCTCTCTGTGAATGCATGATTTGTATTAGATTATATGAGGTCGATGTGAGTAATTCATATATTTTAATAAGATGTTGAAAACTGTTCACCTTTCCAATATGCCCTCTTTAAGGTGATGATTCGAATTTTTTAGAACAAATATTTGCTTAAATTTTAAGCATTTTGTGTGATGCAAATTATTTACTGGTCAGGTCTGAATTTATTGATCAAATTTTTGCTTAGATTTGGATTAGGATTGAGAGAACCAATACTTACATGAAACTCTAATATTATATTAGATAACATGAGATTTTAGATTATTGGAATAAAGGAGTAATCATGATGTCGAAGATTTTCTCACTTTTCCAACAATTTGTTTTAAACGCAATAGTTTATTTTTAAAAAAGTTTGTAAATTTCATATAAATGAAAAGAATGTTTAATTATGGGATAAAAAAGGAGCAAAATTTCCTTTATTTTAGGTTAAATATGTGATTTAGTACCTAATCCTAAGATATTTCTCAACTTAGTCTGTATTTTTGTTTTAGAAATCTAGTTTAGTCCTCGTATTTTCACAATTTTAAAATTGGTCCTTTGACAAATGTTATTGGAAAAAATTAATTCAACAACCAAGGTGTGAGTATTTGAACTCCTCTTAACTAAACCATGATGAAGTGGTTCAAGTGGTCAAAGAAGTTCTTAAGATATTTAAGGTAATGAGTTGAATCCAAGATAGTCACATAACTAGAAATTAATTCTCTTTGAATTTATTAACATTAGTTGAGATGTGCGCAAACTGGCCTAGATAATCACAATATCAAAAAAAGAAAAAAAAAACTCCTTTTAATTATAAACATATATTTTATATTAGGCGTTAGTTTGTTTTAAAATTGATAAAGTATAATTTTTTCAATAAGGAAACTTAGATTCCTATACCATTAATATTATCTTTTTTTACAAATTCTCATTTCTTTTATATGAATTTTCTTCTTTCAATTTATTTAGTATTATGCTATGGAAGTTGTACCGTGAGGGATTAAATAAATTGAAATTCTATAAATAATTAAGAGTACATTAAGAAATGTGCGAAAAGAAGCATATGAGTGTGTTTGTTTTTAGTAGAAAAGAGTGGAGTGGAGTAGAATGGAAGGAAATGAAATTGTTAATAGTACTTTAGAGTGATTAATTACTCGTTGAGAATTAAAGTTAATAGTAGTAGAGTAATCAACTACTTGTTTGGAAATTGAGGTTAGTAGTGATTGAGTGATAAATTTGATGCGAAGTTTAATAAAATTTAATGTAAAATTTTATAGTGGGGGTTGAAAAATGGTTAAAAGTGGTTGTTTACTACAAAAAATAAATGAAGGATTTTTTAGAAGTGGTTATTCATGTCCAAAAAACAAACACACCCTATATAATTTATAGGGAAAATATCCATTGCAATTTGGAATATAGAGAGATCGCTTTTTGGTTAGAATCAAGAAGTTGATGCGTCAAATCAAGGGTTATAATTTCGAGATATGAGGCTACAAATACCAAGGGGGTGATTGGATTTTGGAGTTTGGGAGAAGAGTGGAGAGGAAGAGGAATTGAAGAGGAAATAGAATGATTTGGAAAGATAAAGTATTTGTTTGAAAATTGATATTTTGGAAATGAGATGTTAAAATTTGTTTTTAAGGATTTGTGTTTTGAAAAGAGATGTTTGAATTTCTTTTTTGGGAATTGGTGTTTAAGAGAGAATTTTTTTTAATTTTATATTAATTTTTATTGTAATAAAGTTTGATTTGATGTTTTATAAAATTAAATATATTTGATGGGATGCGATGAAGAGTATAAGAGAAGTTGTTATGTACAAAAAAACAAATATGAAATTGGACAATTTGCTCTCCTCACCTCTTCCAACTCTTAAATCCAATCACCCCCTACTGTAGGGTTCAATTTCTCTTTTAAAGAGATATTTAAATACAATTAAAAAAAAATCTACTAGACAAGCTCTTCTTACTTATAAATATGTGTAAAATTTAAAAATATTGAATAAGACATTTTAATATTGTATTATAAATACTTATTAATACTTATTAATATTAATATGGTAAAGTAAAAAATAATAATATTTGTAATCATTTTTAAATTGGAGTAATCTAATAAATTTAAAAAAAAAAAAAAAAAAAAAAAAGAAAGAAGGAAAAGAAAATGAATGAAAGCGCGTATGAGTTGGGCGATTCCACTCGTATCCGTCATTTATTTGGCGTTTGGCTTCGTTTTTACGCAGACAGTTGAGAGGCAATGGCCCCCACGCCTCGGACTTGGTCTTTGTCTCTATGTGCGTATTTGACTTAACCAAAATAAATTAACTGTGGTTAGGGAAGCGTCATTGAATTGCCAAATCAAACCCAAAATGCCTCTTCGAGTGCGTAAAAGCCCATCCCTTTCCCTTTCCCCTTCCCTTTTCCTTTCCCTTTCCCTTTATATCTAATTTCCTACCAACATGGTTCATGAGATTTTAGACAAGTACTTCATTTTAAAAGTTATTTTGAAGGGTTAAAAATTAAGATTTTTTAAATAACTTTTTTTTTAATGTAATAATTTATTTGGATGTAGATTTATATGGATGAGTTGTAGTTAAAAAATCGTTTGGATGTGAATTTGAAATGAAAAGTTATTTTGAATAATTAAAAATGAATAATTAAAAATGAGCGATTAAAAATGAATTATTTTGAATAGTTAAAAATGAATGATGAGAAATGAATGGTTAGAAGTGAAAAATTATTTTGGATAATTAAAAATGAATAAATAAAAATGAGAAATTATTTTGAGTAGTTAAAAATAATCAGTTATTTTGAGTAATTAAAATACCTTATTTGGATTTCATTTTATTTGAGAGTAGTTAATAAATATTCAATCTAAATCCTCCCTAAATTTGACAAAAAAAATGCTTTTTACAATATATATTTTTTAATTTATAGAATATTAATTTTTAAATAGATAAATATCATATTTTAAATTTATAATTTCGTAGTTATCTAAAACTTTGTGAACCACTAAGCCCACGGTATGATGGTTACTTCTCAAGTTATTACTATTTTAATAATAATGAAGATTCCACGCCTGAACTAATTGCCAACTGTGGTTAAAAACGTGGTCATTCTTAATTAAATACTATAATCGACTACTATTTGTTATTATTTTTTTGCTTGTCTTGGTTTGTGGCATACCAATGATTTTTAATTTTCTTCCACATTTTTATATGTCTATGAGTTCATATTACCATGGAAAATCGATTGAGTATTGTAAAAATAACAATAAATTTAACATAATATAAATATACTATTATAACATTGCCGTTGCCTAGAAATTGAGACCTTCATAAATGTTTGAAAATTTAAACCTTAGCTAAATGAATTGAATTTGATCGAATCAGACGGTTTTCTTATCTTCTGTGATGAAAATTGATTCGATAAGATAAGGAATAAGAAAATAAGGGTATAGGCCAAAAACGGCCGTACATGCATGATATGATAACCCAGGCCATTACAATTCACTGAAATTTTTCAAGTGGGCCAATCCTACACATCAGCCACGTGTCACCCCATGTACACGTGGCCATATTTCATTGGGAAATGCGCCTCAAATTAAGTTATCTTCAAGTTGACGAGAAAAATAGTGGCTTTTTTTTTTGACAAAGAAAAATAGTGGCTCTTTGAAAGAGAGAAACAGCCAGTTTTGGGGTTATATAAACTCACAAAACCCACCACGCTTTGCAAGGCAAACTTCAAAATCAAGAACAAAAGCCAAATTAAATTTCTCTCTTTTTCTTTTTTCTATTTTTTTCCTGCAATTATCATATTGTCTTTAACTTCTTCGATTTTCCCCCTTCTCTACTTTCCCCGCTTCTCGTAATTCCCTTTCTGTCTGTTCAAAGATTTAAATTTTGGGTTTTGGGTTTTTGTTTTTGTCAAATTTGGTTTTTACATTTTCTGGTAAATATTTCAGTTTTAATCGGCTTTGAGGGTGGTTTTTGAGTACCTCTGGTTGGTTGGTAGAAAAAAACTTGCTTTTTTCACTTTTGTTTTTTTTGTTAATTTTAATTAGAACTTCTGTTGGAGTTTCAATGGCAGCAGCTATAGATTTTTACAGTGGAATTTCATACTCTTTGGATCCTTTTAGTGAAGAATTAATGAAAGCACTTCAACCTTTTATGAAAAGTGCAATTTCAACTTCTTGTTCTTCACAGCCTGATTTGAGCTCTGATTTTTGCTCCCCATCAAACACCCACTTGTTTTCTCAAGGGTTGTCAAGATTTGAACAAATGGGTATTGAGAAATCAAGTTCAATTGGGTTAAAAAACCTCACCCCTTTTCAAATTCAACAAATTCAAGCTCAAATCCAGTTACCCCCGCAAACTATTTCTTCTTTCCAATCTCAATATCATAACTTTCTTGCCCCCAAATCAATCCCAATGAAGCACATGGGCTCCATGTCGAAGCCGGCTAAGCTCTACCGGGGAGTTCGGCAGCGCCATTGGGGAAAATGGGTGGCTGAAATCAGACTCCCCAAGAACAGAACCAGGCTCTGGCTCGGCACTTTCGACACCGCAGAAGAAGCCGCTTTAGCCTATGATCAAGCTGCTTACAAGCTCCGTGGCGATTTTGCTCGGCTGAATTTCCCAAATCTCAAACACAAATTTGCAGACTTTAAACCTCTTCACCCATCTGTTGATGCAAAACTTCAAGTAATATGTCAGAGCTTGAAACAGGGGAAAACAGAGCAGCTCTGCTCTGCTGATCAAACCCCAACTCAACCCGAATCAATCTCTTTATCATCGTCATCGTCGTCGTCATCTCCTTCGCGGTCGGAAGATTTCTCCGCGGAATCTTCCCCCGAGTCGAGTATTAGCTTCTTGGATTTCTCTGATTCTCAGTGGGGTGAAGGAGAAGGAATTTGTTTGGAGAAGTTTCCCTCTGTTGAAATTGATTGGGCGGCTTTGAATCAGTTGACCGAATCAGAGTTTTGATTGAATGTAATTTGTGGGTTTTTTATGGTGTCTTGTCTGTTGCAAGATTCTGCAGTGAAATTTTAGGCATTTGCAGAGTTTTTGTTTTAGTGAATGTTTTTAGAGTTTTAAGAAATATGTAGTTTGTCTGTTTGGTTGTAATTCCATTTGTGGTCTGCAGGTTGTTTTTTCTTCCCTTGCATGCCCACTTTGGTTATGTGTCCTTTTTATTTTTGGTAGTTTTTGTAAGGTAAATGTAATTAAGCACTTCGTGTTTTTCTTAATGCATATGACAGTGTCTTACACTCTTGGATTGCTTCCGACATCTACTTTATTATCGAAATGGTTGATGATGTGTCGACTATCTTAATTGAATATAATTTAATTAAACTACACGATACACCTTTCAGTAAAAATTTAGAGTAATACTTTTAATTTTAAAATTTTATTTAAGAGCAATAATATCTTTTAGATAAGATTTATGCTCATTCTAGTTTTTTATTTTTTTATTTTTTTTTATTTATTTTTTTTTATGGAGATTGTTAGGAAGTAGTAGTAAAAGACAATTTAGAATTTTAAAACACATTACAAAGAATATTGTTTTGACCAGAAGAGAGAAATCTTTTTATTTGGTGTATCTTGGAAAAATACAAAAATGCAAGGTCAAGGGATAGGAATGTTTATACTGTTGGTATAATGCAACTCTCATAAAATTGTAATATATCATAGAACTTAAATTACATAGTAGTTTAATACAAAAATATAAAATACGATTAAAATATTTTCTAAATGTATTGATTATTAATGCAACTTAATTAGTTGAAGGCAAAAAAAAAAAAAAAAAAAGTAATAGGTTACTAGTTTGAATCTCAAATATTATTAAATTAAATAAAAAAAATTTAATTAGTTGAAGGCATTTCAATACAAGTATGTGAAGTGTTTTTCATAATATGCTCTTAAATTTGTTTATTAGCTCAAATATCAAATAGGTTCAAATCTCACATTTTACTTATTTATCAAGTTTAGAAAGCAAAAAGTATGAACATAATTAAAAATTCAAATTAATTTAAGGATTAATTCAAATTTAATTAGAAGAGACGTTAAAAGTGATAGGCAAAATGAAACAAATTATTTTAATAGATTTGAATAGGAAGGTTCTAACACTCTTAATTTTGAATGAAAGTCTACAAATTTCCTACAAATCACTTATTAAGTTGGTGGAAGAAGCTAACTCTTTAAAATTAAGAGTAATTGCAAATATGAATAAGGCCTAACTAGACCGCTAACAAGAGCATAATTTAATTGTATGTTTATGATTAAAAAGGTGTAGGTTCAATCTACTAAAAAAAAAATATATATATATATAAAAGGAATTATTTGCATGTAAAATAGAAGGACAAAAACAAAAGAAAAGAATATAGAAGAAGAGACAAGGGTATTGTGTGGAGGCAAAGGAAGAGGAGCATCCACTTGGATTTGGATTCATCCATTATGTTTTGCATAAGAAAATGAAATATTCTTATTCTTTTATGTGACGCCAAAAGACAAAGTTTATTTAAAATCAGCGGCTCTAAAAAACACCCCGTTTTTAAAAAACGATGACAATAATTAATCTGGGGAATCCGCCCCTGAAACTTGAAAAAGTTGTTGAGAAGACTGAATCCTGGCCATTCCTTTTCGCCCGTTTTTGTTTGGATGAATTGTGAATAATATCTCTAATTCTGATATTGGAATTTTAAAATCTAAAACCAAACAAAAAGATGAAAATAAAATAAAGTAGTGTGAAACTAGAAAAAAAAGGGTAAATTATAATTCTAAATCCAAGTTGGAGTTAGGGGGCATCCTACTTTACACGTCCGAGTGCTGTGGCCTTCAAGTTCATACTCTAAATTTAAGCTAAGCATCTAATTTCCTTTTGAGCCTATAGATAAAAACAGCCATAAAGGAAACTTCTGGCTAGTTCAACACAGACAATTCTCCATAAACAAACCCTAATTTTGATTTTTATTTAATATTAATTTTTTTGGTAGGTAACTTTGAAGGTGTTTGAATGTGAAAATGTAAAGTGATTATTTGAGTGATTATAAACGATCAGTTATTTTGAGTGATTGGAAATTTTAATTTTAGTTATAGCTTGTTTGGATGTAGTTATTTGTAAAGGAGTTACAGTTAATAACTCGTTTGGATGATAATTTTTGTAGATGAGTTATAGATAATACCTAGTTTGAATATAATTAGAAATGAGTGATTATTTTGAGAGGTTAGAAATCAATGATTATAAATGAATTATTAGAAATGACCGATTAAAAATGAATGATTATTTTGAGTTGTTAGAAATGAGTGATTAAAAATGGGTGATTATTTTGAATGATTAGTAATGAGTGATTATTTTAAATAATTATAATAGCTCGTTTGCATGTGATTGTTTAAAGAGGAATAATAAAAGTTCATTTCTAATAGCTCGTTAATTCCTTCAAACAAACACTCCCTTATGATTACAAAAAGGTCGCAACACCATCACGTCAAGATATTATTTGAGCTTTGCAAACGAAAATGTTTGATAGAGATGAAAGTTATAGAATACTTAATTTAGAATAAAGTATATGGGGATGTTTATCAAGGTGCACCGAAAAAACTCATTCGAGTAATCTAAACTATTAACTCAACCCATGAAAATTAAGTTGGATTATAATTTTTTTTTTTTTAAGATAGATTGTCTTAAGATTTGTTTTTTTTATTAAAACAACTAATTTTTTGCTCATTCAATCTAGCCCATCCTAAGCGTGAGTTTAGTATGTGGATAAAATTAATTAATAAGATAAATTATTAACATTATATTTACTAGTAAAACAGACATCCAATGCCTGGGTTAGTATCATATAATTTTCATTATATTTTACAAATTCATGGACTATTATAAGAGAAAGATGAGATAAACTCAATCCAATAATCTAAATCTAATCTGAAATATATAAATTTGGTAGCATTGAAAAATTGAGCAACAAAAAAATACCCGTGGTCCAAAAAATTCCTTTAACTCAACCTATGTACATTTTGTTTTATTTAAATATTTACATTTTTAATTATGTAGACTGTAATTTCAATAATGCAGATAAATTGAGAGTGATTAGTAAGGAAACGATATGGTCTAAAGAGTAATGTAGATTACCCACTCACTTCCACATTTTCATTATTTAATATGGCTCCACTAAAAAAAAATTAGAAAACTTACGATATTAATCAAATTGAAAAAATAATTACAAATATGATCACTTAAAAAAAAAAAAAATCATAGTCACACATCACAACTGTATGAATAACATATAATACTTTATTAATAATACAATATTGAACCGTCTTTATGACTATAGATGTAAATATTTTTAAATTTGACTGTATTTGTAATTAGTTTGTTAAAATAGATCATGCATACAATTTCTCAAAAAAATATAACAAAAAATTTATTGTATTTGATGGATTCATGGAGGTCCAGGTGTCCCCCTTGGTTAAAAAACAAGGCAGTTAAGAGCCCATAATGCGGATCTCATGGGCTTTGGACATCATTTGGCCCGTACAAAAGATGAGCCCAACAAGGAACGAACCCAACAAGTCCGAGAAATAAAGCCCAAAAATTATTCAGACCTCCAGGAATTGATCAACTTAACATTGGCGCCATAGAATTGACCTTTTCCATTATTAACAGATTCAATTGAATATTAAATGCTCTTAAAAAAAAAAAAAAAGATATCAAATGCTTAATCATACTTGGCATGCATGCCCTTGTGAGAAAGGCATGGAAAATTTTATAGTATTTTTTTAAAGTTCAAATTGGAAAAAGAGACTCAAATCCTACTTAGATTGTACTATTTTCAAGATCGAATGTTTAGCGTGAAATTTAATTAAATTATAACCAATCAACCAAGACAATATATTACTAACCTTTTCGATTATAAATTTATAATAGTATCATATTTGTATTGTCTATACTCTGTTTTTTTTTTTTTGGATCAGTTGTCCATACTCTGTTATAAGTGCATTAACTATATATATATATATATATATATATTGAGTTAATGCATTAACTAGTTGAATAAGCCAAGTTGGGTTTATAGTGTATATTTCCAAATTTGTAATTTTGCAAGAAAAAGAAATTAACGATTGATGTTTTATTTTATTCATTCCATTTATGAGGAAATGAGGTGATAGGACATCTTATCATTAGTCTTGTTTGTGCGCCCTTCAAATAATTCTGTGGGAAAAATGAACACATATTATTCATAGAATAATGGAACACAATAGAAAGTGTGAGGTAACTACGCGTTTTGAGCCCACTAATTAAATCACAATCATATAAAAGTCCTTTGATATTCAAACTTTAATTTGTCAAAATAAAGTTATATTCTTTCAAATCAAACTTGACAAAAGTTACCTCTACCAATGGTTGAAATGAAAAGCATAAAAAGTCATGGCTGAGAAAACACAAGAAGGAAGTCTAGGGTTTAATATACGAACAAGTTCTCTTCAAAGAAAGGCTTTGTTAGTAGAGGTCTTAGATCTTTAAAATATACTCTCTTAAAAGTTTTACGTTGTGACTTGCAAGCGATCAGCTTCATCATATAACTCTTTGTTATCTTTAATTTATATTATAATATGTAGTGATGCCAACTATTAAATCAAAAACTTTCTATTCCAATTTTGCAATTATAAAAAATATAGCAACAATCTCATTTCAAGTCAACAAAATAAAGAACATGTTCAATTAATTACTCAATGGAGGCACCCCAGTGAATCATTTATTAGACATATTTTCAAAAGTTCCATATGCTATTTTCTAATAGGATTAAAAAAATTCTAATTGAATGAATTACAACCATTGAAGGGTTTTTGATATGAGATATTGTACCTTGAGGACTCATCATGATCATTTACAAACTTCATTTCAATCTCCACTATACATCTCATTTCTAACCCCATCATAGATCAGTCACATCCCAATAAAATAAAAGAACAAGAATTAGGGTTTGTTGCATGTGAATATAAATAAAGTTTTAGCCCTATAGTTTTCCCATCTACTTTAACTTTATCTTATAGCTAGCATGCGCATATGGAGGAGTTTCAATATAAAAGAAAACATTCTTATAAGTATATACACAAAACATCTTTTATATAGTAAATCGTGGTCTTTAGACTAGATAATGGTGGGATTATATTATAATATAAACAAATAATTCTCCTCGTGGCAAAGGACAATTTTTCTTTTAATAAATATTATAAATTAAAATAAACTAATCCAAACCAAATTAAAACAGTTTTTATTTGGCTGTCAAATAGACACAGAACATGATCAGGGAAATTAATTAAAATTGGGTAGGATTATATTCGGAGAGAGGCAAAAAAAAAGAAAAAAAAAAGAAAAAGACGCAATAGGAATTAATGCTGTTTTTTTAAAATCAAAATAAATAATGAATATTTCTTTTGATCTAGAATAATGTAATATCAAATATCAATATTCTCTCTTTAGGATTGAGAAAGAGCATCAAATTAAGCTTAGGTGTATTGACGTCATAAATGTGGAAGGCAAGAGAATTGGTTAAAATGAAAAAAAGATGAATCCCGACAAAAATTCTGATTAGTTGGAAATCCATAAAACAGACGTGGCCATTAATAGGAATGTCCCACTTAGGGTGCGTTTGTTTTGAAATGAGACGAGATAAGATGAGGTGTTGGCCTTTAACATCTTGTTTGGCCTAAGATATTCTACGCCTCATTCATTTCCTCTCTTTTTTTTTCCTTTCTTTTAACACTTTTTAATCTTTTTATTTATATTTTTTTTACTTGTTTTCTTATTTTCTTATTTTATGTTTGATATATTTTTATTATAATAATAATAATATTATTATTTAAATATATTAATATACCGGTATATGATTATAATAATTATAATAATTATACTACTATTATGCTCAATGTTATTTAAATAAATTTAAATTTTGAAAATTAAAATAAATAGATATATATTATCTCTTGATATATGATAATAAATTTTAATATTTTATTTATAAAATTTTTAATTTTTAATTTTTTGTTTAATCATCTTTAATAACAAAGAAATTTATGAAACTTCAATTGTTTAGAGATAGACTATAATATCGTATTCACAAATTTATAATTAAAAATTATTATGATAAAATAATGTGTTTCTTTTTAATATTAACAATTTGTACATCAATTTATTATTAAAAACAATCATTAAATTTAAATAATTTATACACATTGAATTTTTATTAATAATTTACAATAGGTTTAAAAGTATGAACTTATTTTCAATAAACTTAAAAATATTGAACTTATTTTGTTTGTTAAAAAAATGAGATTCAAATTTTGTACCCTTGTATTAAGCTACACTTTAAAATAATATAGGATCATATATATATATATATATAATTGGAAGGGGTAAATTAATTTAAATAATTTTGAGAGTTTTGCTTGTATATACAAAAAATAACTATAGGTTTCAAGACTTGTATGAGTCAACATAGAGATTGAGAACTATTTTACATTAAAAAAAACCAATAAATTACAAAATTTGAAAGAGTATTATCTTACTTCCATATAATAATTATTATCAAAATGTGACTGAATTCACTTTTAACTACAAAAAAACAACAAATTAAAAAATTTATAGGTGTTTATGGTTCCCTAGAATAATAAGATAAATATGTTTAATTTATTGTTACTTATTAATTAATATATTTTATTGACAATTCTTTGACCTTGGATAAATATGAATATGAATATGAATGTATAAAAGGTATAGGAAAATAGTTTCTTTTTTAATAAAATAAAATAAAAATTGCTATCAAGATTTTATATTTTTATTTTTATTTTTTAATAAATAGAATCTTGGTATTTTTTAAATTTATTTTTATTATTTAAGTTTAACAAATTTTGAAAAAAAAAAGTTATTTATGATCGACAAATATTTTAGATTAGTCAAATTTCATTTTTGTGATATGAAGTTTTTTTTCATTATTATTATTTTAATTAAACAATATTTAGGTATGAAAGATTCAAACCTTTGACCTCATGATTATTATGTCGTACATGATATCATTGAAATTCCGTTTCTTTTTAACATAAACATTAATATGATCAAGGGTGGTATAATATTAATTTTATATTGCTTACATTTTATTTATGATATTTCCTCTCCCTCCACCCCAAACAAGATTTTTCTGTCATTTCATCTTATCCTCCTGCATTCAAAACAATGTTTTTCTGTCATCTCATCTCCCTCCAGTCCAAATAAGGTTTTTCTACTATCAACATTTCATCTCATCTCATCTCTTCTCATCTCATCTCAACTCATCTCTCCTGCAGCCAAACCACCCCCTCAATATTAGATAACTGGTAATCCTCGAATTTATACAGAAATATATGAATTAAATGTGATTATACATAACCAAATTAGATAGATATTAAAATTTTACAAGTAATATTTATCAAAGACTTAAAAAATATATGACTATTTCATATACTTATTAATAAACTAAAGTGTATATAGTTAATTAATTTCCTGAGTTGGTTATTTGTTAAGTAGTTATTTGATAGTTATTATTCTTCTAAATAGACTCCTCAATGTATTCATTCTGAATATTCAAAATAATATCACACTTAATATGATGTTTTTTTTAAGTACAACACTAAATATGATCTTTCACAATACTTTCGAGCTGCAATTTTCAAAATTCCATGTGCTTAGTTTATAACAGTTCAAAAATTCGGTTGATCACTTCTCTAATCCAACCTAATCCTTATGTTTATTTATGGTTGAATTGGATAAGGTCATCGAATTCATCGGTACATTATAAATATAAATATTTTTCATCAAATTAGTTATACATTATTCATAAACATATAATACAATCTTAATAAAATGCATATAAATATTAAATATGCAAAAAAAAAAAAAAATCAATTAAAAGTCATTCATCGTTGGTCCTATATATTCATATTTCATATAAAAGAACCCAGCTATAGAACATAACAACAAATACATCATTCAATAAAACAAGAAAAACAGATCATAACATAATTCGACTTCCATAAAACAAATAGATAGTTAAAACCAACAAAAATAGATGACATAATTTGACTTCATATTTTTATCCTAATACATACCTTCTAAAGACTTAAAAATATTTTAAAGAATATTTAAAAATAAAAAGTCTAAAAATAATAATTAAGTAAATAAATATAAATATATATAATTATGTTATAAGTAAAAAAAATATATGCTATAAACTTAATAATCAATTCGGGTTATCTCGAGTTAATTTTAGGTCAACCCTTGACCTAACCCAATCCATGAAAATTTTATTAATTTGAACTCAACCATACTAAAAAATGTGTTTAACCCAATCCAACCAGTCAAAATTGGGTTAGGTTGTTTCAGGTTTTACGAGTTGTCGAGTTGTTTGAACACCCCTATTTGAAGATAAAAATAGGTTGAAAAAACTAGTGTTTGTCTATGGAAATATATTTTACTTTTAGAGAATCAAGACAAGCATAAGCCGGGTGGTGTGTGTTAGGATCCCACATTGAAAAGAGTGAAAATCTCATAACTATATATAAAAAATGTGAACTACTCCTGTCATCACTAATTGGTTTCGAGATGTTTGTCTGCATTATCTATTATGGTATTAGAGGTCATGGAGTCCAAACGCGGAGAGGAGAAATGTATAAAAAATGTGGACTTACTACTCCCTCGTGATCACCAATTGGTTTTGACAATGTAAAGTCCCAATTTCAAAATTAAGTTAAAATCTTGGTTTCGAGCCCTTTTGTAGAATGGAGAAAATTTGTGGTAGCTTTATCAGACTGTCTGTGTACACTACAAGACAATGGGTGTTGGCCGACGGTTAAAAACGTTGGATAAGGCCTTAATACCGTCGGCTGAAATCCATTGACGGTTTGTTCACCATCGGCCAATCCATCGCTGCGTCGTGGTCGGACAAAACTTATCCGACGGTTTTGTCAAGCCGTCGTCTATTCCAATCTCATACGACGGTTTGTGACGGTTTCATAAACCAATTCAATCAAGAAATACCCAACTATTATTAAATAACAATAAATATTAGATATGGAGATGTGAATGATAGAAAATACAAATATTTAGCTTATCTTTAAAGGAAAAAAAAATGGTTCATGTCTCGTACAAATGGTTATTGAGTTTTGGATTTTTTGTGTCCAAAAGAGACCACTTTTCTGATTCACACAAAAAGATCGCTTGATTGTGAACAATTAATGGAAAAAAATGTTGGCTTTGAAGAATAGGATTCATCGTCACTTAGAACTGCATAAGGCCCAACATATCAATTGTTCATTTTGAAGTCGTTTCCCAAACATGGCAGATAGTAATGAAAATTCTCCAATCAGCCCAATTCCCTAATCTCTATTCTTTAATCTATTCCTTAATAAGACAGTAACATTTTATTCTTTAATAAGAGTTTAAATCAATTGAGAGAATGAAAATTGAAATTTAAAGCCCTAATTTATGAACCAGAATCTCCACATGAAATCCCCTATCCTATCCCAAAACAAGAGATTGATAAATCGCCTAAATGCCCTAAAAGTGAAAAAAAAAAACACAAATCTCTCATCAACGACAACGTGAAAGTTCAATACATGAAATTCGATTGCAAAACAGAAGAACAATCACCTATAAATGAAAACTAAATAGCAAGGCCTACTCAATTTGATCAGGCGAGCGATAAATTATAGATCCAGATCCGAATTGTTTCGAATAAAAAAAAGGGTTTATCAGTTTATCTAACCTGAATTAATCGATGCAAAGAATTCGATATTAAAGTGCCAAGTAGAGAAGAATCGATCGAGAAGTAGAAGAGAAAACCCTAATCGAGAAAACCTTAATCAGTGACACAAGCAGAACAACAGCGTCGGGACGAGCAGAACAACGGCAGCGCCAGCGACACGAGCAACGACAGCGACACGAGTAGCTACGGAACGAAGACGAAGAGAAAAGAAAGAAAAGAGAAGGGTCAAATTTAAAACCTTGATACTTGCTGACGTTTAAGTCCAACCATCGGCTAATATTCTATTTAACCAACGGTTAATATATAACGTCGCCTAATAATGATATTGGCTGACTGTTTGTAAACCGTCGGATAAAGTTGTTTTAGCCGACGTTGTTCTTCCGACAGTATAAAAATTGTCAGCCAACATCTTTTTTCTTTTAGTAGTACTCTCGAAAAAAGTGGAGTTGGGTTTAGATATGAGATAGACGAATTTATTAGCGAGTGTACTCTAAAAAGAAGGAGAGTTAGTCGAATATGTAGTCATTGCAGAAATCTGTTCTATCAGACCAACAATGTACTATTCTCAATAAGAAGAGGAGTTGGTCTGAATTATCACTAAACAGGTCGATTATTTGAGGGAGGCTCAGTCTTTGTTCGAGGGGAGGATAGATTTATGGGTGTTCATACATTCCCCAAAAAACTTATTCGATCGACCGAAACTGACCAAATTAGGGACGATCGGTGTCAGTTAGAAATATATTTTTTTTTGAAACATGGGTAACCCTGCCCGTTTCAAGGCCAGGCACTAGAGACATCGAGTGTCGGTTAAAAATATAGTTAACCAAAAATTTATCGATTAATTCAAGCGGTTATATCGGTCAATTAAATAAAATTTCCTTTATATATTATTAAATTTTTTTATTAAATTATTGCCAAATTAACTTAAATTTAAATTTGTTTCCATACATTGTTCGGTATATTCAATTTTTAAAATTAATTCTTAAATTTTCATTCAAAATTGTTTGATAAATATAATCTTTTATATTTAAAAAATAGAAAAAATAATAAAATGAATTAACCAACCAAACTGACCAATTTAATTGAGTGATCATTTAAGTGTCATTTTTTAGCAAACGAATAACTTTGTTCTGTGTCAATTTTCATAAAAATCGACATCGACTGAAAGATAAACACCTGAAGATAGATTAATAAGAACGATTTAAGAGAGCAAGATACAATTTTGAAGGAGGGGGCTTTTAAAACAAGACATAATTGGATGCACCTACCGACCACAAATAGTAAGTACATAAGTGGCCTGCCCATGCCTCTCTAATCTTAAAAACGGTTTATTTTCGACTTTCTATAAAATTATTAATTCTAATTATCATACCATTCTCGAAGAAAAATATATGGTGTTATGACTTTCGTAATCACTATCATATTTCCTTCTCATATTCATTTTGTTTACCTACTCTTTAACTATTTTTATACCACAGTCTACTTGATTCTATAATATTTAAAATAAAAAATATTCATAAAAAATTAATTATTAAATAAATGATCCTTAGATATTAAACAGTTGAACCATAAATATTTTGATTTCTCAAAATTGTTTTGATCACTCGATCAATTTATGATAATTATTTTTCCATATTCTGAAAGTGTATCTTACATTTAAAGCTTTCTCACCGAGTCTCATATTGATAGATTCGTTAGTTATCATATATCTAGCCCATAGCACATAACAAGTCTTAGAAATATTACATATAAAAAAGATCCTTATATGCTTATATAATTATGGATATCGTTTATTTTTAAATGAAGTTTCAAAATAAATTAATTGTGTTGGGTTAAAGCTTGATGTGGAGAATATATAATGGACAAATATTGAAGATAGGGACTTCCATGGTCCAATATAAAATGTCCAGAAAAGGTTTGTTAATAATTTAAAGGAATTTTTTTAAGAATAGGTCAAATTGAAAAAGTATATACAAAAAAAGATTTAGCAATTATAGTCATAGATATTAATAATTATACGGTATTATTAATATATAATGAATACTGTACTAATAACATATAATATTGTATTAGTAATACATAATATATAATGTATTAAAATAATACCATATAAGACTATAGATGCAAATATTTTCAAATTTGACTAGATTTAAAATTATTTTGTTAGAAAGGTTATCTATTACTATTTTCCTAATTTAATGATTTAGTTAATCTCTTCCGGAAGCTAAGTGAAATCTAGTTATAGAACATAAAAATACATAGTCCTTTTCAATATATAATATTTGTTTTTTAGGTTACATAATTCTAATACATAAAGTTATTTGATTTCAAAAAAAAAAAAAAACATAAAGTTGTTCACTAATACTTTGTGAATTTTATTTATTACAATTCAAATAATTAAAGTTCAACCAAACTTAGAAGTTGTGCGAGAATTTTCTAAATTAATACTACTTGTTTATCTAGTAGAATTTATTTTTATCTATTTTACATTTTGATAGCTCTGTCTTGGAATTTCTAGAAAATAAGTTTATTTCATTAAATAAAAGTTAAAGAAACTATTGTAAGCTATTGAATTATGTTAAACCATTGATCAACAAAAAAAAGTTAAGTAAATGGGTTGAGAAAAATTTAATTATATCAACCAACACTTCTTCTCATTTGTGGATTTTGATACAAATGAAACTCAGAACTTCTGCGCTGATACCATGTTAAATTATGTTGAACCACCAATCAATCAAAAAATTTAAGCTGATGAGTTAGAGTAAATTTAATTATATCAATCAACATAAGTATATATCTTTTTTTAAAAAAACAATTGCAACTTCATTACTTAAGAAAAAAAGGAAATACAAGAAAAAACGGGGAGATCCCCCAAAACTAGCACAGGCCCCAAACCCGAGGTTTGGAAGGTGGCCACCCAAAAAAAAGAAACAAGAGAAAAAAAAACCATTCACTTAAACAAAAAATTTGCTCGAAACATCGTCTTCATAAGCATGGAATAAACGAATCCCAGTAAAGAAGATCAGCTAACCTTCATCAACGCAATAATGGTTGAATTTCGAAGAACTTTGGAGAATAACTTTTTCCTTCTTCTTTAGCTTTTCTTTATCCCTTCCAGAGGCCACTCTCGCTCTCCTCCTTCTCACCTTACTTCAACATGGCTTTCCATTCACCTCTAATTGTGCCCACAAACACAAACTTCCTTCTTCTCCCCACATGAAACTTTGGAGAGTTCAGTAGAATATATAAACTAGACTGTTTATATAATTTAAAGCAAATTCACTAATTTTTACAGAATTCTATGTCATGTTTAGATCTTAATATAAATTTAGATCAGTAGTATTAAGGTTTCACTAAACAAGTTTGCTACATCATTAAACTTCTTTATTTATTTTTAGTAAAAGATCATTCATTAATCATAATAATTATTACAGTTATCTTTTTAATGACAAGGCCAGTTGACCAATCAGTGCAAATTAAAGATACCAATACAAAATAATGCACCAAAAGTATTATTTATGTGATTATAAAGTAATACATTATAGCACATGTATATTTATGCGAATTCAAAAAAATAATATATATATACAAAAGATTAAATGACAGGCAAAAATTTATTAAAAATTGTAAATATATGATTTTCGATCTTAATTAAGAAAGCAAAACTTTTTATTTGCAGTGACAACTTCATTTGTCAAGTGACTCATCAATATTAATAAAAGATAGACCAATACAAAATAATGCACCAAAGGCCAATTTATGTGCTTATATAGTAATACATAATACATCATTTTTTTTAATCTCAATTCAATCCAATATTATTTTGATATAATGTCACATAGTTAAATTTTTTTTTCTTTTTTTTTTATAATTAAATTCTGTTGAATTAGAAAATGAATTATTTAATAAAATATAAAATTAAATAAATATTCTTAAAACTTTTATTTATATATATTAAAAATAAAATAAAAGAATATAAAATATGAATGAAGGAACGGAGAAACGAAACTTTTTATTTTTGAACAAACAGAGAAATGAAGTTGAGAAATACATTCTCCACTCTCATCTCAATATATATATATATATATATATATATATATATTTTTTTTTTTGGATAAAAAATACTTTATTAGAAGGGAAGAAGAGAGGGAGTAAGGAGCTTAAGAGTTACAAGAGTGCATGCCCAGTTTAAAGCAATAGCTTGTAAAAAAAGAATTTCTTCCCACTACCTCCCTATTTCTACCTAAATAGAGATTTCTCGACACATAAGAGGTGGGGCCTAAAATGTTCAACTCATGACATTTGTATAATTTGATCTTATGACTTATTACCTATTATGTTATCTGTTGGAGACATTCACTTTGTCCTACCTATTATGACTTACCTATTATGCTATCTCCCCACTTTTATAAATTGTGTCGACTACTCAGAAGATTCTCATCTTGTCCCACATTGAAGATGTAAAGGGTTCTCACCCCTTTTTATAAGATATATGAGTTAACAATCCAGGACAGCATGTGCATACCTCGACTAATATTACGGGACATAATGCATGTCCCTACAATATTTGGATATAAAAAAAACTCTAGGAAATTAATTCTTAGGTAGGTGATCACCATGGATTAACCTATTACCTCTTAGAACCCCAAGATCTTCTTGGCCACTATGCCACTCCATGATGATTGCTTTTGCTAACAAAATCATCTCATTTAACACTTAAAAATAGATACATTTTGGACTCAGATAGGCTAATCAGGATATAATGTACAATAATTTAGCAATAAATAGCTGAAAATCCGGTTGGAAATGAGTTTAACCTATAATAGTTATTTACTTATGAATTAATTTCTTACCAAGTCTCATAAAAAGAGTTGAAATATTATAGTTGAAATGCATGCCTTCTCATTTGGATATTCAAGAATATACTGAAAATAAGAATACATAATTAATATAAAACAAAAATAAAATTTAAATATGAAGACAAGAATATAATGTAAGCAAAAGATGCATATGAAAAAAGAAATTAGGTTAGAGCAGGCTGAGCCATAATTGGCATTAACATATCTTCGACTTCGACCAAACGGCCATCTAGTAGCTGTACTACACGTGAGAAGTCCGTGACTATGAGCTTATATTTATCTAATCTGCGATTAAAAAAAAAAAAAAAAAAAAAACCAGATAGCCGACACACGTGTGGTGTCCAACGTTGGATGCTTGATTTAATTTTTTTTTTTCTGTTTTGATGTTTTCTTGTTGGGTGGACGCCAACATTTGATTGGTGCAGGGGTTCGGGTTCGGGTTCGGGTCTTGTGCCCGATATAAATACTACAATGTGACTTTAATTTTACAATTTTTAAGCGTTCATCCAGGCGAGTTCAATGGAACAAATTGTAATTGTTTAAGCCTTGGTACTTTTAATAGACTTTTATTTAATTAAAATAATTGTGTGTTTTTTCCCCTGGATTCAAGCTCGATACTTATCTAGTTTTCTCTTTGATTCTAATAGTCAAAGTTCAAGGTTCAAACTTCGAAGTCTTTTTGTTTTTCTTTATTAGGTGTTTCTTGCTCTTTTATAGTTAAAATAAATCTGTAATCCCTATATAAAGCCAATGAGAACTTGAATAAAATAAATATATATCAAATGCATGCTACCAAACTATCAATTACTTTTTGTAACATAATTGAACTCATTGAATTAGAATTATCCCATGTGACACATTCTGTCTGATGTTCTTATGGTCTCTATAGAATCTTTTTTTCCTATGTTATAAAGCCATCATCGGAGTAGGAGGGCTTCTATATTTTTCTTAAATGGAAATTCGAACATTATTATAAATTTTGTTGGTAATCTTTCTAATCTATTAAGAATATTTATTACAAATGTAGTAATTTAAGAACATTTTAAAAAGGATTTTATTTATTTATTTTTCAATCTATCAAAATATTTTTGAAAAGTTATTTAATTTACTATTGGGTTTAGGTATGATATATCAATGTGGCTATGTATGCATATTTCAAAAAAAAAAATAATAATAATAATAATTGGAAAAGTATTTACATAATTAATATTATGGCACTCTATCCTTCATAAATAAATTTAAAATGTTGATTTAGTATGAACATTGAACTTATAAATGTAAAAACATTAAATATTAGACGGGAAAATTATTCAAGGAAAATTTAATATAACCATTTCATAGTCATGGTTGCCTTATTTCTAAAATAATTGACTTTTTTTTATTCTTTTCAAACTCAAGAAGTTGGGTAATAGTGATTTCAATAATAACAATTTAAGACAGTTTTCAGTGAATAGCCGAACTGTTGAGTTTAAGGACTCCAAAACATGTGAATCAATAGTATCCAGAGTATAGGAAAGACTATTTTTTTTAGGACAACTATAAAACAAACTTTCTATTTCTTTTTCTCTTTTTCATGACTATCAAAGTCTCAGCACTTATAAATTACAAGTTATAATACAAACAAAAAAGAAAAGAAACTTTCTAGTTTTTTTTTTTTAAATATTGATTCTTGGGATCAAATTCGTGACTATGATGTTGAACTGAATTACCACCAAATAATGAAATTATCATGTCATCGCAAACTTCCTCTAGTTATTTTTTTTAGTACAATTAGGAGAAGAGAGACCAACAAATCTTACATAAAAGACACAACTACTCTAAAATAATATGAAAGTTAAATATCGATTTTCGAGTTCGAACTCATGACTGTGGAGTTGGAATAGACTAACACAAAATAAGATAACCAACCGCGGAACCGACCCGTGAAACTTCCTAATCATTTAATTGCCCTTTTTATTCATTATTTCATCTTGTTTTTGTTTTTTTTTTTTTTTTAAGTCTAAAGTATGCTTTTATGTGCGTTTATCCATCATTATTTTGTAAGAAAATAAAAATAAAAATATTGTAAAAATGATATACCGAAGAATTTGCTACTTTTTGCTCATATCAAATGAGCAATAATTCTAAATCTATTTTCAAATTTGCTAAACAAATAAAAAAAAATTGCTAAATGAAAAAATGGTGGAAAATAAAAATGGATCTATAAAGTCAGAACACATAAATCTTATTTGATGGAAAATTCAGATAAAAGTAGAAAAATGATAAAGGATAATAAAATGAAATACCCAAAAAAAAAATTCTAAATTATAGTATTTGGAATATGCCCTCTATTGCGTGGTCAGATCAAGAAAAAGAGAAGAAAATGAATGATTTTGCTATCTCTACTCTAGTACACACAAGAGGAATCCAACCCAAAACTCTACACATACACCAATTTTTCTTTAATTTTGAACCACATTCATTTCTCAAATTCTCATTTTGTTGAATAAGCACAAAAATACTCAGAAACTAAAAAAAGGAAAAACAATTAAAGAT
>JBBMKA010000026.1:6956459-6969534 GCA_037833695.1 Sechiopsis laciniata | reverse complement strand
AGATTTTGTTTTAATACATTATAAAATTTGAAAATAACGAATTACAACCATACCCTCATATTGGTGGTTTTTAATTTCGGAAGGAAAATTTTAAAAAAGGAAAACCATCCCACATTCCAAACTATAAAGCGCAAATTTATAGGTATTAATTGTGGATAACCGTATCCTCCGAAATCACCTTTTATTAGAGACGTTTCATCTTCCTTTTTTATTTTTTTTCCAATCGAGTTTTTCTGGTGTTTGATATCAAACTGTCCTGATTCCTTTCAACACCCTCATTCGTGCTTATTGTGGGTTCCGTTGTCGATTTTATTGTCCGTTCAATACATTCCGATAAAGGACGTTCAGAATCATAAACTTGCCACAGACTAGGTGAAAGAAATTGTACGGTAGGTTTTAAAGTTACTTTTTAGATCTAGCGTTTTCTTAATTCGATTTCTCTAGTGTTCGAAAATGTAGGTTTCTTAGAAAACTAAATGCATGTATAGTAGGTGAAGAAACATACAGGTTGTGGTGTTCGATTATTGTTCTATAGGGTTTTCACTACCCGTACTAGATTTTTACAGGTTCGATGATTTTATTAATTGCATACGTTGAATGTTCAATTTCGTTGATTGAAATCAGAACACGTTTGATAACCACACAGTACTGAAACAACTTGGTATATACGGTACAACCATAATATATCCTATACCATACTGTATTTTAAAACTTTGTGTTTTTTTTTAGTGTTTAATTTGCTGATATGGATACTTGTCGTGTGATTTAATATGTTTGCTACGGCGAAAGTAATTTTGAATGTACAAACTTTTGAATGTACCATACCGTATAGTAAAACATTAGGAAATAACATACGTAATATTTGTGAATTGATAGAGACTCGTACTGTTGGAACAACTTCACACAAAATTACTATTCAAAATGAGATTAGTAGTAAATAAAAAAGGTCTCATGGGTTACAAAATTGAAATTGAAAGTGTTCGGCTTAAAAAAAGACTATAATGTAAAACAATCATTGGATAAATGCGTTCCTCAATATTTATGCGACGTTCTTCAACTACTTCATGATTATGGTACATCTCATTTTCAGCCCACTGACCACTATGTGCAATATGGATTGATATGCTTGTTGAACCTATAAGAAAAAATTGTATAGTATTACAAAAATGTCCAAACAGTACTGTCCTATATTATAAGTTGTATAATATACATGTATAAACAATACCGTATTGCGGAATAGAAATGTAATGAATAGTAATATGAGTACGGAAAATGTATTAGACATGAATAGAATGAATATTAAACAATAAATGTACCATATAAGTTATGCAGTATGTAGAATGAAATAATGAAACATATAGAGTTTTGTATAGTTTATAGAGTACTATAACAGTACATGACAAACTACAGTATTAATGATATTATACAATCTGAATCAGTAAATAATATTGTAAAACATATAACAAAATAAGATGGATTTGATATGAAAAGAATGTACAGTAATGATGTTAAGTTTAGTAGTATTGAAAAAATGAAAGGAATAAAGACATACTATACTGTAACATCTAACACATGTCAGATCGAAAATAGTGGAAAATGAAAAGTGCAACGTTGATGAATGGAGAGATTTAAGGAACAAAAAATGGACAATAGTGGTCGGATGATTGCGATGAAAGGATTGAATGAAGCTACTGTCTAGACGGAAGATTTAATGTTTGCGATGTAACGAAACTATAGCCGGGTCGGAAAACAATGGTCGGTGTAAGACGGAATTCAGAACGCCGGAATCTATGGAGGATGAAGATGGAGGAAATGAATCGATTAAGGAGCTTGGAGGAAGAATCCAGACATTAATGGAATAGGAATGTAGAGGTGAAAGAATTGAACAAATCAATTACAAATTCGTAACATTAATTTGTCAATTATGAATAGAATAAATCTTCTACGTATGGAAAGAATGAATTGTCATTTTGAAATTAATTGTCATTTTGAAATTAAAATGAAAGCAATTAATGAATGGAATAAATCTTCTACGCATGAAAGTATGAAATGTCATTTTGAAATTAAAATAAAAGCAATTAATGAATGGAATAAATCGTCTATGTATGAAAAATATGAAATGTCATTTTGAAATTAAAATGAAAGTAATTAATGAATGGAAGGGCAAAATTGTATTTAAAAAAAACTTAAATTTGAAATTTAATAAAAAAAATTAAAAATGCAAAACAAAAGTTTGTCGCCTATTTTTGTAAATATTTCTTTAAAATAGTCTATTTAGTATCATTTCCCTTAGTTTTATAAGACTAAAATTGGATTTAAAAAAATTGAGGTACTAAAATGGAAAAAAACTTTGGGGCAAGGTTGGGGCTGTTGGGATAGAGTTGAACATCAGCTCATTTTCATTTTCTTTTTATTTCTTTTTTTATAGAGCAATTTTAAGAGTAAAAAAATGTGTTTTGTAGCTTGCCACGTGGTACAAATCAAATATGCCACGTGGCGACCCCTTTATTATATTTTTTTTCAGTTTTTTTTTTATTTTAATAATTTCTGTTTTTTCTAAAATTCCTGTTTTTTTTTCAAATTTTATTTTAAATTTCAGAAATTTTCTGATTTTTTTTTTCGTATTTTAATTTTTTAAAATTTAAATTTCTTGATTTTTTTCTAAATTTCAGTTTTTATTTTTTATTTTTCAAAATTAAAATTTTCAGTTTTTTTCAAAACTCTAGTTTTTATTTTTCTAAAAATTGAATTTTAAATTTATTTTTTCAATTTTTTAATGATATATTCCTTTCTTTTCTTTTTTCTAAGATCAATTATATTTCATAATAATTATATTTTTTATTTTATAATTCAATTTGTCTTAAATACTTGATTTTTTTTTATCTATTTAATATTATTAGTTTTTAACTAATTAATTTTATATTGTTTGCATTCACATAATATCATATTTTGAGAATATATTTTATAATTTAAAATTATCTATAATTTCCTCCTTTTTTTTAAGTATTACATTTATCTTTTTTCATTTACCTAATTTATTAATTAATTGAAAATTATTCTTATTCACACAATATCCTATTTTAAAAATATATTTCATCATTTAAAATTAACTATCGTTTTATAATCTACGGGTAACTTTTAAAATATGAAATAAATTAAAGTTCATATCATAAAAAATAATATAATATATAATATATACATTTATTTTCCCTTTTACTTTCCTTTTACCTTAACTTTTTAAAACACAAAAAGTTTCATGTGTCAAATATCCAAGATTCCAATCATATCGAGATTTACCATTCAAAGTCGTTTAGGGCATAACTTTTTTGTTTCAACTTCAATTTGAGTAATTCAAAATGCGTTTGAATTGTTATTTCAAACTCTACATAATGGATATTTCAAAACATTAAATCTGTTCGTGAATAAATTTCAAGTTTGTTATCATCAAAACGTTAATTCATTAATTAATTTGAGATAGCCCAAAAGCCAACAAATTTTCCCAATATTTTGCCAAAAGTTTTCATGTAGGATAAACTTTGTTAATATTTTGCCAAATTCTCAACATGCCGGTAATAGGTTGTAGCAAGAGAGGGGATAGATAGTTTCAAAAGAGGAGAGAGGATGAAAAAGAGGGAGAGGTGGTGGGTAGTGAAAGAAAGGGCTTTGGAAAAAACATTAAGGTAAAAATTGGATAAAATGAGAACGGTTAGAAAATTGTTGCTATGTTTGCAAAAAAAATAAATAAATAAATAACTTAAGATCTAGTTATACTTGCAAAATCCTAATTCTTTTTTGTTAGCCACTACAATTTCCCTTCATTTTCTAAACTTTAGCTCACTTTTTATTTACTTATTTATATTCGTGATTTGCGATTGTGTTTACACCCACCCAATATTTGTTTGTCAAAGAAATCTATTGAAAATAAATTATTGAGTAAGCAACATGATTTGATCTCATATAAATAATCCAACCCGAACCAACCCAACCCAATTTGACGGGGTCGATTGAGTTCAAAATCATGAAATGTTCATGAATTGAATTGAGCCAAGAATTGACCTAAAATTAACCCAACTCAATCTGACCAACTCGAATTGATTATTTAGTATTTTTTTTTGTTACGTATAACATAATTATATATGTGTATTTATTTTATTTAATTATTATTGTTAGAATTTTTATTTTCCTATATTCTTTAATATTTTTTTAAGCCTTTATAATCTATATATATTATGATAAAATATGTAGTCAAAATTATTGCTAGTTTTAATTATATAATTGTTTTATAGAAGTCAAATTTTTGTCATCTAAATTATTTCAATTATCTATTCGGTTTATGTTTATAGTTGGAATCTTCTATATGAACTATGGTTGTAGGATTAATAGTGGATGACTTTTAATTGTATATTTTACATCTATTATTAGACCCAATGACCCAACTCAATCCAACCCGAAAATATTTTGGTTGAGTAGGAGTTGGATTGCCTCTTTAATTGAGTTAGATTGAGTTGAAAAAATGACTAACTGGAAAATTTGGATTGGGTTGAAATCTCCTCTCAACCCAACATATATACACCCCTAGGTCAACGACGCTTTTCATTTATTCTAATAAAAAAAAACGACACTTTTCATTCTACCATTTTTCCCTTTTGGATAATGCCAACCGATGATGACAGCAGACCTTAACAAGCTTGACTCCAAAAAGTTGATACAAAAGAATGATTAGATTTGATGGAGACTTTACAATTTTTGGTAACACGTCGTTTTATTCATTAATACAAAAGGCCATCCAACAATAATCCATGCCTTCAGGAAACTGCAGCGAGTCCAATTACAAATAGACTTGTGAAGATTCTACACTTGTTAGGGAGACAAAACTATGGACTAATGTAATCAATCAGAAGCAACACGGCATTATCTTGTCACCTATAACTGAAATATTTTTTCTTAAAAAAAAAAAAAGAATTTAAACATAAAGCTACTGAAAGAGAGTAAAGGGAATGGAGGCCAATCTCTAGGGGCTTGATCTGCCTCAAAGCCTTCTTCTGCTAGTGTCAATGAACTCGTCAAGTTGATCAATGCATGATCTGACTGAGACGAAGAGGTGTTCAATCAAGACTAGGGTGTCACAATGTCTAAATCATACAATCAGAATCAACGGAATGTGCTGCACCATTCATGTTAATGATATGGTCTCCGCATTTATGTAATGAATAAAAAGAGATATGGAAGGTAAAGTTTATTTCCATCTTACTCCCAAATTCAGCCAAATAAAATAATTTATCAGATGGTTGAAAAAGTCAGTTCAACAGATTATTGTGATGTTATACATACACCCTAACTCACAATTAAATCGAAAAATGGTTGGGATACAAACAAAGTTGTTCCACATTAGTTAGTTAAGGGAAAAAAGTATAGGTATAGTGTTGACAACCATCTCTATTGGTATAAAACATTTTGAATAATCGGGTGAAACAAAAAACAAAACTATGAAAGTTATGCCCGAAGTGAACAATATCATATCGATGTGAAGTTCTATGGAGAGTTTGTCATCCTTATCAATTGGTATCCCTATGCATCATTTCTTTCTAAATCGTCAGAGTTATGCCCCTAACTTAGTCATGTTGGTAGAGTGGTAAAGGGTTTTATCAGATTGACAGTCTACTCTTAGGTGATGAGGAGCTTGGTTTGAATATGAGCTGAGACTAGCAGTGTACTCTCGGGAGAAGAAGAGTTTGGCCTTGATACGTAATCATGGCGAATACACGTTTGTTCTATCAAATTGCTATGTACTCTCAAGAGAAGAGGAGTTGGTCTAAAACCACCTAGACGGATTAACTATTTGGAAACTAGGCGGATTAACTATTTGAGGAGAGGTTTGGTCTTTGGTCGAGGAAAATATTGAATCTTCGGGTGCTAAACACAGAAGACAAGCCCAAGGAGAAGCTCGGTGGTACTATGTTCAAGGGAAAAATTGTCGGGATACAAAGTTGTCCTATATTGCTTTGTTGAGTGAAACATTGTGAGTATAAAGTGATGCAACTATCTCCATTGGCATGAACCCTTTTGGGTGAAACAAAAAAAAAATCATAAGATTATGTTTAAAGTAGACAATATCATATCAATTGTGGAGATCTGGACGGTTGTCGTCTTTTATCAAAAATTATTTTCTCTGTTTACAATATTATATACTACTATGGACTTATGAAGGTTGAAATTCGAGTTAAGAAAGTCAAGAGCTGACATTTTGAATGGTTTCACTGAATGACTAGAAAGAAACTTTGAAGTTGAGAATAGAACAGAATTCGAAGGAAAAAACTTGAAAACCTGTAGGTTGTTATTGAGGAGTTTTCTGAACTACATTCAGTATGGCCTGCGATAGCTCTTCAGCATTGTACTCGATTCCAAAGCACCTCATAACCTCCAGGTTTGGACTCAACATATACCTGCTCGATTTTTCCGTATCATACATTCGTTATTATTATTTAAGTCAGAGAAGGAAAATAGATGGGAAGGCACAGTCAAGCCGCTTACATTTTGTGAGAAGAATCTATGAGATAATCATTGCCTTCCTCTTCGATCTTCTTAAAGTAAACGCGGTATTCCTGCGCCATTTGCCTTACAGCTACAACTGGTCCAGAGAGTCCTACAATTCTTGGATCGAACTCTGCAGTCCACAGATGAAGAGAAATTTATGAGAAACGTACATCAAAATAGTTTTATTCAGACAATAGTATCATGTTCATGAACAGGAAAAGACTGACCTTTAAGGTAAGCACGAAGATGCGATGGGTTATCCCGCTGTGGATCAATTGTGACAAATACTGGTAGAACCTTGAGGTTGTGCCTCGACTCTTATTCAAAGAACAATAAACAAATTAACAAAATAAGAAAGTTAATATGCAATTGTTGCTTTTTTTTTTATTTGAAGTAATCAAATACCTAATATGTCTATTGCCTTGGACATAATCTGTAGTTGCTCTGGCACAACATCAGGAGAGGAAGTGTAGCCAAAGTAAAGGAGAGTCCAATTTCCCCTAAGATTTTTCTCTGTTACAATTCTTCTCTCTGTATCAATAAGACTGAAAGGACCCCCAATAACTGGTCCTTTAACTAAGCACCCTGATGCATTTCCCTGTCCTGAATCAAAGAAGACAGTTTAGTTGTCTTTAAATCTCAAGCAATAAAATATGACACCAAACACAATATTTTTTTTATAGGAAACGAAAACTTCCATGGATGAATGAAAAGATATTAAAGATGTCCTATCGAATTACAAAAAGCTTTTCGAGATCTGGTGTGTGTCCATGTCATAGCTAAAAAAGTGATTGATTCCATGAGACTATCCTTTGAGAGACAATCCAAAAATTATTATACACGTTGCTTCAGGCTTATTAAAATATATTCGCATGCCAAGATCTTCAAAGCATAAAATTGATTTATATAATATTGTATCCCAACATTAATTTTGACAAGTTAACCACCGTCGTGCATCATAGTCTCAACAGGAAATTAAACAAAACATCCATCATATCATTAGTAAAGGCGCCCATAAACTCCTAGTATAATTTAGAGACTACGCAAATTGGGATGCATATAATAGCCTGGTTGTATCCACATTGCGCAAATCTAATTTTCATCATATTCCTTATTTTAAAAGGTTATTTATTCAAGCAATTCAAGCTTTATTTCCCTTTTCCCCCCTTCCTCGTCTCTCTACCTTGTGCCTACCGGACCTGAGATAATCTATAACAACTATTGGATGACTGCACAGCTGTCTACAGTTTCTTAATGTACCACGCCCGTCCCTAAGCCAAGTACCGGGCGACATCGAAGGAATGGAGACACAGGAGGTGTCTACAAATTATTGTCACAGGTGAGTCTCGAACCTGGGATCTTGAGGAGAGCATACTTTCAAAGCTTAAGCCGTCAACCACTGTGCCACCCCTTGGGAACCTCTAGTTTCTTAATGTATAGAAATTTTAAAGAGACCTCCAAGATAGTAAAACTAAAAGGGAACTAGTCAGGCTCGTAGCCATAGAAAACACTACGTCCAAACAGGACTATTATTGCCATATTTTCTTTCTTAAATCTTAATATAGACAATAAATGACATTACTAAAACTAAATTGTATCAACTAATTAACAAAACTAAATAGAAGAGCAAAAAGATAAAACCTTTCAAGACGGCTCTTCTCTCATCGTTATAATGAACAAAGGCTGCCAACCCAACAAAACCCATCACAGCAGCTGGCTGTACAAAAGTAATGACAATAACAGTAAAGAAATTGAAAGAGAATCATGGTGTTAATATATATTAGTAAAGTAACACAAAACCATGGCCAATCAAATGTTTTCATAAAACTATATTGACCTAAGAAGCAGAAACTTGAATATAAGAGAGGAGACTTAGGTCATACAACAATATAAGTAGCCCATGAACGAGAACCATGCTCATCTACAGAAATCACAGGATGAACATTTGGTCTTTCCCTACTGTATTTTGATGATGTGGAATATTTGGTGGAACTAACCCTGTTTGATGGATGAAACCTGCATCAAAATTAACCAGGTTGAGAGCAGAGATCTCTAGATAAACATTAAGAATCTAACACAAAACTGAATTGAAAGTTACTCAAATATCAGTTACACAGCCCATGGTTTCACATTAGGGGTTCTTGTGGCAAAGGTATGAAATGAAAAGAATGGGAAAGAGAATGATTTTCATAGTTTCGGTCACCGAGAATCACTCTACCCATAAACACATTTCCCAAAAATTACCTTCCTATAACACTTTTTTAGTTTCCCCGTAACTATTTTTCACTCTCATCATCGTACTCGTAATTTTATTTTACTCATAATCATTCTCTTCAACCCAAATACAAATAATCATTCTTTCTATGATCATTATCTTCACCCCAAACACAAATACTCATTCTCCCCCTAATTTTCATTCCCCTACCATCATTCACATTCTCTTCCCCCAAACACCCCGTAGAAGAAATGGCATTCATGATTACTGAACTCTAGACAATCGAAATGAAATATAATCACATTAATGTCGAAGTTTGAAAACCGAACAGGGAATGCGAAGATTTGGATTACCAACCCCAAACACAAATGTGACAAGGTAAAACTCTAAAAAAATCGACAAAAGACCTAAGCATTCAGTCAACACTAAGAAGTAGAATCTTGAAAACCCAACCCAAATCATCAAATCGCATAAAAACAAATGACGAATCAAGAAAGCAGGATAATGGGGTTTGCACATGAGGCATTTGGATTAGAATACAGAAAATAGGGTTTAGGGTTTAAGAGAAAAAACCTTTGAAGAAGACGGCGAGGCTGTAGAGATGGGTGTTTGGAGGAAAATGAAATAGAACGGAAAGTAAGCATAATTGTTCGGTTGAGAGTCTTGTTCATGAGCTTGAGAAGAATCATGAAATGGCCATGTTAATTGTGAAATCAAACACCAGTGACTGCAATTCATGAAATCTCTGGAATCTCCATTGTTGGCTTGTTTCCCAAGGTGGTTGATGAATTCCAATTGTCAAATATTGTAATTGCAATTCCAATTTCAATTTCAATTTCAATTTCAATCTTGCTGCCCAAGATTGCTTGGTTTCCTTTCGGATGCCCGACTGCGGCTTCAACCTTCCCCGCTCCTAACCCGCCTGGAATAGAATAATTAAACTAAACGGATAAATAATTGATTTTTTTTTTTTTTTTTTTTTAATTAGATTTTTTTTGTTTTTTTTGTTTTTTTAGATGAATTAAATTTTTGGAAAATTACAATGAATAGTCTAGTTTAATCAAATAATTATAAATCTAGTCAAATTTAAAAATATTTGTAAATCTAATCAAATATACGATATTACTAATACTCATCATACAATATTATTTATGGTATTAATACAGTATTTTGTATTATTAATACAATATTTGTGTATTAATATGGTATTTTATATTATTAATACAATATTTGTGTTTTAATACAATATTATGTATTAATTATAGCTTATAATAACTTTTTTACTGTATAATTATGATTGCTATTTTTTTTTTTTTTTTTGCCTAATATTTTTTCAATTTGACCTACTCCTAAAAATAACCCTAGATTTTTTTAGTTGAACTATTATTTTGTTCATATACAATTTCATTCAAACCTACAATTAAGATGATAGAAGTACATTAATGTTCTAAACAAGTACTCTTGTTGGTTACTTCCAATAATTTAATCGTCTCATAATAAGTTACGGTTAACATTTTGCAAGAAAAGCTTTCAAAAAAAAAAAAAACATTTGGCAAGAAAAATATTTAAATTACTTTTAATTAAAATTGAATTAATAATAACTATTATAATACAAAAAACATAATAATAATAATTTAATTTTTATGTAGGGTATGTTCGTCCTCTCCCCCTCATTTATATGAACAAAAAATAAATAAATGTTAACGATAAATAATTCTTTTAAAGAAAAATTAACAAAGTATGACATTTCTTTTATTTGAGTTAAATAATAATGAGTAAATATTTGAATATGTGACTACATGAGTACAGATCAATTAAGTCATCGTTCTTATTGACAATAAAAAATATATATTTCTTTTAAGATGAGGAAGTTTGTTCATACAAGATTTTAACATAGATGATAGATGCGAGAGGCATGTAAATAAAAAGGTACATTTGAATTAATTTGATACATGTGTGAGTGTGTGGTACAATCTCTAATTTGTACCTCTTATTCTTTCTCTTTCATATACAAATATCTCAATGGTTTTACAGCTTGTTCTCAAGTCCATAATTATATTGAGGGCTTTTGTAACTTGTTTTCGAAATAATTTATCTCGAGGGCTTTTACAACTTGATCTCAATGTTAACTTTTAGCTTATTGAAGAGATTTGGCATGTACGCTTGTTGAAGGTCTTCGACTTGCATCTTATTGAAGATATTTGCCTTGTAACTTTTTAAAGATCTCCAGCTTGTAGCTTATTGAAGGCTTTCAGCTTGTAGTTTATTGAAGTTCTACAGCTTGTAGCTTATTGAAGTTTTTCGGCTTTTAACTTATTGAAATGCTTCGACTCGTGAGGAGAGTTCAAGTTAATTTTAGTCTTCATGACGATTTAGCTTTGCTATTCAGCTTTCAGGATACTTTAACTTTGATATATTATAATGTCTTCAAGAAGGATTAACTTTAATTTTTAGGAAAATATAATTCTCATAAGTCTTCAATCTTGAAGAAAGATGTAGCTTTCAGTCTTCAATCTTCAGAGATTTATGGAAGTTTCGGTCTTCAAGAATATTGAGAAGTTTCGGCTTCCAAACAATTTTAGTCTTCAATGAGTTATGACCGCTTCAATCTTCAATATATATATATATATATATTGCTTTTAGTCCTCTAGAAACTCCATATTTCTGTCTTCCAGATCTTCACGTTTCAATCTTCAATACCGTTTTTAGACTTTTAATCTTTAGAAAACTACAAGTCTTTGTCTTCTAGATCTTTGATGAGTCTCCATTCCTCTCAAAGGTAGAGTTCTTTATTTATAGAGTTTTCATAGACTTCAAATGGGCTTGAGCTAGTAAATGAGCCTTGAACCCTTGGGCCAATAATTAGGCTTTAGACTCAAATGTCTTCATGGGCTGGGCTTTTTTAGCCCAATTTGATTTCATATAAAAATGGGACAACTAGAGAAATGACTAGAATTTAGAAACTAATTAGGGACGTGGCTAAAGATCTTTTGACTTTAAATTTATATATTTTTTAATTTCTGAATTTTAATTAATTTTAATATGGAAAGTAGTTTACAATTATACCCCTCCTATATTTTATAGAGTTTATTTTTAATCTATTTTAAATAAATTATTTGTAACTATCATTTTAAATCTAGAAAAATCTAAACAACCTATCTAATTCTTAAAATGTTAGTTAAACATAATTAAATCAATAATTATAAAATACCATGAAATTAGGGATTTTGAAAATTTTAAAAATTTATACGTAATTTAAAAATTTTGTTCTTATCGTTCACAAATATAGCTATACATCTCCTTCCCATAAGTCGTACATACTCTCGTTGGTCGGTGTGATTATTGTAAGTTAGTTAAATATAAATTAAAAATGGTTGAAAATAGTACCTGAGCTTGAGTTTTATGAGCACCTTAAATATCCATTTTTGAAGAAAATGAAAACTTCATTTTAATTCTTTCTTCTCCTTGAACAACCCTGGCGAAAACCTTCAACCCATGTATTTGCGATTGATGACAGCTCCGCGTTGAAAAATTCGGCAGCAAGAGAAATGCCTGCATTTCGTTGGGCTCCGATTCTCGAGACTTCAAAATGGACGACATTGGAGCCACGTTTCTGAAGATATAAACGTTTATGGTGTAAGCTTTTAAATCCATTTTGGTGCTCTGACATTTTTTCCAATGTAAGCTTTCAAATCTCTCAAATAACTCTGGTTCTTAAAGATATTAACAGCTAAAATTGAATTTCTACTTTATTTGGATTTTGTTTTTTTTTTTATTATTATTTTTTTTTGCATATGTTAGACATGGTTGACACGTATTTTATACCTAATAAAATCATTTTCCTTTTTTTTTTTAAATTTCGCATATGTTATGCATTGGTTGCACGTGTTCTGTACATATCCTATGTTAGTTACTGTTGGCACATACTCTGTACAGAGTATTGACTCATATGTTAGTTACGTTAGTGTTGTCACTTGTATATATTATGTGAGTAACGTTGTTTATTTGTTTTGTTTTTGTTTTTGTTTTTTTGTTTTTGCATAAATTAGATATTGTTGGCACATATTCTGTACATATCATGTTTTAATAAGGGTGCATATGTTGGTTACTATTGCCTATTTATATATTTTGTGAATAACGTTGTTTTTTTTAATTTTTAGTTTATGTATATTTTAGACACTGTTGGCACAAATTTCTCTTCAAAGGTAAAATCAACATTGAGTTCAAGAAGCTCAAAATTAAACACATGCTGTTGGCTATTTGGCCCTATCTCAAATTAATTAATTAATTAATGTTTTGATGATAACAAACTTGATCTTATTTACT
>JBBMKA010000026.1:6921472-6944484 GCA_037833695.1 Sechiopsis laciniata | reverse complement strand
AGTTTTATTGAATCATAATGAAGCGTTAATTATGTTAAATTCTTAGTTGATTAAGGCGCATGAGCACAACCCTTTCTAAAAGTGAAAAATTCTTTGACCATATACGTTATATTAATAAATTTACTCCAACTTTAATTATTGAATTACCATGAATCTATTTGGTATCAGATATTGAAGAATGCAATTTTGAAAGTGTTGGATTTATCCCATAAATTATTTTAAAATTCAACTTTGAAAGCGTTGAAGATTGATATCAAATCTCTATTCTTGAGATTTTGTTACTTCTTATACATTAAAATCATCATACAAGGAGCTTCTCTCTTTGAGAATTTTTTTTTATATCTTTTTTTTGGTAAGTTGCTACTCGAATTGTTGGTTGAATACAAGTCCGTTTATGAGGGTGTTTTCCTTTTGTTTTTTGTTTGATTCATTAATGAAAATTTAATTATTTTTTAAAAAAAAAAGTATAGAACAAGAGGTATATGTTCAAATTTATCAAGTCATTGCATTCCCATAAATATTGATTTTTTACGGGATGGATATGCTAAAAAATGAAGAGATTATGATTGATATAATTAAATTTATTCTAATCTATCCACTTATATTTTTAGGTTAATTAGTGATTTAACATGATTTAGCCACTTGATGATCACACACTCACTTGCATCATACATGTTTTCTCTTTTCTCATTCAATTAGTGGAGCAATGATGTATTAATCTCATGAATATCATTTTACTAAAATATAATTAGGATGAAAGTAGAATGATGAGGTAGCTAGATTGAATGGAAATTATGATTGATAGACAAGTTAAGGTGGTTAGGAAAGAAAAAGGATTTGATTGGATGCCATGTTGAGATTGACTACTTTTGTTGACTCATTCCCCAATATTAATTTGTCACATTCCACCTAGTAACAGTAACTGCAAGTAAATATTTTCACATTGCCCCCAACTCCCCCATGCTCCGACGTCGTTTTGATTCATCTCAGCTTGGCGTCATCGTTGCGTCAGATGGGCCACGTAAGGACGGATGCAATTGATCACATGCTCTCGTTCTCAGCTGATTAATCTGTACCATACTATTTGGGCTTCTGTCTAGTTTGGGCTGAGTGTTGGGCTGGGCTTCAACCTTTGAACGTCCCCGTGTTGTTAACTCTCTATTGGGCTTCGCCCCAGTACTCAAACAACTAGCTTTACTTTTTCGGGTAATTGTATTAGATAGCTAAATTCTTATTAATTATTAGGGAATTTGTTCTAGGTAACAAATTTTTGGTGGTCTATTTAATTATAGTATTTTTGAAAAAAAAAAATTTTACCGTCTCTTTATTGAAGACTATCTATTGTACTAATTGAAGCCTTTATTGAAAATTCTTTGTGACATTGATTGAAGACTATATGTAAATTGATTGGAGACTATCAATTAGTTAAATGTTTTTTTTTGGCTTTTTACTAAGTCCACTTCAATTTTTTGATATGCACAAATTTCTTCTAAAAACTTGTTATTTATATAATTGATTGATTTTTTTTATTATACCCGAAAATTTTCCTTATTACTAATCGAGTAGGTAGCTACATAATTTAAGCTTTTAATTAAATGATAAACAAATTTAGAAAAGAAGTGTGGTATATTTGTATTCTCAAATTAACCTCCTTTTAAGTTTATTCAATAAATCATGTGATTATAGGCAAAAGGAACAGAGCAACAATCACATTTTGATATATGATTCTCAAAAAAAAAAAAAAAAAAAAAATCACATTTTGTTATATGACTAGTTAATTAAGAGGTTAAATATTTGATTTTTTTTTAAACCCTTATTATTGTTGAATAAAAAAAATCATGTCATTATATCTAATAATTTTTTTTTTTTTTTTTGGAATTTCAAAAGGAGCAGAGTTATTAAAAGATGAATTTCAAAATTAACATGAAGATAATTTAGTCGTACTTGGCATCTCATTCTTTCCCTTAAAAGTTCATTCCATTAAAGTTGAAAATCTATACTCGTATTCCTTTATATAAATACAAAAAATATATATACACATATTTTTTTTGAAAACATATAAATACAAAATATATAGACCTGAAATTAGTGGGAAAAGGATCCAAAACTATGCAGGATGGTCTTTCTTCCTCCTCAAATTAATGTTAAGAGTTGTGGATATATGGTAGCATATTCCTTGCTCCAAACCTACTCCATTATTACTTTTATTAATAACATTTTTCTTTTTAAATTAACAATATGCTAAGAACGCATTCATTTATAAACGTAAAATTCTAATTACATTTTCTTATAAAGAAATCATAGTTTAAAAAATGGGTAAACTTTATTAAAAAAATCCCGAGTTGTTTGGAGTCACACGATCGAATATTGATTATTCAACCTTCTCAATTAATTTATATCATGATATTCTCTTTGTTTATATACTTAGCCAATTTGTTATTGAAAACAAATTTTCAAAAACTATTTTACATACTCAGCCAAAGTTGGTTGTGTAAAGACTAATTGACCTGCATTCTCTAGAAATTATAGATTTGAATTCCAATTCTCAACAAAAATATTTGCTGTATTAAAAAACTATTTTGAAAAAATATAAAATTTTAAACTATATTTACCTTAACTCTCGGGCGGATTGAGGCTGGGATTTCTCATGGGGATTTTTTCAAAATTTTTCTTTTCATTTTTTTTGTATATTTTTTAGACAATAATTTTAAATAATTAGATTTTCATAGAAAATATCTATAAGTTCACATGCATAAATAATTTCATCAACAAATATATTTTTATTTAAAAAATAAAGGGATAAAATAAAAAAATATATATTAAAAAAAAATAAACAAGGCAGGAAAGGGTGAAATGGGGATGGGGAATGTATTCTCCGTCCCCAGACCCAATTAAGTCACGGATAATTTTTTCCCGTCCCTATCCCGATTCCACGCCTAATTGAGGATTCCCCACCCCCGCGGAAAAAATAGACATTTCTATGGTACATATGTTTAAATTGGATTCTCTTCCCTATACTTTTCATACTTTTTATCATTTGTGAGAATAACAATATAAATAATTAAGTATATAAAATATATATATATATATATATATATATATAAATGATGGTTTGATTTATGAGTAAAAAATGATAAATTAAGAATGAGAGATTATTATTAATATTAAGTTGGTCAACATATGAGAAAAACTAAACATAGTTGAATAATTGTACAAAAGGGTCGATCCGAATATTTAGAAACAGTCAACTTATGTAAATGTGTCGAAAAGCAGAATCGACAACAAACCATAACTCAAAAGCTTCAGCTTCCCCATTGGGTTCCATGTCAAACACATAGATTTAGTAACCCAACATCTCATCGGTACAAAGTCAACCCACATCTCCCCAGCAGATCTGGACCAAATTGAGCACAAAGGGTTGTGGTTGAAACATGAAATCTGAATCAGTGACTTTGGTTTTGGTCAATTTGGCTGCTATCATGGAAAGGGCGGATGAGTCCCTGCTGCCTGGAGTGTACAAGGAAGTTGGTGCGGCTCTGCACACAGATCCCACTGGATTGGGTTCGCTCACTCTGTTTAGGTCTATTGTGCAGTCTTCTTGTTACCCTTTGGCTGCTTACTTGTCTGTGCATCATAATCGCGCCCATGTCATTGCTCTTGGTGCTTTTCTCTGGGCCGCTGCCACTTTTCTCGTTGCTCTTTCCTCTACATTTTTGCAGGTTTCTTGTTTTCGAGCTTTTTTTTCTTTTTTAATTTAAGCTTCATTGGTGGTGGTTAGGATGGAAAGGTTTTCTTGTTATTGTCGATTTAGAGTCATTTTCTTACTTATTTTGGAGTTGGAAGATCTGTGAGTTTAGTTACTTGAGTAAAAAGGATTAAGCTTTTCGTTTCTGGTGATTGGAAGTGGTATTAGAGTTATACATGGTATCCTGTTATTTATTTCCCCTTTTATTCTAGTAATAGTTCTTATGCCAAGTTTGGTGAATGATTCAAACTAATGTTCCACATGTCTCCGAGGGCGGTCTAGTTGGTAGAAGTTTGGGGTTGTTGTGAATAAACCGAACAACAATCATGAATCAAACAAAAATGCCAGACAAATAACACAATGATTTACATGGTACATTAACCTCGTTTGATTTGAACTACATCTATGGAATGAAACTCTTTTATTAAGGAGACAAGAATGCATTTAATGGTCAAATGGGGCTAGGATTTTAAGTCTCATAAAACCCTCATACAACATATGACCCAAAATACATAAAACCCCAATATGAAAATATAAACTCAGTTCCATATTTCGACTATAGATCTCTATCGGTGACTTGGCAGCGAGACTTCCGACTAAGTAATCATAGCGGAACATAGTTCAAGGCCTTTCAACCTAGGTCTTCAAAATATGCTTCCTTGCAGATCTCATGTTCGAAATTCATGAGTGAGCTTAATTGTAAAGTTCTTTGGTGGTCTCCCGATTCAAAACTTTAGTAAAGATGTGGGTGCTCCTAAGTATGTAATAGAGCGAAGCTCTACTTCCTGATTATAAAAAAAACTAAGGTTCCACATGTGGTTTAATATTTTCCATTTTCTTCCTGGGACCTTTGAAGAGTTTTATACATTATATAACTTGGTAGTCAAATTGAAACTCACTGAAATGGAAGTAAATCCCATTCTCCTAACTGGTGCTACCATTGTTAATGCTAGACATGCCAGATAAATTACTAAAACGGTTACTGATTTGATAATCTTATTTAGGTGGCAATTTCCAGAGGTTTGAATGGCATTGGTCTTGCCATAGTGATACCTGCCATCCAGTCCCTCGTTGCAGACTCTACTGATGATAGTAACCGTGGCTTGGCTTTTGGATGGCTACAACTAACAGCTAATTTTGGTTCCATCATTGGTGGGCTTTGTTCTGTATTACTAGCCTCGACCTCGTTCTTCGGGATCCCAGGATGGAGAATCGCCTTCCATCTCGTTGGACTGATAAGTGTCATTGTTGGTATACTAATGTGGCTTTTTGCAAACGATCCACGCTGTTCTGACATTGATGGAAGAGTTAAGGATCAATCACGCAAGCCGTTCTGGTCCGAGTTGAAGTATCTAGTCAAAGAATCAAAGTCTGTTTTAGGGATCCAATCTTTCCAAATAATTGTAGCTCAGGGAGTTGCAGGTTCATTTCCATGGTCTGCTTTGTCTTTTGCACCTATGTGGCTTGAACTCATAGGCTTTTCTCATGAGAAAACAGGATTTTTATGGACTCTGTTTGTAATTGCTGGTTCATTGGGTGGTCTTTTTGGAGGAAGAATGGGAGATATCTTATCTAAACGCTTTCCTAATTCAGGAAGAATTGTTCTATCTCAGATTAGCTCGGGTTCTGCCATTCCTCTTGCTGCAATTTTGCTCCTCGTTTTGCCGGACGATCCGTCGACAGCATTCTTGCATGGACTGGTTTTGTTCATAATGGGGTTTAGCATCTCATGGAATGCAGCAGCAACTAACAAGTAAGTGTCTTCATCAACTAGGACAAAACTTTAGTGCACTGTACAACTCTATATGATGTGAAATATCCATTTTCATGCCTCTCTAGGAGTCTTACTAATCAAATCATGAAAATTTCCAATATTAATTATGATAACAAAAAAGTATACATACTAAATCACTAATAAATTTGGATTAGTTTGGTTCCCTAACTAGCTATACTGTATTTTGTTCTACAATGACCTTAATGATGTAGTTTTCAGTGGTGGATGCTCAAGTAACAGAAGTTAGCTCTTAGAAAGCACCACCACTTGAAAGATGTAAAGATCGTATATCAACTAGGCTTTCACATGCTTTCTGTGTTGGAATTCGACCATTGTCCATATCGGCTAGATAAGGGAAAATTCATGGGTTTGTAAGGAGACAACATCTCTATTGATATGAGGTTTTTTGAATGGTAACCAAAAACAAAGTTATGAGAACTTATGCCTAAAGTAGACAGTAATATACCAATATGGAGATCTGTTGAGGGTTGTTGTCCCTAACATTCTGCAACATGCTTTTTTTTATTATTTGAAGCTAAGGTTAAATAAATCAAAAGAATATCATCACATATTTGTCATGCAACGTACAATTTACTGTTAGAACCCGGTTCAAGGAGGCTGGATCGCATCAAGAAATAAAGGGTGTTAATTAGGGCATTAGGCCAAGTTGGAAGGTGCAGACGTGGAACTTTTTGTGTATAAAATTGTAGGATTGAAACTTGAGGTAATCAGTCTAGTTTTGGTACAAGGCTTAAGACCTTAGAGAAGGAGGAGAAAACTAGTGCTCTTAAAATTCACCGGGAAGGCTAGGTAACCCCCTTTACTATCGTCCCCCGGATATGTCGCGGGAAGGCTTGCTCTAACCCACTTTACTATCGTCCCCGGATGTGTCGTTTTTAATCTTACTTTGTTTTATCAATATCATATCATCGCCATTGATTCTTGCAGTTAACGTGTCTTGTTGAGTTAACTCTATTACTTGTGTAACTTTGGTTGGTTGGTGTGAATCTGATCATTGTTACATTTACCTGCATATTAATTTCTGTATACAGTCCAATATTTGCAGAGATAGTTCCAGAAAAGTCTCGCACGAGCATTTACGCTTTGGATCGATCGTTCGAGTCAGTTTTGTCATCCTTTGCTCCTCCTGTTGTCGGAGTTCTAGCTCAGCATGTTTATGGATACAAACCAGTTGCAAGAGGATCCTCAGACTCCATCCAAATTGAAACTGATAGAGAGAATGCAAAATCACTAGCCAGAGCACTCTACACCGCCATTGGTATTCCGATGTCGCTCTGCTGCTTCATTTATTCGTTCCTGTACTGCTCGTATCCGAGGGACCGCGACCGAGCGAGAATGCACGCCCTGATAGAGTCAGAAATACTGCATCTTGAGGCAAGCAGCTCACCTCTCTTTGAGCTGGATAGTCGGTTGCAGATTTCAGTGGCAAAAGATCTTGATGATGAGAATCAAACTGATCTAATCTATGGAACTGAAGACAGTCTTGATTTCAATGACAATGATGAAAAACATCTTCTTAATCATCAGCTAACAGTTTCTGATTCAAAATAATAACTTACAGGAAATAACTTTCGAGATTGTCAGGGCTCAAGAAATGTAGATCAACATGAACCGAAGCTTGCCTTGGATTCAGATTTCTTGAGTTCATCTCCTTTCAAACTTTATACTATATAGGATTTTTGTGTAATTATTTATTTTGCGTTGTAGACCATTGAAATCAAAGACCAGATTGAGACTGTTATAGAGAACAAAATTAGTATACTTCAATAGGAAACATACAATATAATATATATATTTTTTTTAGTTCAACAACATTTCGATAGAAAATTAGAATCCATGACCTCTTGGTTCAAAGAAACGCCTCATTTAAGTGAGCAATTTCTCTGGTTGGCAAATCATAGTAACATGATTATGTTTCGTGAAGAAAAAAGGTGTACATCGAATGATTTTGTTGATTGATATAATTAAATTACTTCAACTCGTTAATTTTGAATTTAAAGATGTTGGATTGTTTCATCCTTAATTAATATTGATTTTCATTCAATGAACATTCTCAAAAGTTTCTAAGTCCACAAGTGAAGAGAATAGGTTGGATTGGTATAATTAAATTTATCTCAACCCATCAATTTATATGTTTAAGTTGATTGATGATTTAACCTGATTTAACCGACTTTGTTTTCGTTTACTGATATTGTTGTATGATTTTCGAAGGCCAATCCAAGGAGTTAATTAAATTTTAGTTTGGAATTGGAGGAAAGTTGGTTGACATGCTTGGTGAGCTTTCCAGAAACTTAGGGAACAAAGATTTATGTCATGTCGGAGTGGAGTTCTTGGTGATTCGTTCAAATGTCTGTGGATCTGTTGTTGGGTCAGTTGCTGCTGTCGTTCTATGATGGGGTCGGTCTTGTTTGCAAATTGCAAGCCACCATGTTTTCTTCATGGTTTATTACGGCTTTTAAGTGTTTTTTTTTTTCTTTTGAGTACATATCGGGGGAGGGGGTACAAATACCAATTCCCAAGATCGAACCTGTGACGCTGATGTTGAACTGATTTACAACCAAACAATGAAATTATTGCATCACTGGCCCATTCGGTCGGCTTTTAAGTTATTAAAGTATACAGACCTCACACATCTTACCTATTAACAAAATTAACCACAAATATCTAATCATACATACCTGATATTTAGGTATATATATCTTTCTACACACCACCAATTTTAAAGAGAAAGAGAAAGTAAAAACAAAAAATCAATTTAATTTTTAAAATTTAAATTTATTTTTATTCAAATTTCTTACCAGGTCTCTATCTTTTTTTTAAAAAAGTATGTGAATACTTAATTGAAAAAAAAAATTCAAAAACTAAAAATTAAAAACAAAATAGTTATCAAACGAGACCTTTATTTTTCACCTTTCTTTTTTAATTGAAAAAAAAAAAAAAGGTTTGGGGAAATTCTTAACCTCTCACTAGTAAAAAATAGTCAAACAAAAGAACGGTTTCAACGGTCAAAATATATATATGTATAACTTAAAGGTTAAGTGTCTAAATCTTCACTTCAATTGGCTATTGAATTCAACAACAATTGAGAGATCAAACTCATAACCTCTTGTTTACTATATCATACGTTATACCGTTAAATTCGGCTCCATTTAGCATCATTAATATTAGTTAGTTGGCACTGAAAATATGTTATTGTTATTATTATTATTATTATTATTATTATAATAAAAGAGAGTTATAATAGCTATGTTATATGAGGATGGTTGTGTAAAGGGCTCTATTATGAAATTGTTTTGCCCTATCTTTTACATTTTAAAGTAAAACAACCAATAATAGGCAACCCCTTCATTACTAGTGCACATGGAGAGGGAACCCACCTTCAATCATATTTATGATCAACATTAAAGTGCCCCCAAAAGTAGCCATCTTTCTCCTTTCAAACTTTTTGCCCCTTTCACATTCAAATGCCTTCTCTTCATATAGTAGCTTTTTCTCCACATTCTAAAGTTCATTAATGAGATAATTATTGAACTTAAAAGTAACTAATATTTTTCCGATGTGAAATTTATTTTTTTCAATCAACCATGTATATAGAGGGGAGATTTGAACCTCTAAAATTTTGGCTATCAATTATATATCATGTGAGTTATATTATTATTATTATTATTATTTATCCAACCACATTTTGAGATAGAAAATTGGAACATGCAATCTCTTAGTTTTGAGGTTGTACAAAATATGGCTATAATTTTTTTTTATTTATTTTTATACCTATGGTTGTTCGAGCCAGCTCGCGTGCACCTCGACTAACATCATGGACATACCATAATCCAAGACCCTTTTTTACTACTTTAGTCACTCTCTGATGGTTATTGCTATAGTTTTTATTGGCACATGTAAATTAAAGTTTGGAACGTTGGCCAGATAATCGAATCTTGAAAGATTTTTTTGAAAAAACTTCATTATAATGAGATCTATTCATTGCATCAGTTCATATGGGTAGTTTTCACAATAGTCTCTCAATTTAGTTATCTATTTAGAAAAAAGTTCATGTTAATGCACGAATTATCCTTTTTATGTTTATATATGACTTAATTTATCTCACATTTATTATTATTATTATTGTTATTATTTACCAGTTGAAAACAATAAAATATTTAGTCAAATTGAGTAAAATTGAATCACTGAAAAAATAAATTTTTGGGATGACGTAGTCCATAGAGTACTGAAGGTGCAGTTATAAGTCCCGCGTAGGGCCCATAACCTAGGATCCTCCAACTTGTCTTCAAATAAAAAATCAATATGTACCGCCCTTTCGTCATTTAATTTTAGAGCGCAAAATTACTCCACGGGAATGGCGACGATTTTTTTTTTTTTTTTGAATACAAGTTAAAGAGAACCGAGATTACAAATATCGATTTCAGAGATTAAATTTGTGATTGTAGAGTGCAAATGAATTAACATCAAATCAGATAACTAATCACTCCACCGATCCATTCGGTGAATGACTAGAAATCTAGCATTCATTTACCATGAAATATTATTGTTATTTTTTAAAAAACGACTAAGTATTAGTTAAATTAATAAATTCAACCGTATTATTAAAATAACCAAGAATAATAAAAACAAAAATGAATAAAGTAGAGAGAAAAATAAATTGTTTTCTATTCTTAAGTTGTATATAGTTCTCAAATAAATGTACGAATATAAAACATGTAACTCTAACAAGGTAATAAGGTTTATTTGAGAGTTTCAAATTCATAACTTCTTAATTATTAAATTTATGTAGTTAAATATTATTATTATTATTATTATATATAAACTATTGTTTTTGTAGGCTGACCAACCACAATTTTAATCTTATTTAGAAAAAAATGCTTAAATTATTAATCAAATTTAAAATACTAAAATAACTTTGTTGAAATTACTTTTTAAATTTTCAAACTTTCTCTTTGAATTTTAAAAAAATTTAAAACATAAATAACAAAAAAAAAAAAAAAAAAGATAAAATTAACGTGAGAATATAAATTTAAAAATCATAGTGAATCAAACACGGTTTTTAAATTTATCTTTAAAAAAAACACGGTTTTAAAAAATATAAAATTAAAAACGAAATAATTACCAAATAAATTTTTTAAAACTAAATTTTGTTCAGTTAACAATTATGGTGTACATAATCAAATTATTAACCTTAAAGATGGCAATTGTTTCCTACATATAATTTTTCACTTTGAATACGGTTCAAATGAGTCATGTGTAAGTAATCAATTATATCCAATGATATATGACTTAACAAATTGTGTTATTGTTTGCTTGATTCCTCTAAATAATATGATTTCATAAAAATAAAAGATATAAAATATTATTGGCAAATCAATTGGCAATGCAATAATTAAATGGCAATGCAACAATTAAAATAAATGATTGAAACAAGGGAAAATGAGAAAAGGGTAATTGCTTTGGTTACTCATAGCAAAAAGCGAATAATTAAATACGCTTTCAATGTTTATTAATCTAATTCGTTTACATTTTTGTTTATGACGAATGACATATTTAGAAGAGAGCAATTAACCTATATTTTGTGTTAAACTAATTTCAGATCTATCCCAAATAAAATTAATAAGAGATGAAATCAAGCACAAGTAAAAGAAGGCAAGAAGAAGAAAATGCACACTAAAATGGTTCACATTAACCTGTGAAATAAACTTTAATGTAATTATTAATTAAAGAATTAGTAGGTAGACAATTAATAAATTAATGAGTTGTTAATTTAGGAAACTAATTAAGGAATTAGTAGATTTTTTATTTAGCAATTAGTGAAAAATATTTATGGAAAGAACATGAAGGCCAAGTTTGTAATATGCTATAAATAAAGTGTTTCTTCATTGTGAATTGTAGAGAAAGCAAGAGAAAGTGTTAGAAAGAAAAATCAATGTAAGAGAAGGATTGAGAGATTGTGAAATAAAGTGAAATTTGTGTTTTAATGTTTGGTTATTCGAATTTAGATTCTACAAATTGGTATCAGAGCCGATGGCGAACGTGACGGGTCAAATGCCGCTGCCACGATTGACGAAGGCGAATTACGAGAATTGGAGCATCCAGATGAAAGCACTTCTCGGATCTCATGATGTATAGGATGTTGTCAAAGAAGGTTTCAAAGGACCAAAAGATACTTCGGCTTATAATGCGAATCAAGCCAAAACGTTGAAAAAGACGCGATTAAAGGATAAAATAGCATTGTACATGTTGTCCCGTGCAGTTGACGAATCGGGTTTTGAGAAGATTGCGAGTGCAAAAACTTCAAAAGAAGCATGAGACACTTTAGAAAAAGTGTTTAAAGGAGCCGACCGAGTAAAGCAAGTGCATTTCCAAACTCTTCGCAGCGAGTTAGAGAACATAAAGATGAAGGAGTCAAAAAGCGTATCTAACTACATCACGTGTGTGTAAACAGTGGTTAATCAACTCAATCGCAATGGCAAAAAGCTAACGGATGCGCAAGTTGTGGAAAAAATTTTGAGATCGTTGACGGATAATTTTGAGAATGTGGTGTGCGCGATAAAGGTGTCAAAGAACCTTGTGACGCTCACTGTTGAGAGCTTGCTGGTTCTCTTGAGACACACGAGCAACGCAAGAACAAGAACAAAAAGGAAACGCTAGAGTAAATGCTTCAAACCAAGGCGTCAATCGAAGATGAAAAGGTACTTTATTCTAAACAATTTCAGAGTAGAGGTCGCGGTCGGAGGTTGTGGATATGGTTGCAGTAGTCAAAGTGACAGTTATGATGCGGAGAAGGGACATACGAGTCAAGCAAATTGGCGTAGAAGAGGACTTGGTCGAGGAAGAGGCGTTAGAAAAATCAGTCAAATATTAAATGCTACAAGTGTCACAAGTATGGTCACTATGCGAGTGGTTGTTATCTCGACAAATGCTACAATTGCGGTGAAGAAGGGCATTTTGCGAGAGATTGTCGTGCGAATAAAGGGTTGAGGAAACAAACAATTTAGCAGTAGTAAATAATGCGAATGAAGGTGTTATTTTGATGGCGCATAAAGTAGGAAGCGAGAATAATGATACTGTGTGGTATCTCGACTCAACCATATGTGTGGACACTAGCATCTGTTCAAAGAGATGCAAAAAATTGAAGATGGTCATGTTTCTTTGGCGATGCGTCAAAAGTAAAGGTAAAAGGAAAGGTACAATTTCTTTTGTGCCGAAGGATGGCTTGACAAGGTCAATCCAGGATGTCTATTATGTACCAGATCTCAAAACAAATATTTTGAAAGATCGGTTGTTGCATTTGATGGATAAGAAAAAGCGTTTAGTCGCTCGAGTAGAAATGGGAAAAAATCACATGTATACTAAATTTGAGAAGTGTGCGAGAAAGATGTTTGTGAGTCAAGTAGAAGATAAAACAACGTTGTGGTATCTTCGCTTCGGTCATCTACATCATGATGGACTAAAAAATTTAGCAAAGAAGAATATGGTGCACGGGCTACCAGAGATGGACTATGATGGAAAGTTTTGTGAAGAATACGTGCTCTGCAAGCATGCGAGAACCTCGTTTCAGAAGAAAGTGGAATATCAAGAGAAGCAACCACTCGAGATAATTCATACGGATATATGCGGACCAATTACCCCCGCATCTTTCAGCGGTAAGAGGTACTTCATTACTTTTATTGATGATTTCTCATGGAAAAATTGGGTTTATTTTTTGAAAGAAAAGTCAGAAGCATTCGAGGCATACAGAAAATTCAAAGTGAAGGTGGAAAAGGAAATTGGTAGACAGATCAAAGCTGTGCGATCTGACAGAGGTGGAAAATGTACTTCGACAGCATTTAGGAATTATTGAGAGGAGCAAGGCATAAGACAATTTCTACCCGCACCATACACTCCTCAACAGAATGGCGTTATTGAGAGGAAGAACAGAATCGTTCTTGACATGGTTCGAGCAATGCTGAAGTAAAAGTATGCCAAAAGAATTTTGGTCAGAAGTAGTGCAGTGCGCAATATATGTGCAAAATCGATGTCCACATGCGAAGCTAGATGATAAAATACCGCAAGAGGCATGGAGCGGACGAAAACCGACAGTTTCGCATTTTAGAGTGTTTGGTAGTGTGGATTATGGACACGTACCTGATCAGCGAAGAACGAAGCTCGAAGATAAGAGCAAGAAGTATGTGATTATTGACTATGATGAGAAAACAAAAGGGTACAAGTTGCTTGACCTAATAAGCAAGAAGGTGATGGTGAGTCGCGATGTGCGAGTAAATGAAGAAAGTGAATGAGACTGAAACAATTCGATGGAAGTCAGCATCAAAGTTTGAGAATTACTAGTCGTTGCATCAACGAGTATGCTAAGAGAGTCTAAAACAACTGAAGATGAAGATGAACCGCAACAACTGAGAATGCGGAGTATGTAAGAATTGCACGATGCGGTAAATGAAGTGCATCTGGTATGTCTTTTGGCAGATGCAAAAAGTATTAACTTTAAGAAAGCAGTGCGAGATGAGAAGTGGCGAACCGCAATGGACGAGGAGATCAATGCGATTGAGCGCAATGATACATGGAAACTGGCAGATATACCGAATGCAAGTCAGCCAATTTGTGTGAAGTGGGTATTCAAGAAGAAAATGAATACGCAAAGGAAGATAGAGTGATACAAGGTGAGACTTGTTGCGAAGGGATACAAGCAGAAAGTGGGAATCTACTATGATGAAGTTTTTGCTCTAGTTGCGAGAATGGATACAATCCGATTGTTAATTTTGCAAGCAGTACAATTTAGATGGCTGATTTATTAGATGGGTGTCAAGATAGCATTATTGAACGGTGTGCTTGAAGAAAAAGTGTATATTGAGCAACCACTTGGATATGTGAAAATTGGAGAAAAGAAGAAGGTGCTAAAATTGACGAAAGCGCTTTACAGGTTGAAGCAAGCACCGCGAGCGTGGAATACTCACATTGATACGTATTTCAAGAAGATTGGATATAAGCAGTGTCCTTACGAGCATGCGCTTTACACAAAGCAGAATGGAGGTAATGCGATATTTGTTGCCCTTTATGTTGATGATTTGATTTTTATGGGTAATACTAATGCGATGATAGAAGAGTTTAAAAGCATGATGATGCGAGAGTTTGAGATGATAGATTTGGGCTTGCTAAAGTATTTCCTCAGTTTAGAGGTTAAATAAGAAGAGACATAAATTTTTGTATCGCAAGAGCAGTATGTGAAAGAGATCTTGAAAAAGTTTAAGATGGAAAATTGCAATTCGGTTGAAATACCAATGGAACCAGGTACGAAACTTTCGAAGTATGATGGAGGAGAACGTGTAGATGCGAGCAAATATCGAAGTTTGGTGGGAAGCCTTCGCTATCTCACATGCAGAAGGCCAGACATCGCATTGAGTGTTGGCATGGTTAGTCGGTTCATGGAGGAGTCAGTTTATACGCATTGGAACGCATTGAAGTGAATTTTGCGATACATCAAAGAAATAGTGCCACTTTGGATGTTTTATTCAAAAGCGAAAGAATAAAAATTGAGTGGATACTCCAACAGTGATTGGTGCAGAGATGTAGACGATCAGAAAAGCACTTCGTGATACACATTTTTTATGGGTAACACAGCATTTACTTAGCTGTCAAAGAAACAACCGATTGTGACGCTTTCAACATGCGAAGCTGAATATGTTGCAGCTTCTTGGTGCGTTTTTCATGCAGTATGGCTAAGAAATTTGTTAAGCAAGATGGAGTTAAAACAACTTGGTGCGACAGTGATTCAAGTAGACAACAGATCAACAATTGAGTTACAAATAATCCAATGAATCATGAAAGAAGCAAACATATTGATGTTCGCTTTCATTTTATCCAAGATCATGTGAAGGAATGAAGCGTGGTATTGAAGCATGTTGCGAGTCAAGATCAAATTGGTAATATTTTCATAAAGTTGTTGCCGAAAGTATTGTTCGAGAAATTCAAGAAGATGATTGGCATGACAGACGGCAAAAGCGTTTAAGTTTATGAAGGAGTTTTGTTGGAATAAACTTTAATGTAATTATTAATTAAGTAATTAGTGGGTAGACAATTAAGGAATTAATGAGTTGTCAATTTAGGAGACTAATTAAGGAATTAGTAGATTCTTGATTTAGCAATTAGCGGGAATTAATATTTGTGGAAAAAACTTGGAGACCAAGTTTGTAATAGACTATAAATAGAGTGTTCATTCGTTGTGAATTGTAGAGAAAAGTAAGAGAAAGTGTTAGAGAGAAAAAGCAATGTAAGAAAAGGATTATGAGATTGTGAAATAAAGTGAAATTTGTGTTTTATTGTTTTATTATTCGAATTTAGATTCTACATAACCTACTCCACTGTTCAGAATGTAGATAATTGTCATTGATGCTATCAAGAGCTCTCAATTTGGTGGTTAGGATTTTCTCTCAAAGGTTGAAGATAACCCTATGGAACTTTACATACTAACTCATAATACACAACCTCAAATTGTTAGTTAACCTAACCTCACAATTAACTCAAGTTCCACTAAACTCACCAAATGAGTTAATATGTAATTCATAATTAACATTTTGAAACTTATCCATATAGTTCAATTTGAGTTACATTTATTTTATTTTTTAAAATTTATTTTTCACTATTTAGATTTTTCTTGTAAAAAAAAAAAAAAAAAAAAAAAAAAAAAAAAAAAATCACTCAATGAACAAACATTCCAATACAATTATTCTCTATAGTGGCGAAGTAAATGTAAGGGAGAGAATTCCTTCTAAAATAAAAATTCATCTTCAACATCAAGAATAAGAGCCTTCCAACAAAATAATTTAAAGAAATCGGCTTGGCTAGCAAATCACTAATCTTATTACAAAGTTTATTACAGTTAGATTCCCTCGCGATACCAAGAGAAGCAAAAAAAAAAAAAAAAAGGTTTACTATAAGCAATAATATATAAATTTTGAAATATTTGAAGAGTTATTATGAATAGTTTGGATAACATTTAAAGTGTTGGATTCCACCATGAAAAAAGGTAAAAATAGAATTTGTAAATCTCTCAAAAGCTTTAACACTTCCCTCAAAGCAAAACCTTCTAACACCTTGACAGTTTGATTCTTGAACTTTGACCTTCAACCAACCACGATAGGATGCCCGATGCCCTTGCTAGTTGCATTCTAATCACTAACCACCCATCTAATGTCTCTCTCCCCTGAATTTATCACTGATGCAAGAAATTCTAACTACTTTCTTTTAGTTAGTTAATAATAAAATATGATCTAAATTAAATGACGTATATATATAGTTGAAAATATAGATCATATCAAAACCTAACCTAAATTAGGTATATTTAGAAAGGTAAGGATACAAATAGTGATTGTCAAAACGAACATAATGGTTGGTGGGAGAGTTGGAGATTAAGAAGATGCAAATTTGGAAGTTAGTTTTCAACAAAATGGTCTCCCATCCACACCGTAAATGTGTGGCAGCTCATAATTCCGACGCCTAACTTATTCGTCTTTATTCATTTAGTCAAACTCCGAGTCAAACACCTAAATTATTTCCAATTTATATTCAACCCATTCAAAATATCTCCATCTCTATTGTACCAATAAATATATGATTTATCGAGAGAGTTTTGGTTTAGTTAATTAGTTGTGATTTATTTCAATTTTACAGTTATAAATTTGATTTTAAATTTAATATCTGACTTTTATTTTATTTAAAAAGTAATAGTACTTTTTAGATAAAGTTTGTGATCTATTCTCTAATTTAAACTTAAAAAATAATGAAATCAATATAGGACTTAAGCCTCAGTGGTTTTATTTTAATTTTAATCTATCTTAACATAGAACTATTAACCTTGCTTTGCCGACAATAGTAATATCAATTTCAAAACTCACATAAATCTCTAAAAAATAAAAATTTATTGAACCGATATTATTGTAATTCTACAATACTAGCTCAAGTATTCATATAATTTCCTTTTGTTATCATAGTCGCTTTAAAAATAATATTCTAGCGTTCGTTTAGTACAACAAAAATTGGAAAACTCAAACAACAGATTCGTTTGTTGGTAATACAATTGACATATCAAAATATTAATTTAATCGTTAGCTCAATGTTACTAAAGAGTAGATATCAATTATTTGATGCGTATAGGCTATCATTTTCAATATAATGAATTTTGATAGTCACTATTTCTTGTCACTAAATGACCTCTTTTCTTTTCTACTTGACCTAAACATTATTATGGTGTGAAATAGACACATCAATTTTGATTGTATCACATAAATTAAAAATGAATCAATTCATTATATTTCCTTTTCTTTTCTTTTTGAAACGATTTTGAGGTAAGAAATGACAGCCTATGATTGTTCTCTACCATTATTCATGTCACAATATTTATGAGATATAAATTATAGATTGATTTTGAAATGTAAGCTTAAATTTATATAATATTTCATGTTGAATACATTTTTAATACAATATTATGCGAGGATAAAACGAAATTTGACATCTTTAACAAATTTGACATCTTTAACAATAAATAGACATTATTTTTAGTTCAAAAGATGGAGATTCATGTCAGTTGAACTATTATTTTTATTCTATCACAAAACATCATTTTATTTTTTAATGGATTAACTAGCAGCGCACAAGGTTTGGATTGGGTGCTGTGCACAAGATTTGGAATGGGTTGGGTGGAAATTTTTTGGATCAATTCAAGCATTCGAGTTGATCAATCTACTAACCATTCAATTCTATATATTAGATCAACTCAACCTATCTCAACCCATATATTATCAGCTAGAATTGATTTATCTTATTTTAATTATCTGATCTTTCAAATTTAAAATGAAGTACACAATGCCTCTACAATTACTTAGTCGGAGTCTTGCTGTCCGGTCAGTGAGCAGGGGTCTAACGAAATCTGTATTGATATTTTATTTCGTATATAGACTTTTAATGTAATGTAATAAAGTTTTAATGAGAGTGCCTATATAAAATCGAATTAAAACCCTAACTCTCATTATAAGTGAACCACGTCAATTCTGTGTTGTTTTTTTTCTATTCTCGTTTTTTTTTTTTTTTTTTCGATTGATTGATTGTCGTTTTCATAACAGGGTTGCACACTTATAATAGCTCGAGTTATCAATTTTTTTAACACTCCTAAAATTATCCAACTGATATTCAATTTTGTGATAGAGACATGAGTTTGAATCATGATCCACATTGTAATTGCAATACTAAAAAACACTGTAAAATTATTAAGCATAATTTGTCAAAAAAAAAAACAAAAGATTAGCAAAAAAATGCTAATGCTTTAAAAATAATTGATCACGGAAAAGAATGAGACAAGTGAAAACGCGTAGACTAAAAACGCTTTGTTCTTCTAGTGTAGATCCCATGTGACGCAGACCTATTTAAAATTCTATTCCTCTTCTCTTGCATTCAAACTTCCCCTCTTTCTTCCACTTCACTCACTGCCAATTCAATGCTTAAACTCTCTTTATCTTCTCTTTGAATCTCAATCCCCAGATTTCACAAATGGCTCCAGCTCTACATTTCACTCCCCGTAAGGTATTTCTGTTATCTCTTGTCTTCATCGTTATAGCTGCCGCTTCTCTTTTATCTGTGTCAGCCCAATTTGAATCTAGAAATGGCGATTTGTTTCTAAGAGGAAGGAGAATTTTGGAACAAGAGCAGCCAAAGAAGAAGAAATCAAGTAATGATTCCTTACCCATAAAACCTCAAAACAAGCTTCTGAAAACTCCAAACCAATCTTCAAAAAACCAAACCAAGCTTATTAAAAACAGCCTCTCCACTAAGAACAACAAAACCACATCCCAAGTTACCCTTTCCCTCAAAAACCTCAATTCCACATCCAAATCCACCAATTCCACCAAACCCATCAAAAAATCCCTAGATCTACTCAAATTAACCACACCCAAAAACAAAACCGCAACCAAACAATCCCAACCAAACAAGAACCCAAAAACAGAGAACCCCCTCAAGAAACAACCCAAAACCAAACCCGACAACGACGACGAAGACGACAACGACGATTTAGTTTCAGAATTCCGAGATCTACCCACGAGATTTCAAAAAACGTTAATCCCAGACCTGGAGAGAATCTCCACGACCTCCAAAGCCTACATTACAAAAGCCAACAAACAAATGACAATGGGATTCAAACCAATCGTGGGCAACAAATACGCATCCACAATCGCATCATTAACCTCATTCGCATTCATATTAATCCCATTAATCTTAGTTACTCTTATATTCAGTCGAATCAAAGCTTATTTCTCCCTCCAAAAGCTTCTCATCTTCATCCAAATCTACCTCTCCATCTACTTCGGGATCCTCTGTTTATCCTCGCTAATCACCGGTTTAGAACCCTTGAAATTTTTCTACTCTACTTCGCAGTCCACGTACATCTGCTTGCAGGTGATGCAAACCCTTGGATACATTTTGTATCTGTTGCTTTTGGTGATGTACCTGGTTTTGGTATTCTCCACTGATTGTGGGCTGGGCTCCAGGATGTTGGGCCTGGCCCAGACGTTTGTCGGGTTTGCAGTCGGGTTGCATTACTACGTGGCGGTGTTCCACCGGGTCGTTCTCCACCAGCCGCCACGTACGAACTGGAAGATTCATGGGATTTACGCCACGTGTTTTCTGGTGATTTGTGTTTTTGCTGGAGCGGAGAGGAGGAAGAAGTCGTATTTGGAAGAAGATGGAGCCGAGGGCAAGAAAAGTTGAATTATCAAATTGTGAATTTTGGTTTTTTTAAAAAAAAGAAATTACGAAATTTTATTGGCTGTGACCAGTAATAATCTTTTTTTTGTTATTTAGTTTATGAAACTTTTACGGGTTTTATTATTGTTGGGCATTATTGTAGCGTCAATTGGCCAAAAGAAAGGTGGCCTATTGGTGTAGGGTATTATTCTGTTGTTACATTACCTTCCGTAAATGGAGAATGAAAAAAATGGTAATTTGTTTGGTTTTTGGTTCTGTAAAGTAGAGATGTCACGGGTAGGTGGAAACGTGGATGACTTGTTTGTCCAATCCTCACCGTCTATCTTAATCCTTGTGTCAATAAAATTCGGCTAAATTATAGAAAATACCCGTAGATATAGGGTTTGTGTCAAAATGCTTTCAAATTTTAAAAAATTTCAAAAATGTCCTTAAACTTTAACAAACGTTTCAAAAATACTCTTACCGTTAAATTTAGATGAAAGCCGTTAAAATTTAGTTTAAAAAATATCCCAAACGTCCTTGAATTTTAAGAAAAATTCATAAATACTGTTGACTTAAAAAATATCACCGTCAATAACGTTTAAATTAAAAATATTAGGCTTTTATTTGAATAGTGATTTTGATATTATAAAAACTTTTTAAATATTTTTACTAAAGAATGGTTTTTTTTTTTCTTTTTTGCATTATTGTTAAAATAGTTATCAAATAAAACTTAAATTGTTGTTAGAATGAATTTAGAAACATAAATAAACATTTTGAGGTAGAGTATTTTTTCAATATTCAAAGTTTAAAGATAATTTATAATTTATTTTATCGATTTCAAAATAATAATAATAATAATATATATATATATATATATATTTTTTATTTAGCTTGAATTTATTTAAATAATTAAGTTACTTATTTTGTAATTTTAAACCTAAATCAATTAACAATGAGTAAATAGTTTTCATCCATAGTATAATCTAGTAAATAATATTTAGACAAAATATATTACACATTGACCCTTAAAAACCTTTTAAAATTATTCGTACTTAAAAACAGTTATTCTTTTTTATTTATTCATATGTTTTTCCTCCATGAAAATTAATGAAAATAAACACATTATTAACTTTGTAATAATAATATGACCAAACAAGTTGTAAAATTTAAAATCTATAATCATGATCATCGTTTATAACCCTTTAAAAAAAGAACCAAATTGTTGTTGGGATAAATTTGATAACATAAATGAATATTTTGAAGTAGAGATTTATTCAATTATTCAAAATTTAAAGAAATTTATCATTGAAACTTATAAATATTTTTTAATTTATCATTCAATAATTCAATTATATTATTAATTTTTTTTATCTCATTTAATTACTTTACTTTTTAAATAAAATAAATATTTTCTTAGTGAAATTATATATTCAAATGAACATTTTTTTTCTAAAAATATAATTGAAATTTATAAATATTTTATAAGAAAATTTAATTATTTAAGATTATAATTCAAAAAATATTTTTAAAAAAAAAAAACTTAATGGAAAAAATTTCCCACCGAGAACCGAATCCCTACAAATTCCCTAGTGGGGGAATCCCCGCCCCGATCCCAGCAAAAAAAAAAATGGTGAATTTCGCGGGACGGGGAAGGCTTTCCTCATCCCCGCCCCGCCCCATGGACATCCCTAATAATTCACCTTTGTCTCCACTCTTTTCAAAGTAAAATCTTAATATTTTTTAGATTAATTGGTTTGTAAGTTTCCTTTTTTAAATAGTTAAAACAAAATTTTATTAGATTTCATTAGATAGTCAATTATATTAAAAAAATATTCATACAACTTTTATGTATATAAATGTATTAAATAAAACCAACGAAAATATAAACGTAGTAAAAAAATTGAATAGAAATATATTACCGTAAAGATTTTTCATTTCATTAGAAGTGGAATTCTTGAGAAAAATAGACATTCCTACGGTAAAGATTTCAATTATCATGAAGTGGTTAAGATGAAAGTTGAAAAATTTTAAAAAGATGAATTTAATTCATAATAATTACTTACCTAGAAATTACTCTTTTATAATTTTTTTTTACATTTAAATGTTATATGATCATGGCGTATGTTAGGATAATATTAGCCTTGATTTGGACCAAAAATAAAACTATAAAGATTCCAAGTGTGGTGCTGAGATATGGTGAATTAAAGGACAGTAAATGCAAATAGAAATAAAAGGAAGTTGGTTTTTTGGGGTCCATTTGGAGAAAAGGGTAAATTGGAGATGGATTTTGTCTTGTGGAAGGCCGTTTCGTGTCGGTGCCCAAAATGCGTTGCGATTTGGGCACCGACATTTGAGAGTTGAAATGATGATGTTGGAGTTTTGGTTACTTCTTTTATTATTATTTAAACACAGCAGAGCAGAAGATGAGGGACCTTGTGCCTAAATTAAATGCTCACCCACTTGCCTTTCTTACAAATAAATACATGCCTTCTTCAAATGTTTATACCATGGTCTTTATAACTTTTTTATTTGTTTTGTGTTTGTTCTTACGTGAACTAAATACCATGTATTAGTCCATAAGATGATTTAATGTTTAATTTGGGTTAATTAGAAGGATAATTTTAACTAATCATGAGAGATGTGTAAGAGCTAATATATAAGCTCTGATACCAAAATGTAGTGCAAAATTGCTAGATCTATTCCAAATCAAAGTGCAAATATAGATCTAAACCAAAA
>JBBMKA010000026.1:6888779-6921372 GCA_037833695.1 Sechiopsis laciniata | reverse complement strand
ATCCTTTGTCACTAATTAACTTCTTTTGGTTTAGACTTGACCTAAAAACTATTATAGGGTAGAACCATTGAAATCAATTTTACTCGAATGCACAAATTTTAAAAATAATTAATTCTTCATATTTAATTTCAATTTTAATTAAACGATTTAAGCAAGACAAGAAACTGTAACCCTAGATAAACCTCTGCCATATTTCTAGTGGAAAATACTTCGTTGAATACCCGTTAAAAGGCATTTCTCATTAAAATTTTGACAATCTAGAGACGGGCAACAAATGAGAAATTTTAACTAATCTTACATTCTCTTTCTTAGTGGTATGAAATTTACTAGTATGCAACTAAATATTGTTTATATACACTATTATAAAAACAATATTAGTGTTCATCAAACCCACTCTAACACCAATCATAACTATGCATCCCTCAAAACTAAATCATGCCCGAACCTTTCAACGAAGGAAAAAAAAAATTCAAATCAATAAGTTTTAGAAATTAAAATTAAGAGGCCATTCTTGGGGTTTTGCGTGATTCTGAGGTTTCCAAGTTATGGTGAGTGTTGGAGCGAGTTTGATGAGCTTGTATCTTTTTATATATATATATATATATATATTCGCAACTGTTCGAGCAATCTTGTGCACACTTCGATTAATGTCACGGGACATACGGTCTGACCTTACAATATTTGGATGTCAAGAAAATTCATAATAAATTCATTCTTAGGTAGGTTGGTACCATGAATTGAACTCATCATTTTAAGTATCCAAGACCCTCTTTGACCACTAGGTCACTCTTTAAATTTTTTTTTTTTGAATGTTTTAACAATTCTTAAAAATCTTCGTGGGGTGTTTTTGAAGAGGCAACCTCATTCTCGCGATCTTAATCGAATTAGATGTTATTCTGACAAATTTTATTGATCTCATTAAGTTCAACACTACCATTGTTGATATTAAAGAGTTGTTTACTTTTTTTAAGAGTATTATGTTTCTCATTACTATAAGTTCTTGCAATCATGTTGTAGATTGGTTAACCTATTACAAGAACTCTTTTTTTTTTCTTTCTTTTTTTGAATCCGGTTCCTCCCGATTAAAAGGTGAGAAGCTCGCACTTTTTTAGGGTAAATCTTCCTTAGAATTGCCTTTGCTATTTTAGAGGGATTGTAAGGATGTAGATTGTTGGATGCTTGAATGAAAGTTGTTGGTTTCACAAAAATAATAATAACAATATTAGTGTTTGTTAATTAAATGTTTGTAGAATGGAATTCAAATGGTTAATTTTTGTAATTTTTTTTAACTCAACTATAATAAATGGTGGAAAACTCAAACCATAATTTATTGGCTAAACTATTGTTTTTCTAGAGCTGATTTTTGGAATGTTAATTGATGTACAGTGAGATATACTCCAACGTACAAATATTAGATTATAATAAAAGAAAAAATAGTTTTTATGATAAAAAAGAAGAGAATAAAATATTCAAATCTTTAACTAGAAAAAGGAGAGGTATTTTACTAAAGACAATAAATCAGGAAATAATAGTGTAAAAGTGAGTATAATTTGTCAAAAAGTGAAGCATAAAAATATGAAAGATATGGGAGCAGCCAGGCAAGAAACAAGTAAAAACGCGTAGACTAAAAAAAGCGCTGCTTGTAGACTTGTAGGGGTGTTTATTTGTTGAATTTAAGGAGATTTACTCTAAACATTTATTAATTTACTTCTAAAAACAATAATGAGTTAGCATAACATTAAAAATAATTATTTATTTTTATCCGTTCAAAATAATTATACATTTTTAAATATTTATTTCTAGCAATAATTTTTTTATTTTTAATTACTTAAAATAGTTAATTGTTAACCCTCATTTGTTATTTCAAATTCACATCTACACTAATTTTTTTGCTCAAACTCTTTCATAAAAATTTATATATAAGCGAACTATTACAAAAATTTCAATTTTTTTTTAATGTATCTCATCCAAACAACTCCCTGTATAGGAGGAATCTTTGCTTACCTTTGCTTTGCCTTTGCTTCATTCCATGTGACACCGACTTATTTAAATCCCCCTCTTCCTATTTTCTTCTAATTCACTCACTCTTGAAATTATCCATCCCAAATTCAATCCTTAGAACTCTCTCCATTTTATATTTGAATCCCAAAATCCAATCTTTCACAGCACAACCCAGATTTCTGAAATAATGTGTACACCCACAAAGGTAATTCTACTCTTTCTTGTTTTGGTTCTTTTTACTGCACCTTCTCTGTTATGTGTGCGCGCACAATCCGAATCTCTAAATGGAGATTTGTTTTCGAGAGCAAGAAGAATTTTGGAGTCAAAATCCACCAATACCTTACCCATCGAAACTCACAACCAATCCTCAAAAAACCAAACCAAGCTCATTAACAACATTTCATCCACAAAGAATGGGCTCAAGAAGCTGAATTCCACATCCAAATCCCCCAATTCTACAAAACCCACTTCATTTTCCGCCAAGAAACCCTCAGTTCTACTCAAATCAACCCCACGCAAGAACAAAACCAAAACCCCCAATTCAACCCATCTCGAAAAACGAAACAAAACCACCCAGAAAACAGAGAAGAAACAGAGTCAAGAAAATCCCAAAAAACCCAGTTGGATCGACGAGGAATTAGTTTCGGAATTCAGAGATCTACCCACGAAATTTCAAAAAACCATAATCCCAGATTTGGCAACAATCTCCACCACTTCAAAAGCCTACATCACAAAAGCCAACAAACAAATGACAATGGGATTCAAACCCATTGTGGGCAACAAATACGCATCCACAATCGCTTCCACAATCTCCTTCGCATTCATAGTGATTCCATTAATTCTAGTAAGTCTTTTATTCAATCAAATCCAAGCTTATTTCTCAATCCAGAAGCTTCTAAAATTCATCCAAATTTACCTCTCAATCTACTTCGGAATCCTCTGCTTATCCACGCTGGCAACCGGGGTTGAACCCCTCGAGTTTTTCTACTCTGCATCGGAGTCCACGTACGTTTGGTTGCAGGTGATGCAAACCCTTGGATACATTTTGTACATGGTTTTGTTGGTGATGTATTTGGTGCTCGTGTTTTCTACTGATTGTGGGCTGGGCTCGAGGTTGTTGGGCCTGGCCCAGATGTTTGTCGGGTATGCTGTCGGGTTGCATTACTATGTGGCGGTGTTTCATAGGATGGTTCAGCATCGGCCGCCGAGGACTAACTGGAAGGTTCATGGGATTTACGCCACGTGTTTCGTCGTGATTTGTTTGTTGGCTGGGGCGGACAGGAGGAAGAAGGCTTACGTGGAAGAAGATGGAGAAGAGGGCAAGAAAAGCTGATTAATTGTTACCCGTAGTTTTTTTTTTTATATTCAAATCGGATTTGTTTGTGCGTACTTCGTTTAATATCACTCGATATACTATTTAAATCTACAATATTTAGATGTTAAGAAAATTTCTAAGAAATTAATTAGTAAATAGGTTGGTCATCATAAATTAAATTCATCTAAGTCCTTTTAGATCACTAGGTTACTCTTTGATAATTTTCTTTTTCTTTTTCTTTCTTTTTTTAGTTTTTGAATCTCTTCCTTAGTACATTACATTGTTGCAAAGAAGATGAAACGGAAAATGAAAATGAAAAAAAATATTTTCATTATCATAGAAACCAAACAAATATAACCATGGTACTGAAAAGATTTGAAGTCTGAAACTTTGATAGGGTTAATTACAGGGCAGTAAAGGCAGATAGAAACAAGAGGAAGTTGATTTTGGGGTCCATGGGAAGGATAATTTGTTTCAACCTTGTGTCCGTGGCTGTGATTCTATTTGCAATTATTATTTTTTTAATTCAATAATATTTAATTGTATAAATTTAAACATATAACTTTTTTTAGATACCCGAAGGGATAGTGTTTCATTTAGAGAAAATTATAATTTAAAAAATAGAATTTAATCTTTTTATATGTTTTCTTTTCTTTAACATAAAACGAAATGTAATGTTTTTCATGACACCTAACACATACGCCTAAAACAATTCCCCCTAAAAAATCCACTCCTAACAACACATGCCCAAAAAAGTCAACAATTTTCTCTATGTTTTTTTTATTCTTTTTTCGAAAGCAACGTTAAGATTATAAAATGTGATAATCAAATACGTTCTATATAAGTTCCGAGCAAAACTCTCTTCCATATAAATACAAAGAGAATTGTTCAAAAAAAAAACAAAAAACAAAGAGAAGCTCTATATTTTCTATATTTTATTTATGTAACATCATTTAGTGGCATGAATTTTTTTTTTTTTTTAAATGTAATACATACATTATTGTAATAAAATAATTATAAATATAGTTAAATTTTAAAATATTTATATGTATAGTCATTAACACATTCTTTATTAATATTCATTAATACATTATTATTTATTATCAATACAGTATTATGTATTAATACTATAATATTATTATTAATATCTATAATTATGGTTGTTAATTTTTTTTTAAAGTAATCATATTTATAATTATTTTTTAAATTTGATTAACCGTGTAAGTTTCCTTTTATTTTATAAATGAAAATATTAAAAATATATAAATTTTTCAGTTGGAATGTTTTACTCGTTCCAAGTAAAAAACATTAGGTACTAATTTAATTATTTGTAAAAACGCATGAGGATCGCATCTCAATTATTCCATTAACATGGAATTACAACCTTCATAACTATTTTTCTTTGCCAATAATAACATTGAGAAGATGCATCAAAATTATATTTTGTGTATAGAGAACGGGATAAGAAATATTAAAAAAATAATAATAAAATTAAAAAATAAACCTTCTCAGTTCTCACTAAGCAACCAGGCCAACACAATCTTTCTCTAATGCAAAGTGAATATCAAGGGAGATATCCCTCCAAAAAAAAAAAATCTATCCACCACAGCAAATGAAGGAGATCAACTTAAAAAATCCAACATTTTCTTCATAGTTAATAAATTAGCCACACTACTGCAAAATCTACTATAATTAAAAATATTATTGTTAGAGGCAATCCACATTAATATGATATTTATTATCCACTTCAGGAATAACTTTCGTAACTTTGTTTTTTGTTTCATCCAAAATATCTTACATCAATAGAGTTGTTGTCTTTTCTTTATATATCCAAAATCTTCCCCTCTTCCCCTTAACTTAGGAATGTGTGACACTTTGTTTGTCCAACAATCCTCACCTCAAACAAAAGAGTAAAACTTACCTTAAGGGTAGGTAAGGATATTGTCTATACTTACCGATACAATGTATGGATAATAAGTAGCCACATAAGTAATGTGATATTGATCAAATCATCATTTATATATATATATATATATATTAAATTCATTTTTTATACACTCATGTAGCACATTACTAATCACATATATGTTGGTAAGTATGGACAACATTATTACCTACCATTTAGGTAAGTTTTACTCTCAAACAAAGTATACTTTGAATATTTATCGACTTTGTATACATTGGAGAGACTCGATCCCCTCCAACAAAGTACATCGAGTCATACGAGACTCGACACTCATTTGTTCTACATCGTTAGTCTTGATCACCAATAACACAAAGTCAAGAGCTGGGCTCTAATACCACTCGTTAGGGATAAAGAACATTCACAAACTTTCTCCTTGATATGATATTGTCAACTTTGGAAATCACTCTCGTGTCTTTGTTTTTTGTTCGCCTAAAAGATCTTATTTCAATGAAGTTGTTATCCCCTCTATATATACCTAAAATCTTTCCCTAAACTTAATAATGTGGAACACTTTGTTTGTCCAATAATTCTCGATATTTAAAGAAGTCATTAAATATCCTTAATATAAAAAAAATATTATTATTGAATTCAAAGATATCTGAGCAGTCTTCTTCAATAGCTTTATAACATCTGAGGTATCCGACTCCACCAAAATTGAAAGCAAAAACGGAATCTACAAATCTTGAATCTGATTATGCCTTCCCGCAAAGCAATACCCTTTAAGAATTTAACTGTTAAATTCTTAATTATAATTCGACCTCCACCCGACTAGCATTCCTTAACCTTACAATCCAATTCATCTCACTCTACTGAGGCTGACCTGCATATCCATATTTAGTAATTTCCACCAAAAAAATTAATTCTCTTAATTGATTTATATATGTCAGAGACAACAACCATCCATATATCATTACATATGATATTCTCCCTTTGAAATAATTAAGCTCTCATAACTTTATTTGTTATAATCACCTAAAAGATCTCAGTGAATGATGGTATATTCTTTTCCTTATATAACAAAGAACTTCCTTCCAATTTAGTAATGTGGAACTTTTTGATCGTATTACTATCAATGTTATATATAAGATTAAAGATGATGGCAATTTCAAAATTCAGAGAAATGGGTACTAATAATGTTTAATGGAGAATTAGGTTGCTCATTTGAACCCACCCCCAAAAAAACACAAATTCAATTACTTTTTTGTCAGCTCCTACTGATTTGCACATTTTTTGTGTCCTAATTATTTGGAAATTTGGGATAAATTAAGCTATAAAAAAATTTTAAAAAAAATCTAATGTTCTATCAGTATTATTTCGGTATCTTATTTTTTACTGATTTGTTGTAAATAACAAATTTTATAAACTTTTTTAACTATAGCAACTTTAAAAAAATATATTTTATATGTACAAAATATTTCAATTTCATTATTTACAATTAATTTTAGCAAAATTATATTAGATAGACTCTTTTCACAAAATAATTACAAATGTAAATAAATTTTAAAATATTTACATCTATAATCATTAATATCATATTATAAATACTTAAAGTATTATGTATTATTAATACAATATTACTAAAAATCCTAATGATTATGGTTATTAATTTTTTTTAAAATGATTATATTTATAATTATTTTTTGATTTTTTAGATTACAATAATTAAATGGGAAATTCGAATACAGGACCTTTTAATCATTCAGCAAGTGGTTTTAATCATTCAGCAAGTGGTTGGCTATTGTTGATACTTTTTAAGCTGTTAAGTTTTCATTTTACTCTTTCCTCGGTCATTTTCTTGCACAGAATCATATTTGGCAGCTTTCACAAAATAAGGATTTTATCTTATAACCAAAGAACTTTCATGCAGCTTTTTCTTTTTAGAATTAGATGCCAAAAATTAAATTAATACCAAATATGGTCAAATTGATGCAAATTGCATGTTTCTAAATAAAATTATAAGATAAAGTTGACAAGTAAAACAATGTCATGTGTTCAAGATTTGATTATACAGTAAGCATGTTATGACTTACATTCATTATATTAAACTGCTCATGTTTGCTGGCAATGTACAAAAATTAAAGTTCTAAGATTAGTGATAATATAATTTTCATAAAGGTCATACATATTTAAACCACTAAATTCATAAAGAAAAGAAAATTTTCTCAACGATTAAACTGCTCATGTTGGCTGGCATTTTTAAGGCTAAATGAACTCTAACATTTGAATGTTTTTTTCAAGAGAAATTAGTGTTTATTATTTAAAAAGTGCAATTTAATATCTATTTATTAAACAATTTTCAAGTTAAATCCTCGTTCTTAATAAACGTAACCATAACCGAGGATTCATTTATGATACATAATAATTAATAAAATGACAGAAACTCAAATAGAAAAAAAGGTCATCCAAAACAATTTTTTTTAATAAAAAATATCTCCAAATTTCTACAAAAATGATAGAAACTAATATTTTAGATTATTTTTTTCCTTCCCTAAATTTTTGCTAATGTATTAAGTATTATGTCACATGATTTTATCATGCATCAACCAATTTCACGATGATTTAGAACTAAATTAAAATTGTTTTCTTTTATTTGAATTCAACCGTAGTTCAAATTTGAAGTACTTATGACCAACTAGTTAGTATGTGATACATAATATTTGTTATGAAATTGGCAATCAACAATCGAATAAATAATAAGAAATGCAGAAGAGATTAAAAAATACACAGAATTTACGTGCTTCATTAACGTTGTGTTAGTTAGTCCACGGGTAGAAAGGGGCACAATTTTAATAAGGAGAGTGAAAATACATAATGAACATCATAGGGCAACTAGGGTTTAATTACAGTTTATATAGACACTTTCATTATACCCTATTACAGAAAATAGGTCTAAAAAACATAAAAGTCCATTAAATAACAAATATAGATCTATATTTCACAGTGAAACCCCCGACTAACTAAATGTAGTTCATTCAAATGTTCAAGACATATCTCAACCATGTTATTAGAGTATTACTTTTTTTGGCAAATGGAAATGATTAATTCATAAGAAATTAAATCAAAACAATTGGAACACTATGTGTCACATCTAATCATTCAATTGAGAGCATAAAACATCTATCATTGATGAAGTTATCAAAACTTTAATATCTCAATTAGCTATATTGTTGAGCTTACAAAAACAGAACCTTTTTTTTCATTTTTGGAACAAGTACTCAGCCTATTTTAACAAGTAAGAAACAAGAAATAGATAAAATTTGAAGTCCCAAATGAGTTGGATGAGTGAAAGAGGTCCATATTAAAGGGAGTGGATGTGTTGGTTGTTGTTGGGGCTTTGGTTTGGTTGGTGCACCACTGGTCCCCCTTCTTCAAAAACCAAGCCATCTGCCAACTCTGCACTTCACCACTTGCTGCTCATTTTGAGATTGAATGAAAGGGACAATGCTTCATCATTCTCTCATTCACCTGAAACATTGCCTTATCAAGTTCCATTCCCACTTTCAACTTTACTTTTTTTTTTCTTTTGATATTCGGACTCTCCATACCAGTTTGTATGTATCTTTATTATTGTCACTAGACATATTATGTGACACTACTATATTTGCATGTCAAGAAAATCTATTAAGTAATTAATTTCTAGATAATTTGTCATTGTAGATTGAACATATCATCTCTTAATTTCCTTTTATCTTGTCCATTCACACCCTTTATTTTCCATGGGTGAAAACTACACTATATGATATTATTCATTTTTAAGTATTATATCTCACAAATTTGTTTTAATTTCACTCAAAACATTTTTTTTCATATTGATAGGATATTATTCGTTTTAGATATAAAATTTCATGAATTTTGTATTTTATTTTACTTAGAAAAAATTCATTTTAATGAAGATAGTCATAACTACTTATGCAATCATGATCTACTAATGTGAGTTATTCACAACACCAATAAAATCTCATCTTCTTACAATTTATAAATAAAGCCCCTAGCCCAATGCAATAGATACATTACAACGAAAAGGTCTAATGTCACAACCTAAGACTTTGTCGTCTTCCTTTTATTTAGTCTATCAATAAGAACAATTGTTCAAAAGTATTAGTGTACACTCAATGATTAAGAAGTCTGAGGTACGAATCCCCCTATCTCTAATGATTATAATTTCAAAAAAAAAGAAAAAAGAAAAAAAAAAGTCCGCTACCTGTCTTCATCCCCCCCTACCTTCAACCTTCCTCTGTTGGATTTTCAATTTATTCTCTTTTTGTTGCCAACCCATATGGTTATGTTTATCAAATTGTAAGGTATTCCATATTCTTCTTAATTTTATATCCATATTATTGTTACATGAGAATGGAGATACTCACTTTTCTTCATTGGTGATTGATTTTAAAATAGTTATTCAAACTATTTGATATGGAATTAGCAATCATTAAATTCAAATAGGTATTTGGTCTTATAAAAATGAAATTGAGATTAAATCCAAAAATAGCAAACTAAACAAAATATCATCTTGAATGGTATCATAGAAATCCTCACCTTGTGAAAATGTGAAGAGTTCTGAACGGTTTTATAATATAGATCCCACACTATTTTATATGTAAAATCTAAATGGGTATTTGATAACCAAATTCAAATATGACACAAGGGAATAAATTTAAAAGAAATTTGCAAGATTAGTCAAATGTAGAAAATAATTATACATATATTCACTTTAAACAAAATTAGCAATTATAATCATTAATATTAGTAATACTTTCTTATAATACTGTACACAATATTGTATTAATAATATGTAATATTGTATCAATAGATATTTATAGTACAATAATAATAGCTATATATACAAATATTTTAAAATTTATCTATATTTATAATTATTTTGTGAGAATAGTATATTCATTATAATTTTCCTAAATGTAATTTGGTGTACATATTCAAATCTAATTTAAGATTGGATATGTTGAAGATCTCAAAAAGGTAATGAGTTCGTAGCAATGAGTTCTCTATACACCATTGGGTTGTTTGTTTGGCATGTTTAGGTAAGATTTAGTTTTAGGATTTATTAACTTCACATTGAAAACCTATATTCAAACGAATTTTTACTAACTCCTCCTCATTTTTACTTTTAAAAATAACTCTCATTTCTAACCATTCATTTTTAACTACTCAATTATTTCTAACCACTTATTTTCAATCATTCCTTTCAAATCAATCAAAATAACTCAAGCTACTCATTTTTAATCATTTATTTTTTAACTACTAAAAATAATTATTCATTTTAAATATCCATCCAAACAAAGTTTTGATTATAACTCATCTACACAAAAATTACATTAAACGAATTTTTAACACAATTCTAAATTTTTAACTACTCAATATAATTTTTTAACTTAAATCCTACCTAAATATATCAAACAAACACCCCCACGGGCCTAATTCAAAAGTTAGGTTGAACTCCAACTAACTTATTCTAATTGAATTTCAAATTCCAGAACCGTTCATAAGCGTGTCATCATTTCCATTTAAAAGGTACAAGCCTCGAGGTTGTCCATCAATTCAATCCCACTTGACTTGGCAAAGAATTGAATTCTAAAAGTCCAACATTTTACGTCCTTCCATATTGGAATTACCCATCTCAAATTATTATTATTTTCTTATTGACAGGCCCATCTCAAATTATTAAACTTTCCTTTTAGGTTTTATTTTCCCACTTCCCAAAATTATATTTTCATCATCACACATTAATAAACGTCTCATAAGTGTAAAATAATAATAATAATTATTATTATTATTTTTGAAGATTAGTGTAAAAGTTGAAAGAAATAATTCACTTCATTTGCACGCTCATTTATTTTAATTGGTAATAATAAACTTTCTAAATTAATATAGCCAATGAGGCACTGGCCGTGACATACTTCGTTTTGCAGTCCATTGACTCATTTTTCTCCTTTTCCGTATAGAAGTCTTGAAACTTTCGAGGGACTTTTAAGTAATTTCATCTTCCGCAATTTAAAACGGTAAAATGACAGGCGTGTAAGAAAATGGGCCAGCCTCGGAAAACCGTAATAATAGTGGGAAAAATAAGGCTGGCCCACAAGGCCCATCATATTTTCTTAAAACACTACCTTTCTGCAACAATATTCTCACGCGCCCTTTCTCGCATTTGTCTCCTACACCCATTTTTAAGGCAAGCGCTATGGTGGGTATATGGTCCACCATCGATTAGGTTACAAAATTCTTTTAGCCAATTTAAAATTTTAGGTTGGTCAATCTTTCGATCTATTTTATTTTATTTTATATATTAGAACAACTCAATCATATATATATTTAAATTAGATTGAGATGAGTTTTTGAATTCTCTTAACCTTCTCTTTCTTCTATAAAATAATTTTATTCATATTTCGTAAATAAATAAACAAATAATAATTTTAAAAAATGATGGTATACTTAAATTTAGATTATCTTTATCTTAATAGTATATGTTATTTATCAATATTCTAAAAACTTATCTTATTAGTTAATTTCTCTTCTCACACATATACATGTATGTATTATTCCTTAGTTCAGGTTAGATTGAAAATAGACAAAATTGGTTAATCCTAAAACAAGCTTAACTCAACAAAAATGATTAAATTATCATCTAATCCATCTTAAATAAAGTTATAATCCAACACAATTTTTATAATTTGAGTTGGGTAGTTCGAACAATTATAAATACTTAAGAGTGAATAAATATTTTTAAAATACTTTAAATACTTATCTACCTTTAAATATGTATTACTCGAAGCAGCGGTGGTGGACGCCAATTCTTTTATACACCTTGCAAGACTAACAAACTTTCATCACAGCTGTACGTCGGATTCCACTTTGGTGCGCGTGGGCCTTTTTTGGTTATTTGTGGAAATTAAAAATTTTAGCGACAGCGCTTAGCTATTACATTGCGAGATCTTCTTAATTGTCGGGATCTGAACGCCAAAACGCCGTCGTATTGCCCACCACTGTCTTCATCTCTCTTCCAGTCCTCTGCTCTGAATGAATCAAACCAAAACATTTTTTTCTGTAAATACCCAAATCAAAATTAAATTTTTTTTTTTTTCTCGTTGTCTCTGAGAATCACTCGCTTGTCACTCTGATTATTACAAGCAGCTTTTTGTAGGTATCTCCTTCGAATCTGCTGTTTCTCTGTTTCTTAATTATGCTCTACATAAATGTCTGGAAAAAAGATACAGTTCGTTTGAATCCTAGTTGCTAAATAATTGTTGAATCTTTGTTTTGTTTTGTATGGGCTTGGTGTTTTGGTCGTGGGTTTTGATTTTTTTGATGTTTTTATTGCTTAAAGCTGTCGCCTTCAGATCTGTGTAATCAAGCGTAACCGTAGGGATTTGTTAGAATCAAGTAATCAGTTGCTTTTTCAACTTATTTTCTAAATTTTTTAGTCTATTTCACTCTTCTTTTTTAGTACAATTGAATTTGTTTGCTGTTGAAAAAGTAAAATGATCCAATTCTTCATTGATCTGGAAAGCTGCCTGATTTATATAATTTTGTTTTCACTTGTGATTATGAATGTAGATTTTTAATTTCTGTGTCATCCCATTTAAAAAAAATTGTAACTTTTTGAATGCCCTGTGTGTTTTGGTTTAATCTAGTGTGGTTTTACACGATTTGCCTTGGATTGTATATAATTTTGGAATTCATATTAGCAGTTTGTGCATGTATTGCAGAAAGTGATATGTATTCTAATTGTACTGTGGGCTCTAGAATGTAATTTTGTGTTGTGTTATATTTTATTGGGTAAATTATAAATTTAGTCTTTCTCTAGTTGGAAGAAAGTCAGAATTTAGTGACTATAGTTTTGAAAAACGTGAATTTAGTTTCAATTGAACAAAGTTTAACTGTAACTTTTCTAGCTGATACTGTTTATCTGGTTTATGTGAGTTGATGTTTGTCTAATATTCTGCTTACTTCTTATTTTATTTGCAGTTTTGGTGATTTTTATTTTGATCCATCTGAGTAATGAAACTTTAGTTGTTGGTTGTTCAATACTTAAGTTTTTTTCGATTATGGAAAAACCATCTACGGACTGTCCTTATCCAGGATGTTTCTTTTGCGTAATGAAAGAAGGAAATCCTAGTAAGCGCAGAGCGAGTATCTTGAAATTCTTTAGAGAGCTTCCATCTCAGGATGATGATGGTCAAGTTCTCCCCATTAGTGGCCTATGGAACACAGCAATGGCACATCCTAACGATCCTGAATTTATCGAATTGGGGATATTTGAATGTATGGCTACCCTTATATGGAAGGGACTGAAAAATCGCCGCTGGCTTTCTCATGACCAAAACATTTACATTCCATACTACGCCGCACATATCATTGGATCCTACACGATGAACATGGAGGAATTCGCTGAGAGTTCTGTTCATGCTGGCGTAATTCCGCCACTGGTTGAACTTCTAAGAGGAAGACTAACTTGGGTTGAGCAGAGGGTAGCTGTTCGTGCGCTCGGACATCTAGCTACATATGGAAGTACTTTTCCTGCTGTGGCTAGTCATGCCGAGATACTCGAGCTCTCAATTCAACTAGCAATGAGTTCTCTCGAAATTGTGTATACTCATTTTTACCAGTATGTGGATAGAAGGGTTAGTTATCACTGTGATTTGCTTACTCGTGGAATGGGCGGGGTAGAGATGGAATCCAGGAAGGCAGAGGAATGGGCCAGTCAGTTACAGTGTTGGTCCTTACAACTCATCAATTGCTTTGCATTCAAACCCGAGTTTCTTCCGATTATATGCAAGCCAGAATTCCTAGTAAAGCTACCTGGCTTGTGGGGCGGTCTTGTTAATGAAAATTCACCGGCTGGTATTGGTTTATTAAGAACAATCTGCCATCATAAACTTGGTAGGGGACCTGTTGCTAACTGTCCCAATGTCATTGAAGCATTATGTAACATTGCCCGCTCCTCGGACGACTGGCAGTCTATGGCTATCGACTGTCTCATGTGGTTGCTCCAGGATCCAAATACAACTCATAAGGTTGATATCCTTCTCTCTTCACTTTTCACAGTAAATCAATCACCTTGTTTTTCAATATTTCTTTGTGACACAAGTTGATTGCTTCAGCAGACACTTAAAACAGTTAAATTGCTAGTCTATTGTTATTAGTGATGTTATTAATCATTATGCCTTATCTGTTGTAGTGATGCTTTCTCTGTAATTTTGACTGTTATCTCGAATACAGTTAGCATTTAACATATTAAGCTCATTATCTTGGAAGTTATACGCATCGAATGTGATAAACTGTGTCATTATATTCCCAGGTGATTGACAAAGCTGCCCCTGCCCTTCTAGATCTTGTAGAGATATCATCTCTGGGTGATCACCGTAAGCTGGGGGAATCCATAATTAATGTTCTTCAGGAATGTATCCAATCGCAAGGGTCGGTACGCAGTTCTATCAGCAGCCGTACGAAAGAACAGATCGAAGAACTCTTAAAATCACAGCAGAGACTGGAGTGGGAAAAGAACATGCCAAAAGAGGATCTCCGAATCAAACAGGCCGCGTCGCTAGTAATCAAACTAGAAGGAAATTCCATGTTTTCATCTGGAAACATAGCTGCAGCGGCATCCAAGTACTCTGAAGCACTAGCATTGTGTCCCATGAGATCGAAAAAGGAACGAGTCGTTCTGTACAGTAACCGCGCTCAGTGTCATCTTCTGTTGCAGCAGCCCTTGGCTGCCATTGGTGATGCCACGCGTGCTCTATGTCTTCACAATCCTGTTAACCGTCATGCGAAAAGTCTTTGGAGAAGAGCTCAGGCATATGATATGCTTGGCTTGGCTAAGGAAAGCTTGTTGGATGCAATTTTGTTCATAAACGAGTGCTCTCAATCCAATGACCCTGATCTTTCACTGAGACAAAACAAAGTTCCTGACTACGCCGAGCGGCTCGTTAAGAAGCAGATGCGTGCAGCTTGGTTATTTAGGGAGGCAGCTATTAAACATGGAAATGTCCAATGTGAAGATGGTGCTGGTTATGGTAGAGAGACTGATGATTCTGAATGGGAGACAGCCAGTGAAAGTGATATTGGAAACGATGGAAGGGACGAAATGGGGGATGAAGAAGAAGACGACGAAGAGTGCGAATGGAAGGACGGCGATAAATATGATAAATCTTCAATCAAAGGTACCTTTGAACTCATTAATTCTGTGTAACTGATCTACAATCTCATGAATTGCTGTTAATTGTTTTATGGGGTTTTGAACATAGAAGTTTTGAATGGGATGTTGATTTGATACAGAGTTGTAGCAAGAAAACAATGTGAAGCATGCTGTGAATGAAGCATAAATTAGAGGAATCACAAAGCAGTTGACTCTATACAAAGTGAGTTGCAGTGAGCCAAGAAGCAATTTCAGATCATTGTTAAAAAATTAAAACTTGATTTTCATTTTGTTCTTACTATCATCTATTTCTTATGGTTTTGTTTCCCCAACAAATTTAGCTTTGATTTAAATACCCAACTGTAGAAAATCAATTAGGAATGTCTAGAAGATTTCTCTTTTTTCCCCTCAGAGTGATGGTATAAAAGGCTTGTGTACATAGACAGTTTCAAGTGTTTTTAATTTTTATAATTCTAATCTTATCATTGATATTCTTAAGAAAATGCTGATTCAGATTATTGATAATGGTTCTCTGGATGACCTGAGCTTTAGAATTCGTTAAGCTGTCAAATTCTCACTTCAATTATTAACATGGTTGCAATTTAGACTGAAAATTTGAAATTCAATTTGTAGTTTAAGAATCTCAAATTGGGAGAAAAATCCAATTTAATCTTCTACAACTTGGTTCATATCATATCATATCAGGTCAAATAAGTCGAGCATCATGTCATATCAATTTAAGTTATGATTATTTATTTTTTCTTGGCAACAACTGAGTTATGTTTTTTTGTTTACAAATTAGTCCATCTTAATATGATAAGTCCGTGTTTGGGGATCGTGAGTCTAGTTATAATAATGTTATAATAATCGGTGGATTGATCTATACCCAAGTCGTCATTTCATATAACTTTTATTATCTTTTTGCATACATCATTTATCTCATCTCATCTTTTCCATTATAATAACTTGCATCTCAAACATTGTTTATCATAATATATGTTATAATAATATGCACTTCGAACGTAATTCAAATAACTCACCATTTAAAAGAACTCATTGTTTATAATAATTCAATCGGTTCTCCAAATTGATACGGCAATCATTTTTGTTGGCACTATTAATTGATAGAATTTATTGAAATTACAAACAAAATAACATTTTTCAAAAGGGTATTGTATTGAACTATTGAAATTCAAATTCTTCATGTAATTTAACAACAAATGCTGTACTTGAATAAGGTAATAACAGATAACGAAAATTCCTTATCTACTTCTTTCTTTGTATAGACCGATATTCGCGGCACACAAAAAAGAAAAATACAAATCCATATTTACGGTTTCAATTAATTAACCTATACCATACGCGTAACAGAATCTCCATCTCCATCTATGAATGCATTAATTAAGTAAAAAATATGGCATGTAAGGAATACCAAATTCTATTCTATAACGACATGTCGTTGCTGCCATCAACGCTCAAAAGAGACGACACGCGGTGAGATAGTGCGATTAGCGCAACATCAACAGCATCCTTGAACTCAAAATCAGTAGCATTTGGATGTTTATACGTAACTTTCGGAATCAATTTCACAACATTTTCCCTCATTCTCTTCACCTCCTCTTTAGGTATTTTCAAAAGCTCCTCTTCAATTCTCATCCTCCCGTCCCCTTTTTCATCGATAAACACCGAATAATCCGCCGCCGCCGCCGGAAAATACCACAAATACTGCGTGTACGCCGTGTGCGGTGAAAAGAACACCGGAATACAACCGGCCAGAATCGAATCGAACGTCGATCGCCGCGTAAACGAATCCCCCGCCGCCTGTAGGCAAAACTCCGATTCCGTCATTATTTTAATTACCCGCGTCGGGTCGTAACATTCTTGGGCCTGCTCGCCCCGACAATTCACTAGCCTGCATTTCGACGACATGTCGCATTGCCTTATGATGTCGTCCCGTATCGCTGCTTTTTCTAACCCCTTACGTGGAGCCCCAATGAATGTAAACAGGTGGGGCCGGTTTGATTGCCGGATTTTTTCTTGCCACGTCATCATCTCTGCCGACGTGTACGGGTGAAAATAAGACGCGTAGGGGATTCCGAATTGGTTCCACCCGGTCCATGGGTTTCTCTCCACGGTCAGCACCGACATGTTCTGAACCGGTTTGAGATTCAGCAAACAATTCGCTCCGAAATCCGGCCCGTTTGCCTTATTTCTCGTGAAATCCCAAGCGGTTCGACCCAGCGCGAAGAAATGATCGCGTCCGTTGTTTTTCCGCCACGTGGGTTGGGTTTGGATGTGATCTATCAATCGGACGACGAGCGCGTCGCGCTCCGTGATGTTCGGTTCGCGGAACTTGCTGGACGCGTGGAGCCCACCGTAGAATGGGATGTAGAATAAATTGGCGATGTTTGGGTCGCGTGTGCGACACGCGTGATTCTCCATACGCGCGTGGAATATCATCTCGGCTATGAATTGATGGGTGGCGAACCAGCTGTTTGCGGCGGCGGAGGAGACGGCGGGGATTTGGCGGCCGAGGCCGCGATTTGCCACGTGGGGACACATGTCGGTGTAGACGCTGAGGTGGCGGCAGTTTTCGACAAGGCCGATGTTAAACTCGGCCGGCAAGTCGTATACGTAGACATACGGACCGCCGACGCACGTGGGAACCAAATGGGTTGTTTGGTTGTAGGAATTACGAGTTTTCTGAGGATTATTGTTGGATTTTGTGGGTGCTGAGGTGGGGAAACAAATGTAGAGTACGAGAAACCAAAGAATGAGGGAAAAAAGAAGAAAAGAATTGTAAGTGCAATAAGTCTTGAAAAATGTAGAAGAAATTTGGGGTTTTTTAGTTTTGGAGGTTTTTTCCCTATCAAATGGAGGAATTGGAGTTGTTTGTTTCTTGAGAAACATGGAGAAAAATTCAGGAAACATTGAGAAATTAGATGATCAAGAAAAGGAGGAAGCAATGAATATATATATATTTAAGGGAGAAAAAGATTTCATGCAAAAAGAAAAAGAAAAGGAAAATGTGAGGGTAAGCACAGGACACATCTGAACCAAAGACAAAAGTGCCGGTGACCTTTGTATGGAAATTGTAATTAATTAATTGGCTCGTTATAAGCCGCCGGTGTGTCAATTGCTCAATCATACATAATAATATACTTAATATAGTATTATTGTAATCATTATACCTACCCTTTTTTTTTTTTAAAATTAATAGGGCTAGCTACCTTGTATACGGCGTATAAAACACAAGGGAATTTACAAAAAACCATTACTATAATTGATACAGCTTGAATGAATGAAATAAAGGCCAAGGAACCTCACATGCACTCTCCATTATATAGCGTTTAATAAAAGGTAAGAGATTAAATGGGTGTTAGGGGGGAGGAGAATAAGAATTGATTATAGAGAGGATAAGAATTAGGAGGAAAATACAATATTATCTGAATTTTGGATTGAAAGAATATGTCTATGAAGAACAATTACTTATATTTAAAATTTAAAAGGAAGAAAACAATTATGAGCAAAATAATAATAATAAGTATAGAAAGAATAAAAAAAATTGTTAAGGAAGGAGAAAAATAAAAAGTGATTATAAAAAATGTGATTAATGTATAAGAAAATTCTACTTGAGACACATATGGCACCCAAATTTTTTCTTTCCTCTTTTTAAAAATAATTATCTTTTATTAAAAAAAATTGTGTGGCATTATAATTTTAAGTTGGGTCCTCCACATTAATGTGTATGAGTAAGTTGCTTACCTAAGGGGTATTTGAGGGAAAATTGCAAGGTAATAAGGATTGATTAATTAATGTTAGTTCACTGCTCAAAATCCACTTATAGTGTCACCTAATATATCAAAAAAAGAAAAAGAAAAAAACTTATAGTGTCACCTAAGGTAATCAAATTTATAATTAAAAGGTGACTAAAAAAACTGTCATTAAATGTAAACAAAAATGGGCATTTTCGGAAGAAAAAGACGGAAGTAAAACGTGTTATATTTTGTTAAGCTATTAAAGTTGGAGATCCCCGCCGACACTATTGGTTGGCATCTTCTTATTTTGATGCCTCCTTATAATGTAACGACTACTACACCTAACTACTTATTCAGAGATTTAATTCAATGACGGCAGTTAGGACAACGTCAACATGAATAACAAAAGCCAGCCTAATAATCTAACTAATTAATTAACAAACTTTAACAAATTGAAACAGTGGTTTGTACATTGTAGATCTAAATTCTCTCATGTTTATTTTTTAGTGTTTGAGAGTTACGTATCTCAACTATTTTTACACGACAACCGTAGCATTTAGATTTGTAGGAAATTAATTTTAATATAAATAGTCACCAAGAATATTGAACACTCAGCTTCTTTGTTCTTCAAATTTCTTTTGGCATAAGTCAGCTTAATACGTATCCCAATTATGAAATGACCGTCTTATCATGCTACATTTGTTTGGAAAGTTAATTCCAAACTAGTTAGTTATCACGAGTAACGAATCCGTAACTTTTTAGTTCTTCAAATCTCTCTTGATTACTAGGTGGTCAAATCGATGGTAGTAGTTAGTAGATTTTGATACTTCCTTCTAGTTGGAGTGTGAACATAGAAAACGTCCAACTTCCCATGTCAAAATTGAGGAAATGAAGAGCTTTCCAAATATAAGTGAATTATAAAAAACTTGAGAAAACCATTAAGGAATCAACAATCTTATCTTAAACGAAACGACAATCAATTTTGATGTTAATTTATTGGTTTAAATGAAACATATATAAAATAGAAGCGTTTGATATTGATGACTAATGATCAGAGTAAACAACATAGTATATATACTCCAAGTAATTGTGTAAATCCACGGTATACTACTACAATTAGGGGCATACATGACGGGCTAATATGATCATGACGCAATATTAAGTAGGCTGGTTACTTCCATGATTAATGGTCAATCACTCATATTAAACACACAAAAACAAATGACTTGAAGGTCTTGTATGAACGCAAACACCCCAATCAACATTATTACAGAAGTTGTAAGCTGCAATGGCAAGAGTTGAAAACAATAGGTATTAAGGGGACACCAACTGATCTTGTTCAAGACCAAAGGATTTCATTCCCATTAAAGGCATGATTTTGATACTAATTATGGGACAATAACTCTCAACATATTTTCACACAAGTGCATACAAATTTATTTTTTGTTTCACCTACAACGTTTCATACTAATAGAGATTTTATCTCTTACTTATGTACATATAAGATCTTCCTTTTATTTTAATAATGTGATATTTTGGTTCTTTGTTTTGCACAAAGATTTTTGCCCCATTCTCAATCTTACATAAAGAAGCTGATTTGGACATCAAGAAAATCAGTGTCTTTTCTTAAGTTTGAACACAATATTTTTCAATTGATTAACTCCAACATCAATACAATTTAAGCTTTTTTAAGTACCATATTTTGGGTTGTATTTGTATGGGTGATTTAGTGAACAAAGTTAGTAGTGGTGCACTATTGCTAATTAGTGGGGTGATAGGTACTAGGTAGAATAGATCCACAAAGGTCTAGAAAATGGTTCAAATTAGTGGAAATATCTCTCCTCCAACCACTATTGCTAATTGACTTTTCAAATAAGTGATGCTAGAAATGTCAAATCTTCTAAAGAAAGGTGGACAATAAGAGAGAAGTTTTTAAATTTCAGGATAATGTCAACATTTTTTTGTTCTCCTAATCAAAACCATCTTGTTCCACGTATCAAATTCATCTTGTCCACATTCTACATTAATAAAGTAGATAGATCTTTTAACGTTGTATTACTCCTCTCATCAATTCTTATACCACTGAGTTAACATTCTCATTAGAAATTAGTTTTGAGAAATATTTTTTATACTATCTAATATAGTATTGTCGAAGTCCATTAAACCATAATGGGGCTCGATTTAATAAATAAAATTATGAAAAATACTATTTTGAAAGAGCATGTTAATTATCGTAACCCAATCTATATTTAAGTTATAATGGTCTACTTTATCAATATACTCATTAATTTTGATAAAAAAAAAATACATGTTAATTTATTCTCATTATGTTTAATGTTAATTATAAGTTTAACAAAACTAGTTTGTTAATTATGTATAAATTTTTTAATCTAAATTTGATAAAAAAAAAAAATGCCATAACCCTATTGTAATAACATGCACAACAAACATCATATATCATCATTTTTATTATAATAATTTAGATTCTAGATATATCATTTAATAAAATTTCAAAAAAAACCTTATTACTAATGAACCCTACACAATTTTTAAAAAACCATACTTTGAATGACGAGCAATAAATGTCTGTCGTATGATTAAAAAAAAAATACTAAAATGCCATTACAAAATTTTCAATTCCTATCATAAGGATTACTAGTCGTTGATTTTATTGTTTCATGGTAATTCAGTTTAACACTACGATTATGAGTTCGATCTTAAAAATTGATATTTAACTCTCATTTATTTGAGAGCAATAATACCATCTATGTAAAATTTGTGGTTCTATACTATAAAAAACAAAAATTTCAGTTCCTCATTAACCACTTGTTTGACCATTAGTGAATTATTATTATTATTATCATTATTATTATTATTATGTAAACTGACCAATTACTTAATCAAACTACCACTTCATCAAATGGTTCATCCACTAACATTAGATTATCATTATGGACAAAATCATTTTCTTAAAAAGTTAAAAATCATAATGATTATTTCAAAAATTCACGAAATAAAATAGAATTTGAACCTAAAAAAAGAAGAAACTTCAGAATCAATTCTAGGAAAAGCATCTGTTTTTGTCCTTCTGTTTAATCATTATATTTAAAAATTAAACACTTTTTTAATAATACTTTTTTTAGTTTTTATATGTTTAATAAGTGTTTATTTTATTTAATTTCTTTGAAAATTAAAGTAATCCAAAATAATAACATCATTAATCTATTGAGAATTTAAAATTATCCTAATTATCATCTCTATAAGTACATATTGAATTTTCTTTTCTTATTTTTCTTTGAAAATAAAATTTACGATAATATTAAAATAATCACATCATCAAGCTATTGGAATCTAAAGTTAGTATAGTCATATAGTCAATATTTCTCCTTATGTCACTAATGACTTTGCTATCTCGAGAGCTAAAATAAGGTTACTATCCGAAAAGGTTGGTGGCATGCTGGTTCTATTGTCTGATAGTAATCTAGTTCAGCACTACGGTCATATGTTCAATTCTAAAAATCGATATTTCATTTTCCTTTAGTCGAAAGAAGTAGTACCCTCTATAAAAATATTTAATTTTTGAAACATAAAAATTAAATAGAAACTTCATCCAAAACGTAGAAATTAAAAAAATAACTTTTTTTTTTCAGTAATTTTTGTTTTAATCGCATTTAAATTTGATGATTGAAAAAATGTTTATAATTTAACAATCTAATTATATGAAAAAATGATTTTGTTTGGTCTAACACTAGATTGTTTGGAAGCAAAAAAAAAACTGGAAGAAAGCCTTAGAAAATTGGCACTTGCCGCCCAACAACTAGAAAAACAGAAAAAACGAGAAATCATGTTCAAGAATGTACAATATCTCTTTTCTGTCCGTGGAAGAAAAAAAGATAATTTTTTTAGAAATTCTGTAGGAAATTCTAAAGACTTATATGTGGCCAAATAAGACAGTGTTACGTATCTTTATTATTATTGTTTTTTTTTTTTTTTTTTTTATTTGAAATTTTTTTGCCTCTTTTTTAGGAATTGCTTAACGATCCCATTGATCCCATTTTCGTTTCTATCTTTTTTTTAATTGATTTTTTTCACCACATTCAAGATTGTCTTTTTTTAATCCCTTTCTCAGGAAATTGCCAAATATCTTTTTCCTTTTTCTTTACTTTTCTTTTAATTGGTTGCCTCTTTTTTTCATTCTATTTAAATGAATTTTTTGTTAAACCAAAATTTATTTTAAATAATATTTCTTATCATTTGAACATGTAGAATTATAAAACATCAAAAACTAAATCGGTGTCTATTAATTTTCGCCTTAACATTTAAGAAATTTTTAAACTTCAAAGTTAATTGGTAAGGTTTAGCCAGCATTAATCTCAAAAAAAAATAAAAAATAAAATAAAATTTAGCCAACCTTCTAAATATTTTATTTTAAATATTATTTATAAATTATATATTTAATTTTTTTTTTAATTAACATTTGTTCCTTTATTTTAAATAAAATATGTGAATTAAATCACTTAATTGAATAATTATTAGATATGTATTGTATGGATCATTGCCTCATCAACACAATTTTACATTATTCTAAAAAAAAACACAGAATTTTACACCTAATTGCATATAATCAAATATTTTATTACATTTTTCACAACTAAATTTAGTAACCATTAGACTAATAAAATCTAGCAACAATTGTTCAATATCTCATTTCAAATGTCTGAAATCACCCACTTTAAATTATAAGATCTTTCATAACTAGTTACTAAAAAGTTTGAAGATTAAAATAAATAACAATGTATTATGAAACTCAACTATATAATAAATTAACATAAAAAGTAGTTATGTTTATTTATTTTTGAAATCAAAAAGTAGTTATGTTTATAACATACAACAAAACACATATTTTATGATAAACATAAACCATATCTCTTACAAACTAATATTATATTTAATTATCGAATATTATATTATATTTTAAATATTTTAAATTAAAGAAATAAATGTTGATAATATATATATATATATATATATATATATATATATATTAAATATTAAATTTATAAATAACATCTAAAATAAAATATTTAGAATGTTGGATAAAACTTTTAAAGTTTAGAAATTTCTAAATATTAAGGATATTGTGATATTGAATCCTTCGATCAATTTAATTTTTTATGTTTTATAATTCTTGGACATGATAAGAAATATTATTTAAAATAAAATTTGATTTAACAAAAAAAAAACTTTAAGTAATTTAAATAGAATGAAAAAAAGAGTCGACCAAGGAAAAGGAAAAGGAAAAAAGATATTTGGCAATTTCATGACAAGGGATAAAAAAAATGGTGAAAAAAATCAATTAAAAATATAGAAAAGAACATGGGAAAAAATCGTTAAGCAATTCCTAGAAAAGAGGCAAAAAAATTTCAAAAAAAAAAAAACACGTGACACTCAAGGTTACATATCAGTCTCTAGGACTCCATACAGAATTTCGTACATGAAATATTGTTCTTTCTAGAATAATCAAATTGCTTATAATATTACAAAAGAAGATTGGGTGGACACATTTTTACCCGTACAATGGCTATGAAATTACTAACTTTCTCTTCTCTATAAATATTTTACCACTCCATAATTCTTCATCACCACAAAATTGAACTGCAAAATGAGAATCTTTTAAGCAAAAAAAAAAAAAAAGAGTTCAAATCTCCAAAACACCTCTTTGTCGACTATATTTCTGCATGTAAAAACGAGAGGATTTGCTTAACACAAGACAAATTTCATCCACTTCTATTTTCATTTGAAACGAGTCTTTCTCATTGGAGTGTTTGGGTTTAAGAGGTTCTATCCAGAGCCTCAAACAAGCAACCGAGGTGTTCGAGCTCCGGCGGGCGAAAACCTGCCCTGTTTTTGGCAGAGTTCTGTGGTCTCTGCTTCTAGGCACATTGTTTGGAATCAAGTTTTTGAGTTTCCAAAATATGAAAATTAAGACCTTATTTGATAACCATTTTATTTTTAATTTTTGGTTTTTGAAATTTAAGGCTACCACAACTACCATACAAAATCTTGTTTTCTAAATAGATATCTACATTTTATCTATATTTGTAGAAACCAAACCAAAATTTAAAAACAAAAAAGTAGCTTCCAAAAGTTTGTTTTTGTTTTTGAAATTTAGTTAGTATTCACATACTTTTTAAAGGAAATTTAGATACATCGTAAGAAAATAAGCTTAAATTACAAAAACGAAAAACAAAAAACCAAATTGTTATCAAACGGAGCCTAAAAAATATGTGTCTTTGGTTTCTTGTAATAGATTTGTTCGTGAAGGGTTTAAGGTTGTGAAATTGAACGTGGGGATGAGAGTGAAGTTAAGTGTCGATGTGATCTAAAGTGGGACATTTTTGTAAGGATCATGAGGATTTTGCTCTGGCTGCTGCCATGGAGTTCATGTAGAGCCACAAATTGGTGTTGTTGAAGAGATCATTGGCATATTCTTTTGTTTTTGTTGTTTTTTTTACATTAGGAAAGGGATTGTGTGATGAAGTAAGAATGTCTCTTACTTTGCTTGAGTTTTTGAGAAGTTACTTTGTTACGTTAGGACATCCAAACGAGCTAAGGATTTAATTAGGACATGTAATTTTTTAACAATATTGTGCAACTCCCAAAACCTTCTTATATCAATAAAAATGATTGATTATTACTTAACATATCTATTGATCTTCCCCTTTAACTAACTATTGTGAAACAATTTTATTTGTATTCCAACAAATCTTCCCCCTCAAATAAAGTACCATTGATCCTTTCTTTAGACTTGTTTTTGTGTTCAACACATACGAATTCAATCTTCCTATCGAACAAAAACCAAACTTCCCTTCAAATAGTCAAACCGTATAACTTATATCTAGACCAAACTTCTATTCTTCTGAGAAGTACACCGTCAGTTTGGTAAATCTCTTTACCACATATTTTCTTTATGACTACATATATATCCTGACTAAACTCCAATTCTTTTAGAAGTACACTCTACTAGTCAGTCTGTTAGTTCATATATCCCGATCAAACTCTTTTTCTCTCTCCTGATAATACTCTATCTGTTTGTTAAAACTCTATACCACATATTGTCTTCATGACTATGTCTCTCCTGACTACCAACCTCTTTGTCCTACATCAAAGAGAATTCTATCGACATGGCTAAGTTAGAGACATGACTCTAATATCAATTGATAAGAACAATAATTTTAGGTTGATCTTCATATTTGTATGATATAATTTAGGTTAAAATATCATTTTAGTCACTCGACTTTGAGGTTTGTTCCATTTTAGTCCTTCGATTTTGGTATTTGTCCAATTTTGATTCCTCGACTTTACTGTTTGTCGAATTTTGATCACTCGACTTTTAAATGTCTAAATTTGGTCCCTCAGCTTTGGAATAAATTTAAAAATGGTCGTTATTAACTCTTCTTCATGTTTCTCTTCCCTTTTCTCTCTCTCGTTATTTTCTCTCTCATCAAAATTTCATCTGGTTTTATCTGAAATTTCAAGACCATTCTTCTTATAATCCAGAAAAATCTAAATAGAACTTCTGAAGATCAATCACTGCTATGAATTCGAATCTTCAGCCTCATCGTCAATGTTCTTCAGGTTTTTGTAAGTGGGATCGACTTTTATAAATCTAAATTGTTTGAATCTGAATCTCCTTTTTGAGTTTATGAAATTTGGGGGTTTTAACTCTCTGTTTGAATTGTGTACAAAATATATGTGAACCCTTTGTTTGTATTGGGTAGGATATATAATCAAAATCTTCTCATAATTTAATTCATGAATTGAACTTTCAGCCACTTTTCTTTGTTCTTGTTCGTCCTATTTCAAATTGTTTGTACAAGAGAATCAACATAGTGGTTGCTGAATTGCTATGGTTGGAAGGAACTCGTTTGGCTAATCGATTGCTGAAAAATACCTCCGGGAGCCTTATTGATTTTTCTTCTTCAGTTGATGAGGGAGAAAATAACGAGTGAGAGAGGGAAGCAGAAGCATGGAAAAGAGTTAATAAGGACCATTTTAAAACTTATTCCATAGTTGAGGGACCAAATTCGAACGTTTGAAAGTTGAGGGACCAAAATTGGACAAACAGCAAAGTCAAGAGACCAAAATTGGACAAATATCAAAGTCGATGGATTAAAATTGGACATTTGAAAGTCGAGAGACCAAAATAAAACAAACCCCAAAGTCCAGGGACCAAAATGGTATTTTGAACCTATTATTTATTTTAGGCATATCACTCATGACTATTTTTAGTCAATCACCAAAAAAATCTCATCCTAATAGATAGGTTTGTCATAACTTTTTATACTCATGGTTTCCCCTCTTAACTAATCAAAGTGAAACAACTATGTTTATGTTTCAACAACATTCTACCCTGGTTAAATTATGCTCATATGTAGAGGCCAAGAAATGAAACAAAGAAGAAGAGAAGTTTGAAGGTCGTGGGGATGGCCCCAATTTGGTCGGACAAGACGGGAAATGGCGGTGGTCGACGACATTGATTGGGGGAAAGAGAAGAAGGATGAAATGTTGAGTCATGAGCTTTTCCTCGAGCAAGGTGCTCTGATTAAAGCAAGTATGATGCATGTAGAAAGAACGATGATGATGCTCACTTTGGTTTCAAAGACATTCAAGTCCTTCTTAAAGAAGACTCGATAGTTTTTGAAATGTTGGGTCTAAATTGGTTGTTGAGTGAATTGAATCAGATTGATCTTGAAACTGATTAAAAGTTTGACTTATACTAGGTTAAGCTAGCCTTTATCGCTTTTTGGGTCTTTGATTATTGGATCTTTTAAATTTATGAAGTTTCTCTCTCTTACTTTGGTGGATGTATATATGTACACACACTTTAGTTCTCAATGGTTATAGATTTATTCCTCAAATTTTCTCTTAATTCAACTCTTATTATGTTGATATTGGCTTGTTGGTCTGTCACCCTCATGTTGGTCTCCTCTATAGAAGAGTGGTCTAAGTTTTTCCAAAGAGTATCATCAAAGTCTTAAAGCTAACTAATTTCATAACTTTTTCAAAAAGAAAAAACAAAACAAAATTCATAAAGTTTGTTGCATTTCAAAATCCAAGATCTCCACTTTTATATCCCTTCTTATTTTGAATTCCCTTCCCCCATTTCAAAATCAAAACCCCACCAAAACACACTCAGCTCACTACTCACACTGAGCCCCACGTAATGAATAGACCCAAATCTCGCCCTTCCACCGCCGATCTCCTCACTTGGTCGGAGGTTCCCTCGCCAGAATCTTCCCCCGCCGCCTCCTCCGTCTCCGCCGCTCGCTCCCACCAGGTAGTAAACCCTCTTTCCTATCACCATTCTTTTTTCCTTCTTTAGTTTCAGGGAAGCTTGGTTTTGAGGTTTTTCTGTTACATTCTTCTCAGCCGTCCGATAGAATCAGTAAATTGCTTCATGGGGGTCAGCTCACAGATGAAGAAGCTGAGAGCTTGTTGGTAAAGTAAGATCCATTTCCTCTAATTCGTAAATTTTCCCCCCAAAAAAACCTGGGATTTGACTTTTGTGATGAAATTAGCCCAATTTTGTAATGTCTTAGCTAATTTTCTGTTTTAATCTTTGTGGGTTACTGCAAAGCTCTTCTGATCTCCCAGCTGTAATCTTTTTCTTTCTATTTGTGTTCTTTAGCTAATTTACACACCGTTTCATGTTTTAGGGTCTTGAGAAAAGAGAAAATTAGACTCCATTTACATTTTGTTCTCTAACATTATACGATTGGTGGAATCTATGTTATAATGCTTTCCACTTCTATTGGTCCCAAAGCAGAGGCGTTGTTGGTAGAGGTTCGAGGTCTCCAACCTATGCTTCCTTTGAGTTCTCATGTCCATAACTCACGAATGACATTAAATATTAAATCTCTTGTTGTCGTTAGGGTTCTAGTCTTGAGATAGGCGCCGTTGCCTCCAAATATGTAGTGGAGCGAAGCCGATTCCCAACTATCAAAAAAATATGTTCCCACTTCTTTTGAGGGTTGCTTTTTCTAATGTTTTTTTTTTTCAATTGTTGGGCTAGAATCCTGTTCCTCAAAATAGTGAACAGTTCATATGCATCCTTTCTGGCTAGTCTTCTTAGACCTAGTGTTGGAAATTAGAATTCTTCTCCACCATTTTCAGGAAGAACTGTTCAGGGTATAAAATGAAGGAGATGACTGGAAGTGGAATTTTTGCATCAAATGGTGAAGGGGAAGCTTCAGAACCTGATAACAAAACAGGGCTGCGCATGTATCAGGTAAGCAAAACAATCAAGTCAATTTAGAAACTGCATCAAATTGACAAAAACTCTCTTTGATTCTTTATAATTGTTGGATGGCTCAGCAAGCTTTGAATGGAGTAAGTCAAATAACCTTTGCTACTGAAGAGGGGTTGTCTCCCAAAAAGCCTACTTCGATTCCAGAAGTGGCCAAGCAACGTGAGTTAAGTGGGACATTGCAAAGTGAAGCCGATGCCAGGACTAAGAAGCAGACATCAGATGCTAAGAACAGGGAGCTTAGTGGCCACAACATCTTCGGAGCTCCTCCCGAAATAACTCCGCGATCGTTGGCAGCTGTGCGGAGCTTGGAGTCGAAAGAAAGCAAAGACATGGGTGAACCAGCTCCTCGCACCCTCAGAACATCTGTTAAAGTTTCTAATGTGAGTTTACTACTTTCATTGTACTTCTATGATTGTCTTTGTTTTTGCAAAGAATTTGTGCACATTTCCATTCAATTGACTTTGTCGACTCTCTGGTCTCAAGGATTCACATACTCATTTTAGCTTTAGCATCCTCTTTTTTCTATATCTAGATAGTGTTTTTAACCTTGAAAATTTGTGCTCAGATGTTGAATATTGAATGTGAAGTGCCTTTTCCAATCTGATAATTCTAGAGAGTTGTTCTGGATTGAAAGCAAACTTCTTTAGGTTGTGATTTTATCTTTCATTTTGTTGAATCCTGTTATATCACGCCTTGATTATTTGGTGATTTAATAATAATTCGTATCAGAGCAAGAGGTCATGAGTTCAATTCTCTATTGAGGCATTTTCCTCTCGAACTAAAATTGAATTCCATTTGTAGAGTATTTCCCTAATTTTCAAACCTTCAAGTGGGAGGGAGTGTTAGTTGATATAATTAAATGTAAATCAACTTATTTGCTTAAGTTTTTGGGTTGATAAGCATTTTACATATCTTTGCTTCCGAGCTATGAAACTCAAAATATAGTTGGCATATTCATCTTTTACAGCCTGCTGGAGGTCAAAGTAACATCCTTTTTGGCGAAGATCCAGTTATCAAGTCAGCTAAGAAATTACACAACCAGAAGTTTCAAGAGTTGACTGGTAACAATATATTTAAAGGAGATGCTCCACCAGGTTCATCCGAGAAAGCGTTGAGCTCAGCCAAGCTAAGGGAGATGAGCGGCAACGACATCTTTGCCAACGGGAAGGCGGAATCGAGGGACTACTTTGGAGGGGTTCGTAAACCACCTGGTGGAGAAAGTACCATTGCCTTGGTTTAACTATAGTTCCTAACTTAATTTGAATTGTTGGACATTCTTGTCATGCTGAGTTTCTACTTGAACTCATAATGTTGTTTTAATGATCAGTTGCACTTATATAGCCTATGATGAGGAAAGTTGGGTAGCGAAAGGTTGCTGTGTGTTTTGTTTGAAATCTCTGGTTTTGGTCGTATATGTTTCTTTTAATTTAACCATAGCTTTCTCAATAGTTCATTAAAACAAAACTAATTTCTTTACTTTTCATTGATCTCTGGAGATATGCCATCTTAGAAATTTCTATTAGTACATAAATTCTTTTTATCCTTGAATTTGGTTCTGTTAAGTTTCCCAACTTTAATTTCAAATTTTCAATTTAATATAAATAGCCTCTCACATATTTATTCAATTATAATTCTTCAAGGGAAATTTTTCAGTTGATAGCAATTTTAGTGCTTAAATAAAAAATTATAAATCCCCTGCTGGACCATTTGAATGGACTTTTTATGTGTTCATTGTCTTTGTTATCTAATCTAGACAACCGAAAAGAATTTACAAGTCCAATTGATTGTAAATAATCTATGTTTAGAAGCAACTTCTTCCATGTTTTCAAAAAAAAAAGAAGCAACTTCTTCCATGTTTTCAAAAAAAAAAGAAGCAACTTCTTCCATGTTTGCAATCATTATAATAGGCTGATGTAAAGTTGAAGGTTCCATAGGCAGCAACCAATGTCTGGATAACACCAATCATTAGAGCCAAATAATCGAATAAGGAAACAAGACCTACCTTACAGGAATTTGGATTTATGGACAAAACTAGAATAACAAACTTTGATCAAGGAAATTACATTAAACAGGACTTTTACCCTTATTATCACCATATCATTGTAGTAACATTTATTAACAACGCAAGGAAACAAAAACCAAACCTTAAAAACACCGAGGGGTGTTCGGGCCTTAGGAAAGAATGAGAATGAGGTTGATCCTCCTTGTTTGGGCCTCAGGTGATTATCATCCTGATTCGGGATAATGAGCCAGAAAATGTTGGGTTTTTTTTTTTTTAATTGATTGTAAATAGCATATTTTTATGGGAATTTGCTACCTATAGCACTTTTTGGCCCACCTATTTTAATTATAGCACAAATAGTAAACAAATTCATACATAGCAGATTTTTTACATTCCTTTTCAATTTCCAAATATACCCTTTTTCTTTTAATTTCCTCTTCAAGCTTCAAGCCTTCTTTCCCGCTCTTCTCTGGAATTTCTTCTTCCTCTTCAAGCTTCAAGCCTTCCTTCTTTCCCGCTCTTCTCTACCATTTCTTCTTACGCTTTCTTGGTTCCTTCTTGCGCCCTCTGCCATTTCTTCTTGCAATTTCGTGGTTGTATGTTGGGTTTCTACAGCTTCTTTAGATTCTTGCCGTTTGGGTTTCTACGGCTTCTTTACGTTTGGGTTTCAATAGCTTCGTTTTGGTTTCTACGGCTTCTTTACGTTAGGTTTCAACAGCTTCTTTGGTTCAAACCTAAGCCTACTGATTTTTTCTTTGGGGTTTTAAATCTAGGTTCTATCAATAACACTGATAGAAGTTCATGATTGACTTCTATCGGGTTTCTACAGCTTTTTGGTTCGACATAAACCTAATGATTTCTTCTTTGAGGTTTTGAATTTAGGTTCTATCAATAACACTGATAGAAGTCAATCTGATTGACTTCTATCGGGTTTTTACAGCTTTTTTGGTTCGACCTAAACTTAATGATTTCTTATTTGTGGTTTTGAATCTAGGTTCTATCAATAACGCTGATAGAAGTCAATCTGATTGACTTCTATCGGGTTTTTACAGCTTCTTTGGTTCGACCTAAACCTAATGATTTCTT
>JBBMKA010000026.1:6840082-6888679 GCA_037833695.1 Sechiopsis laciniata | reverse complement strand
AGGGGATACCTCATTTGCTTTGTTTCCATGTTATTTGGCAACGTTCTGTTTGAAGTCTAGTTTTGATTGTCTATTTTTGAAGATGTTCTTTAAAGACAGGTTTAGGTTGCCATTGGTGGATTGAGTTCACCGCCCTGCTAAAGTTTTGAATTCGGAGGTCTTGAAGACCATTATGTTTTGTTCGTGCGAGCAAAGTTTTGATCTAGTTTTGCCTGGAATTCTGATTGTCATTTTGTTTTATGATATGTACTTCAAGAGGGTGTTTTGTTATTAGGTGAATTACACATCATGTATTAGCTCATAAGATGAGTTAATGTTTAACTGGGTTAATTAGAGGGTTAGTTTTAACTAATCATGAGAGATGTGTAAGAGCTAGTATATAAGCTCATTTGGGGGTTTCATTTTTTTTTTAGAGAGAGAGAGTGAGAGTAGAAACTCTAGCCACCTTTGAGAGCCCTTGTACATTCTATCAAAGACATTATGATGGTGGATCGAATAAGCTCAATCGATCCATAACAGTGGAGTAGGAACGTTCCCGAACCACTATAAATTCGGTGTGATTTTTCTCTCTTCTCCATTATCCTTCTTTATTTGTTTCAATTTCATCTCTATTTGGTATTTTGTTTGATTTTGGTTTAGATCTATATTTGCAATTTAATTTGGAATAGATCTAGCAATTTTGCACTACGGTGTTATTAATTCCTACATGACTTTGTCAGATTAATTTAGCATAACTTTAATTGAAGTTCAAATTTCACACTACAAATGTTGTTAGACAAAAAAAAAGTTGTCGCCATACATATAAATATAGTTAAAATGTCATTTTGATCCGTAGATTTTGAGTTTTGTTCTCTTTTGATTTTTGAACTTTTAAATATTTAATTTTGTTTTTTAATTCTTAAATTTATACAATTTTAGTTCCTAAACTTTTAAATATCAAATTTTGGACCCTAAATTTTAAAAAAAAAAAAAAAAAATTGGCCCAGGTAATAAATTTGATGCAATTAACAAAATTTGTTAAGTCCAAGTAAAAAACAAAGAAGACTTATTTTATTTCATATTTTGTTTTCGAATTTTTCTCTCTATATAATGTTATATTACAACGCAATAATTTTTGTGGGTGTTCGGATGTGGTTTTGGATGAGAAGTTGTTTTGAGTAATTAGAAATTGAGCTATTGTAATAGCTCTTTTGGATATAAATTTTTATGAAGAGTTATAAGTAAAAACTCATTTAAATGTAGTTTTGATTAGAAATGAGTGGTAAAAAATAAGTTATTTTGAATATTTAGAAATGAGTGGTAAGAAATGAGGAGTTATTTTGACTAGTTAAAAATGAAGGATTAAAAATGAGTGTTTAAAAATAAAAAATTATTTTTAATAGTAAAAATGAGAAATTATTTTTTAATAATAACAATAACTCATTCGAATGTAATTTTTTGAAAGATAGTTTAGCAAATACTCAATTCAACAAACAAACACCCCTAATAAATTTGTGAAAAATAAAAGAAAAATTGAATTCTCTTTAAACCATAAACGAATCTAAGGTCAAGGGAGATGTAAATTTCAAACTGTGTTTGAAATTTGAAGCCAATGAGTCAACAATTCGAACGGGTCAGCTCAGTAATGACAAATTATGTTTAAAATTTTAATGGAGGATTAGGTGCTCCGTTCAAACCTTATTTATTTATTTATTTGCACATTTCTCATGTCTTTATTCGGAAATTTGGAATAAAATACTACGACATATGTTATTGCTAAAAGCCAAAAAATAGAAGAAAAAAAAAACATCTCTCAAAGTCGCAAGATCCATTAATATTCTCCCTATTATTTATTCTTTACTATCTTTTTATTGTCATGTTGGCATTTTTTATTTATTTAACAGGCCTAAGCCATTCAATTATTATTTTACATTTTTCTGTCATCTTTCTATAAGGAAGTATATTTGACAGCTGCACCCAAAAAGAAGCTAGGATCTTATCTGATTGCAAATGAAATTTTTTGAAGGGAAAAAATACATTAATCTCAATTATGATAGTCAAACTAATGCAAATTGATTCTATTGTATTTGTTAAAAAAGTATTATAATATATGAAGTTGACAAATGAAACAGTGTCATGTGTTCAATATATATATATATAGTAACAAATAATGGTACATTGATTCCTTTTAAAGTAAAGTATTTTTCAAAAAAGAAAAATAAAGTGTAATAACATTTATATATTGAATCGTAAATATTGGATATACACATTGTAATACATCATAGAACTTTTATTCAATATACACAATAATCCTTTTCAAAAAAGAAAAATAGAGTATAATAACATTGATATATTGAATCGTAAATATTGGATACACACATTAAAATACATCATAGAACGTTTATTCAATATACGCAATAAATTTAATTGTAAGAAAGTTATAAGAAATTAATAATATTGATATTAGTCTATAATTTGAAGACCACACATACATGAAGGTACTTGAGCCAATGACATCATTGACAGATTCCATATGTCTTAGCTATTGAGTTCTCATGTCAACATATTTTCTTAAAGAAAAATATATATATTATAATTCATTATGTTTAATAATTTTCAATATAATCCTTACTTTTTTACAATTTTTTTTTTTCTTTATGTTTGAACATTTTTAAAAAATTTAATCTCGTTATCATTAACTGCTCAAATTAACCTATGAATAAATATGTAACATAATACTTAATAAATTGACACTAATTCAGGAGAGAAAAAAAAGGTCATCTAAGAGATTTATTTTTCTTTTAAAAATTGTCAAAAAATATGAGATTTTTTTTAGATTATATTTTATCAACTCTCTAAAATTTAGCTAATCTACTTAGAATTATGTCATATATGTTTAGAGAATTAAACTAAAAATATAGGAAAAACCTTTTCTTTTTTAAATTAATCTAGAAGTTTGAAAATTAAACACTTTTATTCGTGATATTTCAATAATGCACTTTTGAACACTAAAATGTAAATTTCTCAAAAATATATTAGTCAACAAGAATAATAGCAGCATTTAAAAATAAATAAATAAATAAACAAGAATAGTAGTTTGCAATCAATATATTCTTATATTTTAGAAATCATGAATTCGAATTTCCACTCTCAAATGCGGTTGAACTAAAAAAAAAAAAGATTATTAGAAATTAAATTGAAACTATTTAATTAATAGGGCCTACATAAAACATCAAAGTCAAACATAGCTTGTCGATAAAGAATAATGAAAAAAAAAAAAAAAAAAAAAATTTATTTCAATGATCGATAGTTTAATTCCCTACCTTACAGTTCTTAAACTGAAAAAACATAATATAGGATTTTAGCAAAGTCAAGAAACAAGAAAGAATAAATAAAAATTAGAAGGCCCAAATGAATTGAAAGAGGCCCATATAAAGGGTGGGGATTTGTTGAAGGCCCAAATGGAAATGGGTGAATGTTTGGTTTTTTTTTTTTTTTTTTTGAAACAGACTAGACAGTAGTCAAACAATTAGAACAAAATATTGGAAGAGATAAACTCGGGCACAACCAACTCCGATTGGTATAAAATGAACGCCTCAGGCGGACAATGTTCCATCCAAAACCGGTCTAGTTGGTGAATGTTTGGTTTAGTTGGTGCTGGTATAAGAGAAACCGAGTAAGCCAGTGCCACTGGTCCCCCATGGCCTCTGCCAAGCCTGCCACTTTTATACTTCACCATTTGTTGTGCATTTTGAGATTCAAATGAAAGGGACACCACATTCAAGATTCTCTCAATCACCTAAAATATGAAAATTACTTTACACTGCATGATCATCTTCCTATACAATATCATGAAATTATTTAAAAGTAATAAAAGAAAAAATATTTATATTTTTCATTCTTAGCTATTTTTTAAGAGAAATATCTACAACACTTTTCTTTTGAAAAGGATATAAGATAAAAGTGGACAAATACTCCTAGAACTAAGTTCCAATCCACACCCTAGATCAAAATCAATCAAAACAAGAAGAAGGTCAAGAAGATTCTATAAAGACAGAAGGCTATTTGATCAAAAACACTCTTTCAGTTAAGAAATGAAAAGATCCAAAGACAAAACACTTCAAATGCTGATATGAGAAAGAGCAATACTTACCTATACATGAATGTGTAGGGTGAGTATACTTATTGCTTATGTGGCACAACTATTTGTCACATTAAAAATTGTTGAAAAACAAGAATCCACTAAAGTAAAAGAAAAGAAATCTAGACACTAAAAGGAACAAACAACCTCCACGAAAAGCACAGCCGTACAAACAACCACTCGGTTTTCTAACATTCTCATACTTCAAAATATTATTAAACATATATATCTTTCAACAAATGCTTATTTCGAGAAAAAAAAAAAAAATCATAAATGCATTGATATGTATTCCAAATATTTATGAAATTTTACTCTTTTTTATTAGATCATAACATGAAATTTTATTTCAAAATTAATTTGTGATGAAAATAGTTACTTGTCTTTTTAATAAAAATGGTGAAATTTCCTTATCTTTCTGTGTAAGATAGGATGAAGATGGTTGACACCTTTCCTTTTACTCTTCATTTGTAGATGTTGGGAAAAATACCCAATTACGGCAGGAATATAAGCAAGAAAATTAACTAAGAAATTAAAGGAAACAACAAAAGAACAACAAAAGGATTTACGTGGAAACAACTCCAAAACCGAAGAAATAAATTTTACTATGTGAAAAATTGTTACAATCACAAAGAATTCTCTTCCCAACCCCAACTACAAATACCACTCTTCAAAACTTATACTAATCACAACTTTTGCTCAACTTTCGTATACAAAAGAGTTAGTACACTTACTTGAAGTGATTTTAATTGGGATACCTTGAATCCAAGCCTATTTGCTCATTTTATAGTGAGTGGAGCATACTAATTTCTTACACCTTTCCAATATAGGACAACTTTCCCAATATTTTGCCAAAACTTTTCAAATGAGACAAACTTGTTAATATTTTGCTAAATTCTCAACAGTAGACTCTTCTAATATATATATATATATCTTTTCCTACACAACTATGCCCTTTTTCTTTTAGTTAAACAACAATTTTGTGAAGAATTTTTTTTTTGACCTTTTGATCATACAAACATGGCACATATCTATATATATCTATATAGATATATATCATCCCACCTTTCCAAATTTCCAATAAAATCACATCTTCCAACAATTTATCGACCCAAAAAAAAAAAAAAAAAGTGAACCCAATTCCAAAAGCCAATCCAAGATGAACATTAGAATGGTCCATATCACAACGTAGGAGTTTGTCTTGTTCCTTTTATATGTATAATGCGTTACCTGACTCACTGTCCCCACCTTCCACCTTCCTCTGTCGGATCTCATTTTTCCTTTATTTACCCTTTTCAACGCTCCCATCCATTTTTCTCCCCACTTTTTTTTTTCTCCATTTTCTTTTTTCCATTCAAACAAATTACAAAAATCTTAACGCACACATGAATTTCAGTATTCTTAATTATTACAACTCGCCAGTTTATTTTCCCATGTCTTCCCAACTCATATCCATATATTTGCAAAAATTTCATATATTTTATATTTGGACATTATTGTTTACATGTGACCATCATATACTCTTTTCCTAATCAATAAGAGAGATTGATCTCCAACTATCTTATTATAAATGCAACTGTTGATACCGATCGGACTAGTGGCGTAATGGTTTCATTGTTTATTTGGTTGTAAGCCAGTTCGTCACATCATATGTACTCAAAAAAAAAAAAAAAAATGCAACTGTCGACAGCAAGGGTAAAATAAAAGGGGGGCCAAATTAATTCATCAATTTTTTCACGTATCCTATTCATAAATGCTCTCTAAACAGAGACAAATATTTGATAAATGATTTGAATTGTTAAAAAGAGACAAACAACAAATTTGAAGTTCAGAGGACCATATCATGATTTCCATTTAGAAACGTGCAAACCCTCAAGTCGTCTATCAGCCCAAAACCCACTTGATTTGGCGAAGAATTCAATTCTAAAAGTCTATGATTTTTGGTCCTTTCTTTCGTATTGGAATTATCTCTCTCAAATTTTAATACTTTCCATTCCCAAATTATATTTTGTTATGTAAAAGATAACAACAATAAAAAACTGTAAAAGGATGTGAAAGAAAAACACATAAATTTTATGTGGTTCATTAACTATATATTAGCTACATCTAAAGAGAAAGTGTTTTTATTAAGGAGATAACGAATACAAAATGTAGATTAGTTATGGCTAGGGTTTTAAAATAGTTTTTATAGTGCACTCCATAAATACCCATTACAAAATAGTTCTAATTACATAGAAGTTTAAATACAAAAACAAAAACCTAATTATATATTTCGTCTAGGTTTATGATTTGACAGCGAGACCTCCAAAACTAAATAGTCATGGGTATCAAACAGTTCATGCCATATCTGAATGTATTTTCATCAGGTGTAAAATTTTTTAATTTGGGAGAAATAATTCAAATTTTTAACTCTCTCAATTATTTTAAGTAGGGGTGATCTCGGTTCGATTTTTTTCGGTTTTGAGCCAAACCGAAAACTGAACCAATAATCTCGATTTGTTACTTAATAGGACCAAGCCAAAGTCCACTAGAAGCTAAAACCATTGGATCGGTTTTAGTTCGGTTCGATTCGGTTATGGATTGGTTTTGGTTTTGATCTATATTGTTGTTAAGGTTCAATATTTCCCTAAAATCTCAGATGAGTGAACTTGTAAAATTTAAAAAGTAGAGCCCAATAAAAGTTTTATGTCCAAAAAAAATTAAAAGCTAAAACGATTCTCTCCATGAAATTTTGAGATATGAAACTCAAAAGAGAAAAATTAAGCTAAATTTTGTTTCAAGTGAAAATTAGGCATCACAAAAGAAGAAAGAACAAGAAGAAATCGAGGAGGAAATAGACGCAAAAGAAAAAGACTCAGAGAATTTCTAATCCAATAGATTGTTGACGATTTGAACCTTGCTTTTCTCTATTTTACCGGCAAGGTGATTTCTAGGGTTCTTGGGTCAATTGTGATAGAAGCAAGTGAAGGAAAATCGAGAGAAAAGAGGATTGGGAAATAGAATAGGTGAGAAAACGAAGTGTAGAAATCGAAGGGATCAAGAAGAAGGCGATCGAAAGAAAACAGCGTAGAAAATGAAGAAGGTTTTCAAATGAACGGCGGAAGAATGAACTCAGGGTTTCCTAGTTGGTATTTATAGCATCATTCGGTTCGGTTTTCATATTGGTTTTTTAATATGAAACCAAACCGAACAAAAAAAAATCGGTTTTCTACAAATTCAAACCAATAGATCCAGTATACTACTAGAAAACCGAGGATTGGTTCGTTTCGATTCGATTCGATTTACTCGATTTTTGGATTTTTTTTCCACCCCTAATTTTAAGGTGGATGATAATTAAACTCTATAAAATAATTGCCACATCCGTGACAAAACGGTTGGTAGTCCTTCATTTCTACTTATTTTTCGTATTTGTAGTTTTGGAAAATTGGAGGGGTATTTACGTAATTTTGTGTTCCTCAAATTAAAAACGGTAAAATGACAGACGTGTAAGGAAATGGGCCAGGCTCGGAAACTAAAAGGAAAACCGTAATAATAGTGGGGAAAATATGGCTGGCCCACTGGGCCCATCTTTTTTTTCTAAAACCACTACTTTTCTGCAACAATATTCTCACGCGCCCTGGCTTCCGTTTGTCCCGTACACTCATTTTTAGGGCAGGCTTTAACACCCTCTCACGTGTGACGCCACAACTGTACGTCAGATTCCGTGCAGGTGCGCGTGGGCATTTTTTTGTTGTTTATGGAAAATAAAATTTTAATTCATAATTATTTAAAACTCAATCAATAATACAATTTTATTAAAATACCATTTTGATCATCCTCACACACACATATAGATTTTTTTTTTTTGAGATTACATCAATTAAGTGGTGCCAAAATTGGCTATATATATATGGTGGTTTTATTTTATTTTTTTGTTAATTTTCGAAACGTCTTTACTATTTCAAAAAAGACTTATAAAATTAATTAAATTTAAAGAATAATTATAAATACGTTTATTTTTAAAAAATTTACAAATGTAATCTTTTACTATTAACATGTGTGATCACATAATTTCTTTTTTTTTTTTTTCATGAGTACAAGTTGGAGAAAGGAGGATTACGAATACTGATTTTAGGAATCGAACCCGTGGCCGTGGAGTAGAAATGGATCATATAATTTATTATTTTATTGTGAGAAGATTACAAATATAATTTATAATATAATATTAAAATGTATTAATAATTATGTACGTAAATATTTTAAAATTTATCTTCATTATAATTATTTATGAGAAAAATCTATCGATTGTCAATTTTTCAAATTAAAAAAAATGTTGGCATTTTAATTAAAAATAAAATTTGGACATTAAAATTGCAACAAACATCAAAATATGGAGATTAAAATGATGTTTTGTGCACCTTTAAATTTCTTTATTTTAATTTTAGAAACTAAAAAAAACGTAATTGTAAAATTGTAAAATAAAAAATAAAAAAAGAAAACTTTATTATTCAAAATTCAAGAAATACGAATTTGGGTAGAAAAGTTGGGAAAAAAAAACCCAAACTTAATTTTCAAAAAAAAAAATCATACCATTTTAGCATTGACAACGCCTAGGCTATTACCTAGAAGATCTTCTTCATTGTCGGAATCTAAACGCCAAAAACGTCGTCGTATCCTCCACCACCGTCTTCCATCTCTCCTTCGGTCATCATTTTTTGTAGCAGAAACAGAAAGCTCTGAATCAAAGCAAAAAAAAATAAAAAAAAAAACATTTTCCAGTAAATACCCAAAAGAAAATTTTGAATTTTTATTTTTCCCCCTTTGCTCGTCACTCAGCTTGTCACAAGCAGCCTTTTTTGTAAGCTCCGAGGTATCATCTACTTCTTTATTTTCTAATTATTCTTCCTCATTATCTGGAAAAGATAGTGTTTTAATCCTATAGTTGCTTCGTTTTTTTCAAAATCTTTCTTCTTTTTCCAATATTAATTTTCGTTTGGTCTTCATTTCTTTTGTCTGGGTTTTAATTTTGATGTTTTACTGCTTAAAGCTGTCGCCTTCAGATCTGTATTTCAAAGGCAGTTGCTTTTTTTTTTTTTTTTTTTTAAGGCTTCTTTTCTAAATTTTTGGGTCAATTTCACTCTTGATTTTAGTACAATTAATTTTCTTTTGTTTGTTGAAAAGTATTGTGACCCAATTCTTCATTGATCTGGAAAGCTGCAAGTTTTCACCTGTGATGATGGGGTTTTGATTGAATGTAGGTTTGTTTGATTGTTGCTTTTTGAATACCCTGTTTAGTTTAAGTTTAACTTGCTATGGTTTTATATGATTAGGCTATTAGCCTTAAGGCTGATTGAGGGTTGCATATTTTTTGGAACTCATATCAGAGAGTTTGTGAAAATATAGCTGAAAGTGATGTTGTCTTGTAATTTTGTTCGGTATGGTATAGATTGTGATTTTGTTTTCTGTAAAAGTCTATTTCAGTTTGGCATTGCTTTTGAATGTTAAAATTTCATGTAGATGCTTGATAAGATAAGAGTTTTGGGTTTTTTTAGCAGGAAAGGGATTGGGGGAATCGAACCATAGATCTTGTAGTTGGTACTGGTAGTACATTAGGATGTAAGTTGAGCTATGTTCACGTTAGTGATAAGATGAAGTTCTACCTAATGAATGAGAAAGAAAATCAAGCTAATTGTGTAAAAAACATGAACACTCTGAATGAAAGTTGTGATTCCTAAAAGAGTAAAAAGAATTGAAATTTTCTTGCTGAAACTGTTTATCTGGTTTAGAAGAGTTGATGTCTGTCTGATTTTCTGCTAACTTCTTATTTTAATTTGCAGTTTTGGTGATTTTAGTTGATTCATTTGAGTAATGAGACTTTAGTTGTTGTTCGTCTGATCCTTAGTCGCGATTATGGAAAAAGTATCTGCAGACTGCCCGTATCCAGGATGTTTCTTTTGCGTCATGAAAGAAGGAAATCCTAGTAAGCGCAGATCGAGTATCTTGAAGTTCTTTAGAGAACTTCCTTCTCAAGATGATGATGGTCAAGTTCTTCCCATTAGTGGCCTTTGGAACACGGCGATGGCGCATCCTAACGATCCTGAATTTATTGAATTGGGGATATTTGAATGTATGGCTGCACTTATATGGAAGGGACTGAAAAATCGCCGCTGGCTTTCTCATGATCAAAACATTTACATTCCGTATTATGCTGCTCATGTTATTGGATCCTACACGATGAACATGGAGGAGTTTGCCGAAAGTTCTCTTCATGCTGGGGTAATTCCACCACTCGTTGAACTTCTGAGGGGAAGACTAACTTGGGTCGAGCAGAGGGTAGCGGTTCGTGCCCTTGGACATCTGGCTACATATACAAGTACTTTTCCTGCCGTGGCTAGTCATGCTGAGATACTTGAACTCTCTATACAACTAGCTATGAGTTCCCTTGAAATTGTTTATACTCACTTTTACCAGTATGTCAACAGAAGGCTAAGTTATCACTGTGATCTGCTTACTCGAGGAATGGGCGGGGTTGAAATGGAGTCGAGGAAGGCAGAAGAATGGGCCAGTCAGTTGCAGTGTTGGTCTTTACAACTCATCAATTGCTTTGCATTCAAACCCGAGTTTCTTCCGACTATATGCAAGCCCGAATTCCTAGTAAAGTTAGCTGGCATGTGGGGTGGTCTCGTTAATGAAAATTCGCCGGCTGGTATTGGTTTATTAAGAACAATCTGCCATCATAAACTTGGTAGGGGACCTGTTGCTAGCTGTCCTAGTATTATCGAAGCATTGTGTAACATCGCCCGCTCTTCAGACGATTGGCAGTCTATGGCTATTGACTGTCTCATGTGGTTACTTCAGGATCCAAATACAAGTCATAAGGTTGATATCCTTCTCTCTTTGCTTTTCACTGTAAATCCATTACCTTGTTTTGAATGTTTCATTTGATTATTTGTGCAGAAGATGAATTGCTTTAGCAGATACTAAAAGACTTAAATTTCTAGTTAACTCCAAAAAGTATTTGGCAGCTTACCTATCATAAAACTCCATTTCATCCACTGCTATCAGTGATGTGTAAGGTATCACCTTACTGTTCTAGTGACAACAAATAAAAACTTGCCCTGAGGCAGTACACTTATTCCTAATTTGCTCTTGCAAATCCACAAAATGAAACCTATCTCTAAAGGAAACACGAAGCGAAACAAAAAGAACTCCGAACGAGTCAACAACTACCTCCAGGCTCCACCCTAACATGGTCCCCACAACCTTTTTCACTGACTCTCACAAACTCGACGCCTAACGAATTGCTACCATGTGAAATCCCTTTCTTGATCCTCCTTTAATAATAACCAGCAATTGGTGGTCTAACATGATGGTAGTCATCCTAATGTATGTTATGAAAACGGCAATCAACAATCAATCGAAAACAGTAAAAAACATAAAAGAAGATTACACAGAATTTACGTGGTTCACTAACGGTGTGTTAGCTACACCACGAGCAGAGGAGAGAGTGTTTTATTAAGGATATGACGAATTACAGAATGTCGATCTTATGGGGCTAGGGTTTAATTTAAGTTTATATAATGACCGGGCAGATAGATCCCGACTAAGTAATTGTAGGGCATCAAATGTACATTTTGATGCTTTTTTGGTCATTTTATTTTGGACTGTGATTCAAGACTTTAAGATCTTCAAAATTGATTTCATCTAACATATTAAGCCCAATATCTTGGAATTTTTACGCATTGAGTGGGGTTAATGGTATCATTATGTTCCCAGGTGATCGATAAAGCTGCACCTGCACTTCTGGATCTTGCAGAGATATCATCTCTGGGTGATCACCGGAAATTGGGGGAATCCATAATTGATGTTCTTCAGGAATGTGTCCAATCACAAGGGGCTGGACGGAATTCCATCAGCAGTCGTACAAAGGAACAGATCGAAGAACTAATAAAATCGAGGCAGAGACTCAAGTGGGAAAAGAACATGCCAAAAGAGGATCTTCGAATCAAACAGGCGGCCGCGCTAGTAATAAAGCTAGAAGGAAATTCCATGTTTTCATCAGGAAATATATCTGCAGCTGCATCCAAGTACTCCGAAGCGCTAGCATTATGTCCCATGAGATCCAAAAAGGAACAAGTCGTTCTGTACAGTAACCGTGCTCAATGTTATCTTTTGTTGCAGCAGCCCTTGGCTGCCATCAGCGATGCGACACGTGCTCTTTGTCTTCACAACCCCGTAAACCGTCACGCCAAAAGTTTATGGAGAAGAGCACAGGCATATGATATGCTTGGCTTGGCTAAAGAAAGCTTGTTGGATGCCATTTTGTTCATAAACGAGTGCTCTCAGTCCAATGACCCTGATCTTTCATTAAGGCAAAACAAGGTTCCCGACTACGCCGAGCGACTCGTTAAGAAGCAGATGCGTGCAGCTTGGTTATTCAGGGAGGCAGCTATCAAACATGGAAATGTACAATGCGAAGATGGTGCCGGCGATGTCTATGATAGAGAGACCGATGATTCTGAATGGGAGACGGCTAGTGAAAGTGATATCGGAAATGATGGAAGAGACGAAATGGGGGATGAAGAAGACGACGAGGAGGACTGCGAATGGAAGGATGGCGATAAATATGATAAAGCTTCAATCAAAGGTACTTTTGAACTCATATTCTGAGTAGCTGAATTACAATCTGTTGAATTACTGTTAATTGTTTTTCTTGGTTTTTGCATAGAAATTTTGAATGGGATGTTGATTTGATACAGAGATGTAGCAAGAATGCAGAGAATGAAGCATAAATTAGAGGAATCACAAAGCTGCTGACTAAAACTTGATTATCCTAAGCAGGATCAAAAGAAGTCATCTTTGTGTTCATTGTTCAAAAAAATTAAAACTTGATTTCCTTTTTGTTCTTACTTCTGTCTCCCTGTCTTTATTTCATGGTTTTGTTTCCCCCAAATTTAATTTTCAATAGAATCCCAATTGTAGAAAATGAATTAGGAATGTCTAGAAGATGTCTATTTTCCTTTTTTTTTTCTTCTTCTCAGAGTGATATTAAAGGCTTGTGTACATAGACAATTCCAAATGTTCTTTATTTAAAACAGCAATTTCCAATCTTATGGTTTATTTTCATAAGTGAATGATGATTTTAAATTTTGTTTTATTAAAAAAGGAAACTGACTCCACTGGGGATCAAACCCAAAATCTCTAGTTTCGTAGATCAGCGCCCTATCCATTGGGCCACAGAGTTTTTGTTTATTGTGATTTCAGATTTTTAATATGGTTCTTTAGATGATCCAGATTTTGAATTGGATAAATTGCAGTTGAGCTATCTTGTTAGTTGAGCCTATTTGTATAGGTTATAAATGTTATTACCATTCACATAACCTATTTAACATAATTCTTATTTCTTTTTTTTTTTTTTAATCAATAACATAAGCTAGCTACCTGGTAGTTGGTACAAACTTTAATTCACTTAAAGAATTTGGAAAAAATTGATGCATATATGAGAAGTAGAGAAAAGCATAAAACTTTGGAAGATGATAAACCTCCACTGCTAAAAGTTTACTCACGAAGAGGAAAGAAATAGGGAATTAGGAGTGTGGGCTCGATTGTTATTTGGTTTATTATTTTATTATTTGCTTAGGGTTTGGTGGGCCAGGGGAAGGGAGTGTTTGTTTGGCTTTTGGCACCCATTTATATTGTCTTATCTTTTCTTTTTTAGGTATTCTGAATTTTGCTGTTTTGCTGGAAATTCTCTCGTGAGAATTTGGGGGAGGCTATATTTTGGCTGACCTACCTCTGATATATATATATATAAAATTGTTAGATCCTAACAATTGTGGTATCAGAGCAGTTGTTTCGAGGATTGTTGTGAAGATGGAATCAAAGATTATCGATGTGGAGGGAAGGATGGAGTTGCTTGAGCAGCGTCGAAAAGAAACGGAGGAGCAGAGGAAATTGGTGGAGGAGCATCGCGACTTGCAGTTCGCTGACTTGAGCGACAAATTCAACACGCTGACGACTCGGGAAGAGGCTCGATTCGAGGTCGTTCAAGCCCAGATGCAATCGATTGCTGAATGCTTGGAAAAACATGATAAGGTGTTTGAATGGGTGGCTGGAAAAAAGAATGGCTGAAGTTGGGACGACAACAATGGCAGTCAGTGCCGGATTCCGTATGGAAAACAAAACAAGGGGGCGCCAGGATATTGTCTGAAAAAATAGAGCATCGGGAAGTTAGTGCTCCGGGCATACGTGAGGTGTCGTTATTCGATATGCGATTGCGAAAATTAGAGGTACCCATACTTAAGGGAGAAATCGACGAGGACCCAGTTGGATGGCTACATCGGGTGGAACAATATTTCATTATGAATCGATTGACGGAGAGGGATAAATTGGAAGAAGCGGTGTTATGATTAGAAGGAGAGGCGTTGGATTGGCATCAGTATGAAGAAGATCGAGCCCCAATACCATCGTGGACGGAGTTTCGAGAGCTCTTTCTCGAGCGATTCTGGCCAACGGCTATGAGAAGGTTAATGAGCTTTCAACAGGATAAGTTTGAAAAATTTGCCGCCGGGATGAAAGGCTTAAACGAGGAGGTTCTGGAAGAGAAATTTGAAAGTGGCCTCAAGGCCGAAATACAAAGTGAAATTAGGAAGCTAAGGTCCATTGGCTTGAAAGCGAAAATGTTGACGGCTTAATTAATTGAAGATGATGTGGTTGTTCAACAAAAGAAAAGAATGGGAACAAGTTCAATGAAAATAGGGGTGAGCATGACAAGTTTGAGCCGAGCAGGCTCAGGAACATCGTGGTATGGAAATTCTAACCTTAGAACTTTTTCCTTTACTCCCAACAAAAATGTGACAGGGCATAGTACAAGTCAGACGTCGACTACTACCTCGGTGGGATCAGGAACAGGGGGAATATCAACATCGATTACCCAAAGCTTCTCGAACAGACGCCTAACTGATGTTGAACTACGTAGCAAGTGTGAGAAAGGATTGTGCTACCGTTGTGATGAAAAGTTTGTACCTGGGCATAAGTGTAAGAGAAAAAAGCTGTAAGAATTGGAGATTGTACTGGAGTAAGTATGTGCAGATGAAAACCCGTTGATTCCGAATGAGGAACCAAGGGAGGAGCAGGTAAATAATGAAACTGATGGGCGACCTTCGAAATACAAAATATGGCAGCCCTACCCATGAACTCGATGGTAGGAATTAACTCACCGAAGACGTTGAAAATGCAGGGAAAAATTGGAGGGTGCGAAGTAATCGTGTTAGTGGATAGTGGCGCGACACACAATTTCATATCTGAGACAGTGGTTAAAGAAGCTAATCTTCTAGTGGAATTGTCCTCAAGTTCTAGGGTAGTGTTGGGAACTAGTGAATCAGTTCGAGCTGTCGAGAAATGCAGAGGGGTAGCTCTCGTGTTGGCTGAGTTAACCATAATTCATGATTTCTTTCCATTACCATTGGGTAGTGCGGATGTGATCTTAGGTGTGGCATGGTTGGTGATCTGGGGAAGATAGTATTTGATTATCAAGCCTTGGAAATGTCGTTCCAAGTAAGTGAAGCGTTGGTTCAGTTACGAGGGGACCGTAGTCTAGTAAAATCCCAAATGTCGTTAAAATCTATGATGAAGATTTTTACTGAGGAGGATCAAGGCATCCTTATCGAGCTCAGTGAAATGGCAGTTCAGGATCAGGAGTCTCCTCACGGGAAAACGAATTTGATCAATAGGTTAGCTGATGCTCTAGTCGAACTCCACAGTGTTTTAAAACAGTTTAAGAAGGTATTTGAGGTTACAGAGCAATTGTCACCCTCGCGCAGTCGAGATTATACTATAGAAATTCAACTGGAAACAGACTCTGCAACATCCGACCTGATCGTTACCCGCAGATTCAAAAGAATGAGATTGAGCGATTAGTCAATGAAATGCTTGCAGCAGGATTGATACAACCTAGCAAGAGTGCTTTCTCAAGCCCTGTGTCGTTGGTTAAGAAAAAAAATGGCAGTTGGCATTTCTGTGTCGACTATCTTGCGTTGAACAATGTGACAATTTTAGATAAATTTTCGATTCTAATGGTAGATGAACTGCTTGATGAGTTGTACGGTGCAATGGTCTTTCCAAAGATTGATCTGAAATCTGGGTATCATCAGATTAGAGTTAGGCCAGATGATGTGCATAAAATAGCCTTCCGAACTCACGAAGGTCACTACGAATTCCTGGTAATGCCCTTTGGACTGCGAAATGCTCCATCCACGTTCCAGTCCGTCATAAACACTCTCCTGTGACCCTTCTTACACAAATTCTTTTTGGTATTCTTTGATGACATATTGGTGTATAGCAAGTCTGTCAACGGGCATATCACACATTTAGCTATCGTCTTGCAAGTCTTAGGTGCAAATCAGTTTGTTGCAAATGGGAAGAAATGCCAGTTCGATGCCAGTAACATCGAATATTTAGGTCATCTGGTGTCAATTAATGAGGTATCTGCGGACCCTTCGAAACTCGAAGTGATGGCAACATGGCCTGTGACAAAAAATATCCGTGAGTTGCGCGGGTTTCTCGGATTAACAGGGTATTACCGAAAGTTTGTTACTAATTATGGTGCCATTGCAATGCCGTTGACTCAGTTATTAAAAAAATGGCAATTTTCTTGGAACGAAGCGGTTAAGGATACTTTCCAACGTCTGAAGCATGCCATGCTAAATGTATCGGTGTTACGCTTACCGAATTTTAATCATCCATTTATAGTTGAAACTGATGCATCCAGAGTTGGTGTAGGAGCGGTGCTAATGCAAGAAGGGCGCCCCATAGCCTTTTACAGCAAAGTGCTACCGATTACGCACAGGTACAAAGTAGTTTATGAATGCGAATTAATGGCTATTGTCTTTGCCATTTAGAAATGGAGACCATATTTGCTGGGTAGAAGATTCATTATGCATACCGACCAAAATAGTTTACGATTTTTATTGGAACAACACGTAATTAAGGGGGCATATCAAAAGTGGATTTTTAAGCTGTTGACATATGATTTTAGCATTTAGTATAAGAAGGGACTCGAAAGCACTGCGATAGATTCCTTATCTCGCTTACCTCCGGTCCTAGAATTGGGAATGGTAAGTATGGTCAATACCTTAAACTTGGAAGTGTTTCTCCAACAGGTAACTGATGACCCGAAATTAAATGCTATAAGGACATAGTTAGTAAATCACCAAGGGGGATACGACGGATATTCTTTACGAGGTGATTATTTGTGCTACCAGGGTCGTATCGTGATACCATCCAATTCACCCACAATTTCGTTGTTGCTAAAGGAGTTTCATAATAGCCCAATTGGGGGACACCAAGACGCTTTAAAAACTTACCAACGTTTGGCTAAGGAAGTATATTGGCAAGGCATGAAAGTTAGAGTGCGAACGTATGTGGCTGATTGTTCCATCTGTCAACAGGCCAAATACTTATCCTTGGCACCTGTAGGGTTGTTGCAAGCCTTACCAATTCCAGACCGTATAGGAAGACATATCGATGGACTTCATTGAAGGTTTACCCAAGTCCGAGGGGTATGATTCTATATTGGTAGTTATGGATCGTCTCTCTAAGTAAGGACACTTTATTGCCCTCAAACATCCATTCTCGGCTACATCAATTGCGCATATTTTCATTCAAGGAGATTGTTCGCTTACATGGGTTTCCCAAAAGCATTGTCTCAGATAGGGATAAAATCTTCACTAGTCTATTTTAGGAAGAAATTTTTCGAGTTCCGGTACCCAGCTTAAGCGCAGTACTACGTATCACCCCCAAATAGATGGGCAAACTGAGGTTTTGAACAGAAGCGTAGAAGCGTATTTACGATATTTTGCCATGAAATCACCCAAGAAATGGGTTACGTGGCTAGCATGGGCCGAATTTATCTATAATACGGCATACCACACGACATCCCAATTGACTCCTTTTGAGGTTGTTTATGGTCGGCCAGCTTCACCCATTTTGAGTTACGAAAAGGACCAGAGCGCGGTATCAGAGGTAGACTCTCAACTCTACGAGAGAGATAAGGTGCTTCGATTATTAAAACAAAATCTGGCGAAAGCTCAGCATCGGATGACCAAAGAAGCTAATGCAAAACGACGGGATGTCCAGTTTGAGGTGGATGAATGGGTCTATCTAAAGTTACGACCGTATAGCCAGTCAAGTTTATCCAAGCATAAACACCCAAAACTAGCTATATGATTTATTGGTCCCTTTAAGATAATGGCCAGGGTGGGTCTTGTCGCCTATCATGTTGCTTTACCTCAGGGCGTCAATATTCAACCAGTTTTTCATGTTTTTGTGTTGCGGAAAGCTGTGGGTTATAATTTGCCGGTTTATCCCATTCCTCCTATGTTAACGGTAGATTTGCGCTATAAATTCAATCCGAGTGCGGTGAAAGGGTTAAGAAACTCAGCACAAACTGACGGAGGGCTCGAGGTGCTAATACAATGGGAGAATTCAAGTGTCGAGGAAGCCACATGGGAGCGTGTTGAGGCTATCACCGAGCAATATCCTGAATTTCACCTTGAGGACAAGGTGGCTCTTTGGGGGGCGAGTATTGATAAACCTCCAGCGCTAAAAGTTTACTCACGAAGAGGAAAGAAATAGTTAATTAGGAGTGTGGGCCTAGTTGTTATTTGGTTTATTATTTTATTATTTGCTTAGGCTTTGGTGGGCCAGGGAAAATGAGTGTTTGTTTTGCTTTTAGCAGCCATTTATATTGTCTTATCTTTTCTTTTTTAGGTATTCTGAACTTTGCTATTTTGCTGGAAATTTTCCGTGAGAATTTGGGGGGAGGCTATATTTTGGCTGACCTACCTCTGATATATATATAAATAATTGTTAGATCCTAACAGAAGAATACTGATCGTTTCACATGGAAAAAGTCACCACTATTCCATATTGTAAATCTATTGGCACACTTTTACATGCAGCTTAATGAGGTGTTTGGAGCAAGGAGATCCGATCTAATCGGGAAGATGGATAATAATTTTATTTACATGTGTTTGTGTGACCGAAATTCATTTTCATCGTAATTACTATTTATTCCTTATATAATAACTATTCATTCTCTCAATTAGGGATGTATATGGTCGGAGTAGGGTTGGATTAGAGGAAATTTTTGGACTAACACAAATTTTAAGGTGTTAATATGCAAACTTGTACAACCATATGTATTACAGCAACCTAACCCATATTTTTCTGGTTGAGTTATCGGGCTGTGTTAATTTTCTTTTTCCTTTCTAATACAATTTATAGTCCGTAAATATATAGAAAAATAAAGAAAAATGCATAATATTATATTTAAACATATGTTACTTATTTTATTATTGCATGCTTCTTACAATATGCTAAGAACACATTATATTAATTAATCTTACTCACATATGTTGGATTTTTTGGCAAAATATTAGGAAGCAGATTATCCTATATAAAAAAAGGTTCAAGGAATCAGAAAGACTCAAGAAATCAAAAAGATTCAATGAATCGGAAAAAAAAGAAAGTGGAGTGTTTCAAACACTACAAAAGGAGAGAATTATGTGTGATTGTAACAATTTTTCACATAGTGAAAATTCTTTCTGCCCGTGGTTTTTTCTTCGATTTGGGAACTTTTCCACGTAAATTCTTGTGTTATCTTTTATTGTTTTTCTTCTAAATCTCTCAATTATTTTTATGTTTAATTAGGGAAGGTTTTTCCCAACAACATATATATAACATTATTTTTAATTCAGGTTGGGTTGGATTGGGCTGAACACAACCCAACAAAAATTACATGATCATAACTCACCTCCAACCCAACTCAAATAAAATTATAACTCAACTCAACCCTTATGATTTGAGTTGGGTAATTTGGGTTTTTTGGGTTGTCAATTTTTTTGTACACCCTAGCTCTTCATAATCTCATTCTTTCTATAACTAATTTTTGTTCTTTTTATAATTACATTGCTTTTCTCCGTAATCTATATTTTATTTTCTCATAAACATTCTCTCCATCTATATACCAATAATGGTTTTTCCTCTCATAATCATTTCATTCCCTCCAAATACATATAATTATTCTTTCAGCTAATTATGCACTGCATATTCTTTAATGTATTTTCATCATTCTTGAATGAGTAGTTAAAAGAAAAGTGGTACTTTATGAGAAGCTCTAGCTGTAAAGATTCACATAGTTATCAAATCTCATAGGGGAAAGAAAGATAATGAGAGAGATCTTGTACCATTGTTGATAAGTTCAAAACTTTCATCTTTTTTCTTACTTACCAACGTGTTGTCCACCAATATAGACTTCTTTAGCTCTATCTCTTTCAACTCGTGACTCTAAAATCAAATCTTTGGCAATCTCAATTAACCTATAGTTTATATGTAAAGCTTTCAGAGGGAAGAGGCCAAGCCATGTCAGCCACCTTTTGTGCACTTGAAAAGTTTTGTTTAAGGATTTGTCAAGTGGGGTTTTCATGGATGCTTTGTAGCTTTATACCAGTTGATCAAAATCTTGATAAGGATTCTTCTTTGTTGCAATTTGACATTTTTAACTTGATCATATGGCCAACAAGAATAATAACTTTACTGATATAAATGTGTGTTTGTGATCGAAGTCATGAGTACGAATTCCCAATCGTCAATAGTTAGCTAAACAAAAGTTGACTATTTTATTAGTTGTCATACTCCTCTAATAGTTCAAACTGAACTTTTGGTGGAATGTGTTATAGTAGGTAGTTTGATCATTTTCTTTTAGAAAACTTACTAGTTTAATTAAATTTAAAAAATAATTACAAATATTATTTATTGATATTAATTAGTATTGTCACATAGGGGATGTTTGTTTACCATATTTATGGAGTATTTAACTTAAGGAGTTATATTGAGTAGTTAAAAATTAAGAGTTGTAATAAAAAACTCGTTTGGATGTGGTTTTTGTATAGGAGAGTTAAAGTCAAAACCTTATTTGCATGTAGATTTAAAAAGAGTAGTTATTTTGGCAGATTTAGTTGTATAATTACCATTAATCATACAAATACTTTAATTTCACAAACCAAAATTATACCATATGTATATTATATTGTACATGTTGGACAAACAAAGTCTCACGTTGTTAAGTTAGGAGGAAGATCTGGATATATAAGGAGAGAACGCACCTTATTGATATGAGATCTTTTGGGTGAAACCAAAAATCAAAGTCATAAAAGTTTATGTAAAAAGTAGATAATTTTATATCAATGTGGAAGTTTACGAAAACTAGTTGTCCCTAACCATACATGTAAGATGAGAAGCCAAACCTATGTGCTACTGGTTATACAAGTTGAATCCATGATCCAAAATATAAAATTGGCACAACACACCAATTCCAAGAACCTCAGTTAAAAAGGTATAAGTACAACAACTCTGTTTTTTAATTGGAAGATACATAAAGGTCGGCTAAGTGTCATTTTCAAAGATAATCAAGCAATGTTCAAAGGATCCAAAGAGGTTAATAATAATAATCAAAAGAAACCCATTCTCTATCTCTTGAAAGATTACAAAAAAGATTCAGTGGATAAATTGTTACACATAATATTTAATAAAACCCATGCACCCAACTCTTCTCTATAAATATTTTATGACTCCACAATCCTTATTCTTCACCCTAAGAAAAATTATAATCATTCCTTCTCTCAAACTCTCTTTCAATGGATTCTACTAAAAAACTCAGTTACTTCAGCTGTGAAATGACAATTTTTCAAGCCATAAATGCAGAGTTTAAATCTCCCAAAAAGCTCTTTGTTAGATACTATCTTTCTGCAGGTACTAACAAGAGGATTCGCCTCAACACAAGACAAATCTCATCAAATTCTGAGTTTGTTTGGGACGAGTCTTTTTCTTTGGAGTGTTTGGGTACAGAGGACTCGATCCAGAGCCTGAAACAAGCAACCGTCGTGTTCGAGCTTCGGCGGGCCAGAACCCACCCTGTTTTTGGCAGAGTTATGGGGTCTCTGCTTCTGGGTAGGGCTGAGATTCCTTGGAATATGGTTTTTGAATCTCCAAACATGGAAATTGATAAATGGGTGTGTTTGGTTTCTGGTGATAGGTCTGTTTGTGAAGGGTTTAAGCAACCCAAATTGAAGGTGGGGATGAAAGTGAAAGTTCCAATACAAACAGAGAAAAAGAGGAGATTTGGGAAGTGGAATAATGATGAGTGTGGATGTGAATCTAAAGTTTGTGGTTTTTGTGCTGATCATGAGATATTTGCTCTTGCTGCTGCTATGGAATTCTTGTAGCAACAATTTTCTTGTTGTCACTCAAGAAAATTGACGAGCAATAGCTTCGGTTCATGCTTATGACAAAGAAGTCATGTGTTCGAATACCGACCTAAAAAAAGACAATTTTTTTGTTTTTGTTGTTTCTTTCCCTGACGGATTATGGAGTGAGAGTGTCTCTAAAAAAACTTTTAAACAATATTGTGTAACTTCTAACCATGTTATATAAATTTATAAACTTTTTAGTTATTGTTGCTATACTCTTATGATTTGAATCCCAGAAATGTGGGTCAGCCATAACGCCAAACTTGTTCATAAGTTTTGCTATAATTCTTTTCCTTAATTTCACTTAAGGAAGAAATATTTGAACATATTCCAAAATCTTTCCAAGTATCATATCTTTCAAATTCGATTGGGATGTGAACAACTTAGTAAATACACTCATGGATGATATGTAAATGCTTAGTTTATTAACACTGTCACATATAATTAATCAAAGACATCACGGGACCTCGACTATTATCACGAGATATACCGTTTCATCCTACAACATTTGAATGTCAAGAAAATGTAAGTAAAAGATTCTTTTGACTGCCAAATGACTTCGTAATGGTTAATTGTTAAAGTGCAATAAATCTAAAAGATATTTGTTGAGAATTTTGATAACCTCTAAAACATCAGATTTGATCAAGATACGAAGTATGGAAAAGACATCATCCACCAACAGGGTTATTGAGACCAGCCTTGATAGCCAAACCCTCAAGGATTTTCATAGGGACATCTCTTCGACCGCCAACAAACTGGCGTCGACAAGATTGCCCTCGTGATCACGAATCGCCTAACCTATGCCGCCTCGACCTTTCCAACTCAACCCAAGAAGCATCTAAGTTGAACTTCCACGAACCAACAGGAGGGATTGCTCTACTCCACATTCCATTTTTTAATTAATTACAAACATGACATGTAAGTCAAAAAAATTTGTCAGCAGATCATTCTGTTGAAAGATTAACCAATAAAAGATTACAACTACCTATAATTAAACAGCAACCACTTCTGATTGATTAAAAAAAAATTACATGTCTGTGGTCTCATCCATAGCTATTCTAGAACAACAATCAAATCAAATCAAAACAATAGATATAATATTGAATAAATGGAACATCCAATATAATTCCCATATCAGACATAATTTCTGATTATTAAAGTCTTTTTTTTTTAAAAAAAGAAAATTCTATATTCGACACGAGTAAATTACCCACCCAGCCGGCCATAATGCCCAGCGTTGCAGATCTTGTGGGCTGCTTTCAAAAATGTAGCCTTTCATGAATCCCAAGAGCCTCTGTTTTTGCTTTGCCAATTATCTTTAAAGCCTTTTTTTTTAACTCCCCTTTTTCTACATGAACCACGAAGCTTCCCACAAAAAGTGAAGCCACGTTTCTAATTCCTCTGTGTTGAAGATTTACTTGAGAAAAAAAATTAGTACTTATGAGATTGATTACTACTTTAATCGTTGCTAATTAACTTTTATATGAAATTTAATATTATTTAATATGATATCATTAAGAAAAATTTATAAGATTAGTCAAATTCAAAAAATAATTACAAATATTGTTAAGATCTCACAATTGTCACACATTGAAAAAATGGGGAGTCCCTATAAACATTTATAAGAATTGTGGGTTACTCTTCTCATTATCAATTCGTTTTGAGGTTGAACCCTATAGCAATCATAATCATTAGTATTAATAATAGTACGTTATTAATAATATATACACAATTTTGTATTAATAACATATAATATTGTATTAATAATACAAAATATTATATTAATGGTAAATAATCATTAATAATATCGTATTGAACCGTATTAATGATTATGGGTGCAAATATTTTTAAATTTGATTATATTTGTAATTATTTTGTTATAATAAGTCATACATTACAATTTTTCTAATATTAAAATGCATAGATATATAGACTTGTAGATGATACCAATTAATTTTGAGATGAAATCACATCTTATTTAAAAAATTTGTTTTAGACATTTCATAAATTACAAAATATGAAATATTTAAATTTATTGAAACTTATCTATTTTAAGTTTCATTGAAGTGAAGTTGATGACTATCAAATTATTTAATGTTCTCGTTAAATAAAGTATTAAATATAGATAGATGTGAGGCTGCTAATCACACCCACCCACATTATTTTTCTCTTTTCCTGTTTCTCAATGGATGCAACTCAAAACTTCTCTTCCTTTAGTTGCGAAATCAGACTCATAGAAGCCAAAAACGTAGTGTTCAAGTCTCCAAAAAAAAAAAAAAAAAAAAAACCCCTCTTCATTTGACGTAATTCAACATGTTATAAGAATAGAAAGTCACGAGTATGGGTGCAAATTTGCTATTTTTGTGCAAGCAACACCTAGAAGATTTGCCTCAAACACTCGCACTCACTTGTGAATTTAGAAAATTTAAATTCATGATCTTTTATTTGGATAACATCTTGAATTATATTAAACCACCGATCAGCTTAAAATTTTAGTTTGTGAATTGAGGTAAATCTAATTATATCAATCAACAAATCTCTTCCACTTTTGAGTTTGTTTGGAACGAGTCTTTCTCTTTAGAGTATTTGGGTTCATGAGACTCAATCGAGAGCTAGTCTTAACCAAGCAACCGTCGTATTCGAGCTACGGCGAGCCAAAACCCTCCCTGTTTTTGGGAGAGTTTTGGGGTATCTACTTGCTGAGATAGCATGGGAAGAGGTTAATTTGGATCACCAAAATTGGAAATTGAGAAATGGGTCTGTTTGGTTTGAGAAGGGTTGTTGTTCAAGCAATCAAATTTGAAAGTGGGGTATGAAAATTAATTAATTAGAGAAGAAGAAAAGGAGAAATGGGAAGTGGAAGGATGAGTGTGGTTGCAAATTCTGTGATGATGGGTCATTGTGTACGGATCATGACCTATTTTGCAATTGTTGCTGCTTTCGAATTCTTATATATATATATATATTTTATTTTTTTTTTGAAAAATCGAATTCATATAGCTAGGACGCACATGCATGCAAGTTAAATTAGTGTGTTCTTGTATTGAATGATTCTTGATGGAAAAGCTCTCTTTATAAGTTTTCTAATTACTTTTATGGAAATGGATAAAATGTCTTCTAGTTTAACTCAATTATATAACTGTTGAACATGTTGTATCATTGTCTAAGAGATTGCTTTAGTCTATATAAGAACTTCATCGACTTATAAAACGTAATCCTTTTTATCATGATACTTGGTTGGGTCATATAAATTTGTTCTGTCATCTCTCTATGTTGAGTTATCTTTCATGCTCAAATTCTAAATTCTAATGTGTCACCATGATTAATAATATATTCTACCTATGTCTGACCATTAGTCACTTTAAATCTCGCCATGAAAGACAAATTGTTTGAGATATGTCTTGAACGCATTAATGTCCTGCAGTTAGTAGTCGGGGGTCTCGCTGCCGTTGCGTAAACGCTTTTCGCATTGCAGCAAATGCATCTCACATTGCAACAATGTAATCCGCATTCGTTTAGTGCATCCTGCATTCGGACTCTGTAGCATAAGCGCTTTTACATTCTGTTGCGCATGTTCCGCATGCACTTACGCATCCGCATTCTGTAATATGGTTTAATGAGAGTGCATATATAAACTCGCTAGCCGATTATAACATTTTGTATGTTCATTCTATAATTCTGTATTTTGCTCTTCTTAATAAAGCTTTGTCCCCTTCTCTGCCCGTGGACTAGCTAATACAACGTTAGTGAACCACGTAAATTTCTGTGTTGTTTTTTTTTTTCTTTTACATTTTCTTCATTCTTCAATCGGTTGTTGATTGCCGTTTTTATAACACAAACTATAGGTGCAACACTAACGGGTTCGTGCTCAAATCACTCGAAGAAATGAAGAGAATTTAATTTCCAGACGATCTCAACACCATTGAAAAAGATAGAAAAATATGACATCTTACCAAAAGAAGAAAAAAGTTGTAAACAAAACGAAAAAAAGAAGCTAAATAACTTTGTTTCATGTAAAAAGAATTCATCCACACTTACATGTGAGTCAACGACCACCTGTCCCATAAAAAAATTCATACAACGTCATTTAACCAGGTTAATGTTTGACCTTTGACTTAATTAAATGTTGAGTTTGACTTTTTTTTTCTTAATCGGCCCTTACAATGTCAAATAGTCTAATTTGAATTCCTATCAAATAGTCTAATAATGTTTAAGATTTTTTCTTTAAATTATTGGTCTTATTTTTTAAAAATTCTCAATTTTATCATTAAAGTAATAACGATTCTTAATTATATCCTTCAATTAAAAAAGTTGTTAAATTTTGCTAACAAAAGCATTGATGTGTCGTCATTTTAAATTATTGTTTTTTCTATAGTCATTAAATTATTGTTTATTATTTGAATATACTATAAATAAATAAATCTTTGGGCATTTCACTCAAAAAAAATTGCGTATTTGAATATATATTAATTAAATAAGCATTTAATTATGCGTTACATTTTTTTGTTAATAAGTTTTAATAGTCTTCTCTAAAAAGACTTGAAAGGATCATTTAAAATTTTTTGTAATGCATAATTAAATGATTATTTTATTAATATATTGATGATAACTTTGAGAAATTTTGAAGACTGATATCCAAATTGAGAATTGTCTAAAATTTTAAAATTATTTAATACAATTGCCTAAAAACACGATCGTCGTACAACATAGATTGAAATTTCACGTGTTAACATAAATTGATTTTATAAAAAAAGTTAATTACCACTTTTCTTAGATTAAAATTTCACTCGATATCATAAATTTATTTTATAATATCACTTTTTTTTTTAATTTCTTTCTTTTTAAAACAAACCATTGATTTAACCTGTAATGGTTGTATTTTATACCATACTTTAAATAGACTTTGATTACCTGTCAAAAAAGAAAAAGAAAATAGACTTTGATTTAGATAGTATTACACACTTCAATTTTTTTACAATATTGTACAAAATAAATATAGTAATTCGATTTAGATTGTTTTTAAAAAAAAAAAAAAAATCAATATAGATTGTGTTACACGCTATTGATTTTATCTTTTCATGATGTAGTTGCATTCATTGTTATCTCAATTTCAACTCCTATCATTTATGACACAATTAAAGTTACTCATAGAAACCAATAATAAATTTTTGTGAAACATATCATTTAAGTGTTTAAGTTTGAAATCTAATTTTTTATTCTTATATTTAAAATTGAATTCTTTTTTTTTTAGATTACAATATTTGAGGGTTGGAGATTCGAACTAAAAACTTCTTAATCATTAGGTGTACACTAATGTCGCTGAGCGTTGACGAAAATTAAACATTTTTACCTAATATTTTAATAATGTTTATTTTTAATGCATGAAATAATAAAATCATTAGTTATATAAAATAATATTAACTAAAATAATGATTAGACTAATTTTAAATTTTGATATAGTTATAAATGAATTATTTTTATTTTCACATGAATTTAATTTTTAAATTAAAAAAAATATATAAAAATAAATTAAAAAAACCCATTAAAACTAAAAGTGGGTATCATTAAAATATTGATAAGTGTTTAGTTTTGAAACATAAGGAATAAATTGATATTGCTGACTCTCCTTTTATTTTAGTTAAATCAGGAGGTCCACAAACTCATGATCATGATATTGAATCGAATTATGATTTAATAATGAAATTAACTTCCCATTGAGCAATAATATTTTTTTTCTATAAAAAAAAATAAAACTACTTAACCGGGTCAAACGTAGGGAAAAGAAGCACGTGACAGCCAGTAGAGCAACAGCAGCGGTATATATTAATAAAACTCAACTAATTTAGTAAAGATTGTTGCATTTCAAAATCCAAGATCCTTCATTTCCTTCTCTTTTTTTAATCCCTTCTTTCTTATTTTGAATTCCCTTCCTTCCCCCAATTTTCAAAAATCAAAATGGATAGAACCAAATCCTCCTCAAAATCTCGCCCATCCACCGCCGATCTGCTCACCTGGTCGGAGGTTCCTCCGCCGGAATCTTCCCCCCCCGTCGCTGCCTCCGCCGCTCGCTCCCACCAGGTATTATTGTAATTATACGCATTCTTTTTTGTTCTGTGGCAGCTTGGTTTTGATGTTTTTTTTTTTTTTTTTTTTTTGCATACATTCTCAGCCGTCCGATAGAATCAGTAAAGTGCTCCAGGGGGGTCAGCTCACGGATGAAGAAGCTGAGATTTTGATGAAAACGTAAGATCCATTTCCTCTGTTCTTAAATTTCACTTTAAAAAATATCTGGGATTTGATTGTTGTGATGGAATTATTACAATGTCTGTGCTGATTTTGTGTTTTTCTCTTCGAGGGTTAATGTTTGTTTGAAATAGGCTCGTCAGATCTCCAAACTATGATCATTTTCTTTTTAAAATTCTGTGGTGAGAATCCCAAATAGGTGGGTTACTCTTTTCTTCACTAATTGGTTTTGACATTCATGTTCACGCCATTTAATATGATATTAGAGTCTATTAAGCTCGAATGGGTATTCGATGCACCAACAAAAAAGAAATTTGAACTCGATTCAAGATAGGTGAACCCAAAAGTGACACCATCTTGAGAGGGCGTGTTTAAGATGTCACATTTGAAAAGTGAGGAGACCTCCTAGTAATTTATAAGATAGATGGGTAACTTCTCTTATCACCAATTCGTTTTGAGATGGATGCTTGCACTATGTGTTTTCTTTAGCTAATTTTCAGAGAATAATTATCAAAGAGAATGATTGTCTGTGTTCAAGGAGATGATTATGGGAAAAACCATTACTTGTGTTTGAGGTGAAGAGCATGAAAATTGGTTATGAGGAAACGAAATTTTGGGAAGAATGATTCTGGGAGGACGTACAATCACAGAGAATGATCCTCATTTCCATTCTCCTCAATTGACCTCTTTGGCCCAAACACCCCCTTAGTCCTACAATTGGTGGAATCTATGTTATATTATTTCCCACTTGCGTGATGGGTTACTTTCGTGATGTTTTGTTCAATTGGTGAGCTAGAAAATCCTGTTCCTCAAACAATAAACAGTTCATTGGCATCAGTGATGGCTAGTATTTTTATAGTTGTGTTAAAAAGCAGGATTCTTCTCCACCATTTTCAGGAAGAACTGCTCAGGGTATAAAAAGAAGGAGATGACTGGAAGTGGAATTTTTGCATCTAATGATGAAGGGAATGCATCAGAATCTGATAGCAAAACAGGGTTGCGCATGTATCAGGTAAGCAAAAAGTCCTTTTTTTTTATTTATAACCGTGAGTGTCGGAATCAACTTACGTGCATCTCGACTATTTTCACGGGATATACCGTCTAACCCTACAAGATTTAGAAGTGAAAGAAACTCATAGAAAATTACTTCCGAGGCAGGTAGCCACCATGAATTGAATCTTTGATCTTTAAGGTCTTCTTTTGATCACTAAGCCAACCCAAGATGGTTAGAAGTTAATTTAGAAATGCATCAAATTGATAACAACCCTTTTTTATTCTCTATAACTATTCGGTGGTTCAGCAAACATTGAATGGAGTAAGTCAAATATCCTTCAATACTGAGGAGGGCTTGTCTCCCAAAAAGCCAACTTCAATTCCAGAAGTGGCTAAGCAACGTGAGTTAAGTGGGACGTTGCAGAGTGATGCTGATGCTAGGAGTAAGAAGCAGATATCAGATGTTAAGAGCAAGGAGCTTAGTGGACACGACATCTTCGGAGCTCCTCCCGAAATAGCACCTCGACCGTTGGCAGCTGCGCGAAGCTTGGAGACGAAAGACATGGGTGAACCAGCACCTCGCACATTGAGAACATCTGTTAAAGTTTCAAATGTGAGTTTCATTCTTGCCATGATCTTGAATTCGCTTCTTACTTCTATGATTGTCTTTTTCTTTGATCTTTTTCGCCTTCGACAAAGAGTTTAAACTGTTTTTCGGTTGTGCTCATTTCTAACGAGACCAGTCTCATTTTTCTCTCTATCTTGATATTGTTCTTAACCTTGAAAGTTGGAACATTGAGCTCAGATGTTGAATCTCCCCCACATTAATGAATGTTTGAAGTGTTTTTTCCTATCTGACTGAATTCCATGACTGCTTTTTTCTTTCTAGAGAATTGTTCTAGATTGGTAGTAAATTTCTTAGGTCCCATTTGATAATCATTCGATTTTTTGTTTTTGGTTTTTGAAATTTAAGCTTATTTTTACTTAAATTTCCTACCATGTGTGTTATCTTTCCTACAATGTATCCATTTTTCCTTATGAAAACATGTGAATGCTAACCAAATTTAAAAACAAATACAACTTTTGGAAGCTATTTCTTTTGTTTCTAAATTTTGGTATGGTTTTTAAAAATATAGGTAAGATATAGGCATCTAAGTAAAAAAAACATATAATAAAGTGGATTTTATAGGCTTAAATTTCAAAAATAAAAAACTAAAAACAAAATGGTTATCAAATCTTTTGCACCATAAAACTCAGAATCAAGTTGGTTTATCCATCTTTACAGCCTGCGGGAGGACAGAGTAACATTCTGTTTGGTGAAGAACCAGTGATCAAAACAGCCAAGAAACTACACAACCAGAAGTTTCAAGAGTTGACTGGCAACGATATTTTCAAAGGAGATGCACTGCCAGGTTCGTCCGAGAAATCGCTGAGCTCGGCCAAGCTAAGGGAGATGAGCGGCAACGACATTTTTGCTGATGGGAAGGCGGAATCGAGGGACTACTTTGGGGGGGTTCGTAAACCACCTGGTGGAGAAAGCACCATTGCGTTGGTTTAATTTTTTAGTTCATATCTTGATTTGAATTGGCGGATATTATTGCCATGCTCCGTTTCTAATTGAACTTATAATGTTGTTTTCCTGATCAATTGCACTTACAGCCTTATGATAAGAAGACAGGCGTTAACTTAATGTGTTATATATTTCTTTCAACTACTTTCTCTACTAACAACTCATTTGGACAGAACTGTTTTTTTATGATAATTAAAGGGGCCAACGGGAGCTGAACTCAACGAACATCCTAGAATATTTTTCATGAACGGCACTTCGCAATATTTATTATGTACTTGGTTCGGTTAGGTTCCATAATTTTTTTTTAATGTTAGTTTAATAAATAGTACAAATATTTATAATTTTTTTGATGACTGGGAATTGAAGCTTTACCTATGGTACCATTGGTCCATCTCTTTGCCGTAGTATTAAAATACATAGATATAATTGACTGTATCTAGAAATTAATGTCACAAGTGAATCTCTAATATGAGATGTAGCCTTCAACCAACTACGCCACCTCTCAAAGATTAAAGGTTAATCCACTGCTCAAATTTAGATTGAAAGAATGCTTGGATGTTTGAGGGAAAGGGGATGAGAATGATTGTAGAGGAATCATTGGATAAACCACTCTTTGTTTTTTACATATCTACTTTTTATTGTCATCGCAACTACTTTTCATTCTACTCATAACCAGTTTTCATTCTCCATAATTATTTTCTTCACCTCAAACACTAGTAATAATTTTTTCCATAATCCATGAGACAAATAATCATTCTTTCCAATAATTATTCTCTCATGTATTCTTCTTCTAATTCTCAACTTTTCATAATCATTTTCGTTCTTCTGGCACAAACTAAACTACTTCATGTTTTCACTCTTTGTTCTAAACAACCGAAAAGAACCCACATGTCATTTTGATTGAATTTAAGTGAAGGCCCCACAGACAGCAACGCAGACAGCATCTAATGTCTAAATCAAACCAATTATTAGAGCCAATTATCCAACGCAGGTAGAGTCTTGCTGACTTGAATTACATATATAATATTGGATTTGATGAAAAACTAAAAAAGAGAAACTTTAAACAAAGAAACTACATCAAACAGAACTTTTACCCTTGTTATCATTATGTCACTGTAACATTCAGTTACAAACAAGGAAACAAGAACCAAACCTTACAAACACGAGAAAGGGGAACTTTAAGGCTATATTTGAACAGTAAAAACTAGAATTCCACTGTTGCCTTCCTGAAAATTTCCACAACTGGACAGCATCTGAGAAAACACAATTAGTAAAACCAATTAGAACTTAAAAGGGCCAAAACATGCTTAGCCCCATCTTTCCTTGATCTAGCAGTCGTAGATTGAAATCTCCCAATCCCAAATATTGTAGTAGTAAGATATAAAAAAGGAAAATAATACATCTTTAGTTCCTAAATTTTTGGAGAAGTTTAATTTAGTCCTTATGTTTCAAAAATCAAACAATTTTATCTTTGATATTTCAATAATGTTGAATTTTAAATTAGAATATATTGATAAAGTGATTATTTTGGTTTTGTCATGAATTTATTTTCTACAAGGAAGCGTCAAAAGTAAAAGTATTTGATTTTGAAACATAAAAAACTAAATGAATTCTGCACCCAAAACCTAGAGAATAAATGGTACTTTTTCCAAAAAGAAAACTTCAAAAGGCAATATTGCAGTAACATACAGTTCGAAATAATGGTATAATATAACATGGTGGATATCTGGAAAAGATTAAAAGCAAGTAATTAACATTAAGATATATTAACAAACATGGACAGTAATTTGGATTACCTTCGCCTTGGAGAATGAACTCCATTCTTGATAAAGAAGCCGCAAACTAAAACTTGCACTATACTAAGGCTGCAGCTTTCTCCACTGTTACTTGAATTTCTTGGGGAGAGTCATTTGGTGCATCAGCAATTTTAGCATTCAGCTTATTCTCATATGCAGCTACATGAACACCCAGTGCGGCCCGACCAGAGGGATCCATATTCTTGGACCATGTGGCATCCCATTCCACTGCTTTTGCAGTGCTGCATGCCACACTCGGACCTCCCGGGACAGTTGATCTAGCAGCATTCTGTGGTAAATTAAGAAATTAATACATACATCAGTATTTTGTTTATCCAATGAATGAAGTCTATCAAGGCCAGGGAAATCCACACCCCGTTTGTATCGTAAAAAGAACGAAACAGCACCTTAGGGAAGAATTTCTCAAATATTGTCCGATAGTAATATGCTTCTTTTGTACTAGGAGTGTTTTCTGGGTAGATGAAGTTCGCATTCATCAACATTGTATCAGTCACCTGATGAGGGCAAAGCATTGTCATTTAGCCTTCATTCCTTGAGCAAAGACAATCTGATAACTACAGTTACAATAGTGACACAGTTTGAGATAAAGCTTACTTGTTTCTCTGCGTGATCCTTCAGACCGTCAATCCAACTGTAACCTACACCGTCACTGAATTGTTCCTTTTGCCTGTATAATATGTGCTATAAAGCAGGGAGGGGGCTGGACATGTTAGTTGATATAACTAAATTTACTCCAACCGACCAATTTAAGCTTTTAGGTTGATTGGTGATTTAATATAATTTAACATGGTATCAGGACAGAACATCCTGTGTTCAAGTCCCTCCCAAGTCGTTTCCTGAATCATTTCTCAAATTTTCAAGCCCACAAGTGAGAAGGAGTATTCTTTCTTGGATGAAGTACATATATGATTCGATGCCTTGATTTAAAAAAGAAAGAAGAAATAAATGGAATATGCAAAGCAGACTTATGCAGATGCAGTCAACACATTACAAAGACAAGCTACCTTGGGCAAATATGGTTCCTTCTCATCATCAAATGCATTGCGCAAGACCCACTTTTCTATTCTCCCAAGATCACGCCTGATCTGCAGTTAATAATTTATACCACGTAATAAGTGTCACAAATTTACTTCATTGACGATGAAATACTTGTACAAGAGAGCTTTCTGATAGAAATGTACTCCGATTAGAACATTTTAGAAAGAGTCGGATAATAATTCAATCACTTAAGAGCTCAAAATTTTAAGTGAAGGAAATTCCGCCAATCAGGAAACAAAAGGTAAATGAAATGAACTAAAGAATTGAATACCCAAAAAACAGAAATAATATTACAGAGCTACATATTTTACATTTATGTTATAACCAAAATATTTTTCTTTTATCTATCAGCCACTTGTTAGAAAAACAACCAGACCTAACCTATTGACTATTTGCAGTTTTGATCTTTTCTATGCAATAAATAGCAAACTAAAGTTCTTTGTTCACACATAAGCCATGTTCAAGTTAAAAAGGCAAACAATGTGGGCCAAATACTACATTCTCACAAACTACCACAATTTTTCATCAAGGAATGCCAATTAATGAACAGAGTGTACCATTTTCCAATCAGGATCTATGCTCATGGCTGTGTTAATAAATTCTTTATCAAGAAAAGGGACACGGGCCTCGACACCCCATGCTGAAGTTGATTTATTGGCCCTCAAACAGTCATATAAATGAAGAGCTTTAATCTGATAACAACAAAAGAAGATAAATTAGAACCAGTAAAACATTACAACACGAATAACTGTCCCCGCCCATTATTCCAATGTGAAAAATGGGGGAAAAGGATACCTTTCTGCACGTTTCTTCATGAAACTCTTTTTTGTTTGGTGCTTTATGGAAGTACAAGTAACCTCCAAAAATTTCATCCGAACCTTCTCCAGAAAGAACCATTTTTACTCCCACAGATTTGATTTTCCGGGACATAAGGAACATAGGTGTGCTGGCTCTGATAGTGGTCACATCGTATGTCTCAATGTGGTAAATCACTTCCTCAAGCGCATCTATACCTTCCTGATATGGAATAAAACAAAGCACAAACACATTATTTGGCAGTGAACACTGAGAACTGGCCTTTCAATAGATCCAGAAAAGGCAATTTACCTGCACAGTAAAGTGAAACTCAAGATGACGAGTTCCAAGGTAATCGGCTACCTCTCTAGCAGCAGCAAGATCAGGAGAACCCTGAATATAATAAAAGTAAAACATAAGTGAACAGAAATATGACAACGGTGTCTAGCTTTACAACATATACCGAGGCAATGAAAAAGGCCCCATTCTTGAAATGTTTTCTACAAGACTTCAAAACTTAGATCATGCAGAAGAATTTGTTAAAAAATAATATCATGAACAAGATCCCTTTTTTTTTAAATTTTGACAACCATTCAGAATCTCATGAAAGATACACAGACATACAAAAAACAAAGTCCACAAAAGAAGGAAGGAACAAGATACCTTATTAGATTTCAAAAACACAAAGGTGAGACTGCCTTACATGGATGTATCAGAGCCCGAACTCCTTTATTTTTTATTTTTTGATATTGATGCCCGAACTCCAAATCAATTATTTGCAGAAAATAAATAGTTGAGCAATAAAACCAAAAACAAGGCTTTGGATGATATTGGATCGGAACTCATTGAGTCACCAAAGCAAACAGATATAAAGGATAGAGCAACAGCACTCAGCTTAAGCCTTAAAGTTCAATTGCCCCCGTATCCACTTAAAGTTTAGTGAAGGCATGTCTTTGGTTAAGATAATGAAAATAATCAAGATACAAGGGCATGCTTTTTAAATAGCTTCCAACCACCAACTCAGAGTAACTGCACCTTTCAATGATTACAAGTTAAAATTTACTGAACTTATATGTCAATGGTAGAATACTTAATTCCCACATCACACAACATAATTGCAACCAAAATGTAATTGAGGGTCTCTTAACTATGATGCCCCACGATTACTTAGTCGGGGGTCTCTTAAAATGTAATTGGGTTTATGTTCGATATTTGGAGTTTTATTTATTTGGGTCATATTTTGTAATAGGTTTTTATGAGAGTGCACTATATAAATTTCTCTTAAAATCCAGCCCCACTAGATCGACATTATGTATTATGTATCTTCAAGATTAATAAAACTGTTCTTTTCTCTACCCGTGGACGTAGCTAGCACACTGTTAGTGAACTATATAAATCATTTTATTTTGTCTCACTTTTTCTTTACTATTTATCTTGATTGTTGTTCCAATTTCATATCATAATTAATTTCCCAAAGAAAGAAACCAACCACAACCTTAAAAAATAATATGAGAGAAAATTTCTATTATTGAAGAGCTACCCTTCAATAAAATGTTTTATGATTCTGAAGTAGAACCTTTACTTCCCTTTCCCTCATAATCTTACCTTCAAGCCAACACAAAAGGTGTGCAATTGTGACCCCCACTGACGAGCTCCTTCAGAATCAGCCAAATGGCGGCAGGCAACAGCGGCAACCAGGGATGAATCCAATCCTCCAGATAAGAGGACTCCAAATGGCACATCTGTCATAAGTCTCTTAGTGACAGCCTACACAACAAAAATACAGTATGAAATCTTAAAATAAAAAAAGCTCAGCTAATGAGACGTTTCAATGACGTTCGATATAAAATTCCTAATAAAATAGTAAACATCAAACACTCACAATCTTAGAACTCTAATCACATTAAAACTGAAAAACTACTGAGTTCAACATAACTCCTCGAAGATGACATAGTATGTTAAACCATTAACTAATAATGAGCCAGTCCAGAACATGCCTTCTCAAATGCCTTGCGCAAAACCAAAGGATCATAGTGACCCGATGGTACCTCCTCTGTGAACCACGGAGGGTTATACCATCTTCTTAATTCTCCTGAAAACATTTTAAATCTCCACCATTTAGTAATGAAATTCGTGCCATATAATAATTTTCTTTACGGTAACTGAAAAAAATGTGGAGTTACAACTTACAATGTTTGTGGAAAAAGTATGCATATACCTGTTTTGCTAGAATATATATGACCAGGAAGAAAAGAAACAAATCTCTCACAATCATCACTTAGAGCTTTCATTTCAGATGCAAACCAGATTGATCCTGACGAGAAGGTAGCAGACACAACTTTCAAAGATCAATCAGTAAAACTGCAAGCAGTAATATCTATAAAGGAACATCAATTATAAATTGAGAGTGATTCATCACTACAAATTGAGGTCGTGTATCACACATATAATGTAAAATTACATACCATCAAGACCCCATCCCATATATAGTGGGGTGATCCCAATAGCATCCCTAGCTGCCATAAAAGTTTTGTTACGAGTATCAAGAAGGACAAAGGAAAACATGCCATCCAACATGCCCACAAACTCTTCGCCATATTCTTCGTACTGGAAAATATAAGAGTTATGATTATGAATAGAACAAACTAAAAATAGGAAAGCATATAGATGAACGATTTCAGTAAGTTCTTGGCTTCTTACAAGGTGTGCAATAACTTCACAGTCACTGCCAGTTCGGAATTGATGACCCTTGAGCTTTTCTTTCAATTCCTTATGGTTGTAAATCTCCCCATTGACCTAGTAAATGATCCAATTCAATTTTAATTACATTATTAGATACTGATGTAGAGTAAATACAAACAAAGCAATCTTTAAGAGAAAGTAGCCATCTAGAGACTCAAGAATGCTTCGACCAAAGGCCTCAAGGAAAACAAGGTTTAAAAGTTGTCAAAAATAGGCAAACTAGTTTACGATTGCAAAGCGTGTCTCTGGATTAGAAAAAACTTTACAATTCCTTCATTTAGAAAAAGGAGAGCACCATATAATCAATCATACAAGCAGTAAACAGCTCTACATATTGACGAATAAACTAAATTTTAAGCAAGCCATGTGCATGCTCACAAATAAACTAGATTAACCAACAAAATCAGTATATAATAGATTTGATCCATAGTCATAACGGAAGAGCCAACCAGAAAAGAACCTAACTCTAGTGTCATCTTGTATAACCTGGTAAATGGTTACAGTTTCGAATCCTCCACCCCAAATATTCTTAAATTAAAAAAAAAAAAAAAACGGAAATAAAAATATTTTTAAAAAACGATATTCTTAATCAATTCCCACACATTCTAACCAAACTTTATGCCGTGTATATCAGATTTTCCTGTCAAATGTTTCAATACACCTTATTTTTTTCTTTAGAGTTTAGTTTTTTTCTTTACAAACCAGAAACGTACAATATGAAAACTATACGACATAAAGATAATATGAGCAAGTATATACGCAGAAATGGATCCATTTCATCCTTACCGTAACAACGATGGTCTTATCTTCGTTGTAAAGGGGTTGATCCCCAGAAGCAGGATCAACAATAGCCAATCGTTGATGAGCAAGATAACAATTCTCAAAACAATGCAAACCACTCCAATCTGGACCTCTATGGCGCAACCTACAGTTCCAAACAGTTCAAAAAAAAAAAAAACCCCAAAATCAATACAAAAACAGTCCTCAGTCAACAAGAAGCAAACCATATTCAAACAAACGCAGCAACCAGAAATCTCAATACATTCATAATGAAAGAAATGTAGAGAAAATTGACCTCCGAGACAATTCGATGATTCTAGAACGCTTGGCCTGAGAGCTGTCGACGCAGCCTAAGACTGCGAGGATTCCACACATGACGCGCTCAGAAAGCTTGGCTGTGGAGAAGGGAATGGTTAAGGCTTCGCTCAATTTGCAGGGTCTCGCTTTATAGAAGCCTTTTGATCGCGGCCGTTGATTCCGACCCCGATTCCCACAAGATTCTCTTTCTAATTACTGTTATTAATTTAATGTTTAGGGTTTCGGCCGTTGATAAGATTTGTAGTCCGGATTTTAAATTAAATATAGTCTGTCCAAACCATAGTCACGTGATCTAAATCAGTCAAACGCTTCGAACCTGATATACGACTTGTGGAATATTTAAATTACAAATCTATTGAATAACCATTTATTTATTATTCGAATTTTAAAAAGTATATATTATTACTGTATTAAATATAAAAGAATTTGATCTGTTTACAAGAATATAATTTTTAGTGTATTCAATAACGAAGTAAATTTTAGTTACTAACATTATTTTTTTTCTTTTTGGTTTTTAGAAAACAGTAAGAGATAAAAAAAAAAGTTAGATACAAATATGCACAACTATATTATTACTATTATTACTATTATTTTGAAAATAACTATATATTAATTTTAATTAGATATTTATCGGGTAAAAATAGAAAATAGATATTTTTTTAAAATAAAAAAGAAAATATAAACAATAGGGAATTAGAAAAACGGGGTGAAAAATACATTTGATTTTTTTTTTTCCTCCTTTGTTCCCCCACCTAAACGTGTGGACATCTCTAGTGTGATTAATGTTTTATTTATTTTTTTATGTTTGACAATTAGTTTAATTCATTGGTAAATTGGTAAATGAGATTCCTTCGTTCTCTTTTTAGGGCATTTTTGGATTAATGTGAGACCTTTTTTACAAAGTATATATTGGGACGTTTTGCTCGTTTTGTTAGCACAATTGTTTTTATTTTTATATTCATTTTTGGGGATCTTGAAAAATTGACTTTTATATAGTTAAAATATATGTTTAGTCCATATTATTTATAAAAAAAAAAAGTTAGAGTTTAATTCTTATAATTTTAAAAATTAGAGTTTAGTTTGTATGGTTTGAAAAAATATAAAATTATGTCCCTATGATTTTAAAAACTATAATTTAGTTCCAATGGTTTGATAAAACCTAAATAGTCTTTGCCATTTATAATCGTTGATGAATTAAGTACTTGAAAATTAGTTATTCATGTGTCAATGATGAAATTATAAGTTAAATAACTTATATAATTAAAAAAAAAATCATATCATTTACGCATGAATGCTAAATTTTCATGGACTTAATACGCAAAGGATTACGTACGATAAATACTACATTTTAGATTTTATAAAATCATAAGGACTAAATTCAAAATTTTAAAACCATAGGGATTAACTTTCTTCAAACCATAAAGGTCTCCAAGGGATGGCACAAGTGGTTGAAAGCTTGGATTTTGAAAGTGTATTCCCCTTAAGGTTCTAAGTTTGAAACTCACTGTGACATTAATTTGGAGACGAGACTAAACTTACATTTTTACCCCCGTATATTTAATTGTTAGTAAAAAAAAAATATATAACTAATTGATTGTAATAGATTAAACTTATTTTCTCTCAACTCTTTTGACTATTAAATCAACTTAGAGTAGTTTATTACTATATATATATATATTGTTAGTAGTCCACCTATCTTATGTATTGTTAGAAGGGTCCCCTCTTTTTCAATGTGGGATTCCCAACAATATACACATTCTTGCTTAAAAAAACTTTGTTTTAAAAGTTCCTTACAGAGTTGGTTTACTCCCATCCAATTTGGTTGTAATGTTTTTTTAAAACCAATACACCAAATTCTCCCAAATAATGGATTGCATTGGTCAGTTTCCACAAGTCCATATTAGGGGTATACATGTGATCCCGATTTTGTTGGATTAAGAGTATTTTTTGGACCTATCCAAATTTTTGGATTGGATTGAGTTCGCAGTCTCGTTAATTTTTTTTTCCTCTATAAGGTTCATCTCACAATCCATAAGTATGAAAGAAAAAATCATGCAAACTTACGAGACTAGTCAAACTTAAAAAATAATTAGAAATACGATCATTATATATATAATCATTAGTATTAATAAGTATTGTCATATGCTTACTTATATTACTAGTATTAATAAGTATTTATAAAATAGTGCTAAAACGTATTAATGATTATCAATGTAAATACTTTAGAATTTGCATACATTTATAATTATTTTGTGAGAAAAAGCTCAATACAATTTCTCAAAAATAAATAAATAAATGCATAATACATACTAAACTTAAATACTTCGAACTGTACGTTTAATATTTTTCATAAATTTTAAAAAGAAAAAAAAACATATTGTAGATGTCCTAAGTTATTTAGAAAATGCTATCAACTTTAATGTGCAAGCTAAGAATCTCATAAACATGGATACAATATGCTCTTAATTTATGGTTGGATTTTATCAATGCAAGCTACAACTAAGGTGGTGCAATTTGTAACACACAATGAAGTAGTTAATAGTAGTTTGGAGTGTTTAACTACTCGTTTGAGAATTGAGATTAGTAGTAGTAGACTAATCAACTACTCATTTGGAGATTGAGGTTAATAGTGGTTGAGTGATAAATTTGACGTGAAATTTAATAAAATTTAATGTGAGATTTGATAGTGGGATTGAAGAGTAGTTAACAGTAGTTAAGAGTGGTTGTTTACTACAAAAAAAACAATACTCCTAAAAAAGCTATATTTCATATTGTAAAAATACACATTCTTGCTTCAAAAAATAACACAATGAGTTTTTTAAGAGTGGTTATAACCACTCCTCATATCCAAAAAACAAACATACCTAGCTAGAATAAATCTGTCATCTCTTATTATATTACTTCATGTAAAATGATGCACGAGACTTGATTTTTACAATGTGAAATATAGCTTTTTTTCGATCGAGACTAACGCTCGCATATTTTAAGACCTGTCATAGATACATACATAAGATATTTTGAAGCTTTTTCCAAATATGTGGCAAAGATTTATGAGAAAAATTTCCCTCACATGAATGGGTTGGAAAACTTATCATTTTGTGAAATAGAGTTTGTTTTTAATACAAATTAGGGGAGAAGGATCATAAACCTACATCTCTCAAGTAAATGAAAGTCAAATATTGATTTTTAGGAACGAACTTGTGTTTATGGATACTGAACTATATTACCACCAAACAATGAAATCACTGAATCATTAAGGATGAGTTTGAGGCAAAGAGAATGATAATGATTAAGTGGGGAATGAGGAGGAGAATAGGGAGGAGAATGATTATGGGATGAATGATTATTTGTGTTTGGGGTAAAAGTAATGATTATGGCGAAAATGATTATTTATATTTGGGGTGAAGAAAATTATTATGGAGAAAATAAAATAATGAAAATGATGTGAGTGAAAAATAGTGTTGTGAAGTATAAAAAGTTGTTTGAGAGAATAAAAAATAGTTAGGAAGAGAATGAAAAAAAAATAATTTTTGAAAAACGTGATTATTGATAAAATGATTCTCAGTAGCCCAAACACGAAAAATCATCTTCATTGTCATAACTGTTTCGATAATATTGAAATAGAGTGTGTTATTCGAACGTGGAATAAATGCCAATTACTAGTCACTGTCAGTTTATTTATTTTATTTTATTTTTTGAGTTTTATGAGGGTGGAAATTTTAAATTCGTGTGTTCTTGATCATTGGACATACAGATATAGCTGTTGTTCTTCTTGAAATTTTTTTTTTTTTTTTTTTTTAAACTTAGCCATGTTAGATAATTCGTTTTCAATTTCTATATGATATTTACTAAGATTAAAATACAATTTTGATTAGTTTACTTTGAATTTTGTTCCAGTTTAATTCTTGAACTTCATTTGTCTAATTTATTTCATATACTAACGAAACTTAAAATTAATTCTTATAACAAATTGAAGTTAATATAGATTGAAATAGATCTAATAATTTTAATTTTCTAAAAAAAAGAAAACTAATAATTCTAATACAACACTAACATATTTTTAAATATTATAGAGAGTAAATTTTGTACGAAAATTTTACAAAATTTTATTATTATTGTTCTTCTTTTTTTTTTTTTTTTTGAGAAAATTACACAACACACCCATAAATTATGAGGTTGGTAATAATTACAACTTTAAATTATTGATTTGATTAATTAAACTCCTTAAAGTTTTATAAATGTTGCAATTTATCCTAAAAGTTAAATTTAATTACTATAATGGAAGATAAAATTGTCTTATCATATCATACTATGATTAAAATACAATTTTGATTAGTGTGACTTAAAGAGAGAATCATTTTTTGACCATTTTACTCTTAAGCTACACTATATGAATTACAAACATGCCGTACATGAGCTACACACCCACGTAGACTTCTTTTGCCATTTGAATTTGGCTGTTTTTTACAAGACCATTTAAATTTGGTGATGCAACATGTGAAAGTGGACATAAAATTAAGTAGTATTTTTGTTTTTTTTATTATAATGGACATAAAATAACGTTGGTATTAAATAATAATTTTCTATAAGCTTTTTATTATCTTAATACTTAAATTGTGACTTGAAAGAAGAATAATTTTTTAACTATTTTGTATTAAATAGGTTGGTAGCACAGTTGGTTATCTTGAATGATATTAGTTTATTTCAACAATAGTGTCCTTTATGTAAGGTTTGTTGGCCTTCTTTCCTTCAATATATGTATTCAAAAAAAATAAATAAATAAACATTTGGTCTAAATAATTACTCATAATTTCAAATGTTCCACTTCTTATTATTAATTATATTTTATTAACTTTAAATATTTTTTCTTTTAAAAAAAACCTACGTACTTCATTATGATTTCATGTTTTCATTTATGTTTATTTTTTTCAATAAAAAAACAATAAAACCAACCAATCTTTTCATATTCTTATAGATATAACTTATATCTATATTCTTATAGATATAACTTATATCTATATTCAAATGAATTTGGTATGAACTTGTGGGAGTGGGCATTAAAAAGTTATTTAATATTATTTTAATGGAAATAATAAATAACATGTCTATTAATATGTTTTAAAAGTTTTGAAATGGTAAAAGTTTTGTAACTCTCAAATTTTACCTATAAAAATAAATTTTTTTCATCATTTTTTCACCATCTCCTATTTTTTTGTGTGTGTTTCATTCAATTCATTTTTTAAAAAAAAGGTTTTCATTCTTCTTAAATATTCTTCATTCTTGAAAGCATTTTAAGATTTTTGTAACAAAAGCATGCCAAGAAATTTGTGTTACAACGCTCTTCCGTCTACGAAACATCTCAAGATTTTGGTGTTATATTTACATTGTGTATAATTCACGTTTATCGAATCAATATTTTGATCAATCCACTTTGTGACCTATCTACTTTGATGAAGTTGGTTAACTATATTTAATTGTTAAGTTATAAAATTAGCAAATCTATTTTAAAGAAACGTCTACGACCATGAATTTTTTCTATTATTCTATGTTTTTATTGTATTTTAACCTTGAGTTTATGAACTTTCTTGACAATTTCATTCTCAACAAATGAATCTTGCTATATCGAAATTTAATTCTCCAAAGGTTCTTCAATCTTCTAAGCATTCTAAGATGTTGTTTTTATATTCAAGTTGCTAGTGATCTATGTATGTTTCAAATCAATATCTTGAATCAAAATTAAAATTTTGCAACACCACTTTACTATAGTTGAGTAATATATTTGTTAGGTAGATTATCAGTAAATTAACTTTTAGAAATTAACATAAAGCAAAGATCTTAGATTTTGTTTTTTTTTTATTTTGTTGTAGTACTCTTATAATTAGTATATTATTATTTAATTTTTTAAATAAACATGTTTGTCGTAATACACATAAAATAAATTATAAATTTACACTAATTTTGTTAGTAAAAAACAGAACATCATCTTTGGATTATTTTATTCAAAGAATGTTTTATATTTCACATATACGTCAGTTCATTAATTTAAGACATTAATTGTTTACTATTATTAAAATATCATTTATAATACAAAATAAATCATTCCAAAATAACTTTTATGTATAAAAGGAAAGGAAACTTACATGAGTACTTAAAAAAAAAGTTATAAAAAAATAAAAGTGGACAAATATAAATAGCAATAATTAATAATGATAATAATATATAAGTGTTTCAAACTCTCAAATAGTGTAAGGTAAACAATTGTTCTACCATTGAAATGGATTTTAATTTTTAATTAATTTTAGTTTATAATATAATACAATGATGTAATTTTAAGTTTTAGAATTATTCTTAAAAAAAAAACAAATCTTAGGATTCAAAAAGTTCTTAACAGTCACTTATTATTATAAAACTGAACTTTTTTAACAATTTCTTCTCAAACTCTTAAATTTACATCATTTTTGTTTATTCAAATTTTTATTCGATCAATAACTCTTAAAAAACTTTTGAATTTGAGATAGTTGCAATAATATTCAAGTTCTAAGAGATTCATATATGTGTTATCGAGCCATTTTATTATTATTTTTTATAAGTATGTGTCGTCGAGTTAATATTTTGAATGTGACCGACTTGCAATTTTATAACTTTACTTTAATAAAGCTTGTAACCAAGTTTATTTGAAGATATCGGAGTGAATATCTATGTTAAAAAATGATAGCATAAATAAGAATCTTTTGTACTTCTATAATTATGATTATTTAATATACTAAATGTTTTTCTTTTTAAACTTTAATATATTAAATGTTTTGTTGCAAAACATTTGCAAGAAAAACATTTATAACAAAATTAAAAGGAGAACTCAACTACTTTTATGATTTATTAAAAAAAAAAATTGAAATTTATAAAACATTTAATTAAGTTTTCTAAAAAATGTTTAATTAATTGTAGAATACAAAAAATTAAACGGAATACAAAAAGTAATTAAGAACAACTTTAAATCACATTAAACCATTTTACATTTAGAATCACATTAACGACACGATAATAATTATTTCATAATAATAATAATAATACAATAAATTGAAATATGTATAACTTTAAAAAGTCATTTTAAAATTATTTGTCGAACAACAACTTTTTTGTTTTTTAGATTTTTCCAAAACGACAACTTAATGACTTTAAAATATGTCTAACTATTAATTTTGTGCGTGATTTTATTCTAAAGTATTAATTTAATAAACATAATTTAAATTTATAAAAAATAAGCTTAATTTTAATTTACGAAAAATAAACTTAATTTTAATTTTTTTTGGGTACTAAATATGTTATTTTCTACCCTAATATTGTTATTTGTATTAATTTAACAAATAAAAAAAATATTAATACATAATATTACACGTGCAAAGCAGGTTCATGTTTTCTAATTTAGTTTTTCTTCAATTTTCATCATCTCTTTTTGGAGTTCCTACCCCCAAAAACTATAAACTTGTTGTTTCAAGTTTTCCTTAACAAGAATATGTCTAGTTTAAAATTTTATAAAATTATGCCAACAAGAATAATAGTTGAGGAACATCAAATGTTGTGATCTCAAATAAAATATATCATAAAATTGTAATAATCTGGACCTCAAATTTCAATTGAATTCTTTCTTAAAAAAAACCCAATACTTTATAATAAAGTAAAGCCACATAAAAATTTATCAGTTCACTGGAGCCAGTCCATAGAAATGCTTGAATGTCAAATTCATAGAAAGCCAACAGCCCACTCCAAATGAATTTTGGTCTCTCGCAAGTCTCAAAAGGCCACTCCTTTCCCTTTTTGCCTTCTCAGCTTCTTTAAGGGGTGTTTCGTTTGTTGAAATGAGTATTCAGTAACTATTCTTTAAAACATTACATCTAACCGAGTTATTATAACAACTTAAAATAAATGTTTATTTCTAACTATTCAAAGTAACTTCTCATTTCTTATCATTCACTTTTAATCACCTATTTTTAATCAATCATTTTTAATCATTCATTTCTAACTATTCAAAATAACTTATCATTTCTAATCACTCAGTTTTAATCATTCATTTGTAACTATTCAAAATCATTTATTTTTAATCATTCATTTTAAATATTAAAAATAGTTCTCGATTTCAAATCCACATTCAAACAAGTTAGTTGTTACTAATTTATCTACAAAAAAACCACAAACAAATGAGTTTTTGGGTGCAATACTTCCATAAAAATCTACATTCAAACAAACTATTATAAAAATCTGAATTTCTAACTACTCAAAATAACTCCTCATCCAAACACCTCTTAAAAGATCATGAATTAGTGGAACCATCTTTGATTTATCTTTGCAGTCATTGCATTTTCTCCTTTCTCTTTCGACATGTTTACGACCTTCAATCGCTTTCATCTCCCCCAAGAATACCGAGGTCTCCAAATTTCAAACCCATTTGCTCATTTCACTATAGCTCTTCTTCTTCCCTATTTACAGAGAAACATGTTAATAGATACCAAAGAGACAATTGGTTGTACATCTTAGTTTATATATTTTTAAAAAGAAAAATTGAGAAGAGGACGAGTTGAGCCATGCATGGGGAAGAAAAACTTACCAAACTTTGTTTGGATATGACAATTTTACACTCTAATATAATACTCAATTTTAACTTTGAGGATAAATTGATGGTGTAATTTTTACAAGGCTAAAATGAAATGAATTTAGAATTACATAAATCAAAATCATATTTTACTTCCGTAAAATAAAAAAGCAAACCAAAAAGGTTTAAACAACTAAATTTTGGTATTTGATTCATTTTAATTTTAAACTTTTAATTTAAATTCTAAATTTTGTTATTTATCCAATTCTAGTTTATATATTTTTAAATATTCAAATTTAGTCTTAAAAAAATGGTCCTTGGAATAAATTTTTGTGATAAATGAATATTTTCTCACTCCTTAGTTCTTCTCTCCTCTATCCTTCATTCTCTCTTCAACTCACCTCTCTTCCAGTTATAAATCCATACAAACATATAAAATTCAATTTTAGAGAGAACAGCGGACCAACATATCATCTTGGACTAGATTTAAATTCGTAGAAAGAAATAATCAATTTGATTTATTTGTTTGGGTTGAATCCAAAGTTGTTTGATCAAATAGTCCGATGGAGATCTGATATCATATTAGATAACCTACTTAAAACCTTTAAGGAAGATGATATTGAATTTGAGTATCTTCTAACATATGGTGCCATATAAGCAAGATGATATCTTGAATTTGATCCGTATGGACCGAAACTTTGGCTTATTTTCTCTTTTCCTAATCCTCCGTTTTCAGCAACCGATTTCAATGGCCACGATTTCTGATACCCATTTTATTGCCTAAAATCATTCCATGACACCATTTTATGGAATCATCTAAATAGGACTTTAATTCAGGATTCATGCTTATATTGAGTTAATTGTGTTGAATAAACTTTAATGTTTGTTTATTAATATGTTAATTTATTAGTGAGTAAGAAGTTAGTAGAAAATGTAAGGCCAAAAGGTTTTGGTAGGTGAAAAGTCAAAAGTCTTCAAGTTATAAGGCCAAGAGTTCTGAAATTGTAAGGCAAAGGTTCCGAAGCTGTAAGGCCAAGAGTTATAGTAGATGAAAGGCCAAGAGTCATAGCCTATAAATAGATTGCTCTTTCCAGTGTGAAAGATAGAGCAAGAGAAAGATATAGAGAGCAAGTAGATAAAAAGTAGAAAAATGGTTTTAGAAAAATCTAAGTATCTTATCCCTTCAGTCAAGAAAGCGAAACTTTGGGGGCCAAGTATTGATACACACCCAGGCCTTAAGGTGTATAGTCGAAGGAAGAAGAAGTGAGAGAAGAGCAAGGAGTGAGCTGGAAAAAGGGGCTTCATGGAGG
>JBBMKA010000026.1:6776243-6793415 GCA_037833695.1 Sechiopsis laciniata | reverse complement strand
AATTTTTAGAGTTCAACTAGAATCAAATGGTGTTGTGTGATGGAGTTATTTAGCCATTGAGATCTTGAGTTTGGCATTTAGGCCAAGTTGAGGCGTTCAAGATTTGATAAACAAACAACCACATGGGAAGTTGACCTAAGCAGCTAACAACAGGCCAGAGTTGTAAGCAAGACATATTCATATAATCTGACAAAATCAAGCAAGGCAAAGTCAACGAAGTTGTAACAAACATATAATCCCTTGCCTTTGCTTACAACTCTGATAAACAAAAATTAGTTTGGTCTAGAATTATGGTGATAAACTAATTGAGTTTTGCCAGGGATATATAAAGTCAAAGGAAATGTTTGAAAAGGAAAATGAGAATGACTATGAAAAAGATAATTCTCTCATCTATTTTGGCTACCCAGAATCATCACATTTTTCTTTAATTATTTTTTATTTTTTCAATAATTATTTTTTATTTTTTTCATAATTTTATTTTCTTCTTTCCATTACCACTTTCCATTTCCTCATATTCATTATTTTATCCTCTCCAATCCAAATACAAACAATAATTTCTTTCATAATTATGATCTTCACCTCAAACACATGTAATAATTCTTTCTAATAGTCATTCTTCAACTTATTCTCTGGCTAATTATCATTCTACTTGTCCCAAAACCCTCCAAAGAGAAAGTGGCGAATTAGAACTCAGTTATCTTTTAGTCCGTTGGAGAAGATTTTCATAATAAAAATAGTGAGTTCACCATTAATTGAAGCGTCAAATCGAGAAGGCTCATGTCATCGTCCACCATTAATGTCCAAAGGAGGTTTTAACTTTCACATACTCACTCCTTTCAGCCCAAAAATAAAAATGATGTAGGGAATGTTTGAGCCACAAAAAATAAGGAAGAGAATGAGAATGTAGATGATTTTTTGTATTTGGGTTACCGAGAATTATTTCTCCCATAATCACTTTTTTTATTTTTTTCTTAACTACTTTTTATTCTCTTTTTAACAACTTTTCATATATCACATCACTATTTTTCACTCACATCATATTCATTACTTTATTTTTTACATAATCATTACCTTTATCTCAAATACAAATAATCATTCACTCTCATTACCTTCACTCCAAACACAAATAATCATTCTCTCATCTTCCTCATTACCATTCTCTCTTTAATCATTACCATTTTCCTTGTACCAAACAAACCTCTAATCACTTTCTATTATAGAAATAAATAAAATAAAAACTACCTAATCACGTCCCATCAACAAAAAAATTACCTAATCATGTACTATGCCGTGGGGCGTATAACCTTCTCCATTTTTTACAACCTTTATTTTTTGCAATTTCCTTCCTCGCATTTATTGTTTTTGCAAAAGACCAAATCAAGCTAAAGCTTTTTAAACTCTAATCAACATAAATATGATTACTTTTTCTGAGTTCTTTTGGGATTCAACAGTGAATCAACTAGCAGTAAGCAGAAAAAAGGAAACTTTCTCTGCATCATCTGCACTCTCTAAGCCTTGCCTAACTAGTCTCTTGTTCCCATAAATCAATACAAAAAGATGCGTAGTGAAAAGTGTACCTGAGACTGTTTAGGGTGTCATAAAGTTATTAAGTCGTCGGTAAAAACCACAATGTACTTTCCAGGCTATTTATCAGACCAAAGTTCAAAACCTATTCTATTTCAGGCAATATTACGATTCTAGTGATATTTTTCTATTATCGTGTTTCACTGCTTTAAAATCTCTAAGCACATAAAGAAAGCAATAAACCAAACCTGACGAAGTTGGCCATTACGTGCCTCTGTCTGAGCCCCAGCTTCCCTTTCACAGCCACCAAATTGTATGCCTTTGATAGGGTAAATGTTGGATGCAGTAGCTTCCATGACATGAAAAGGGCAACTTGCAGGTTCCCAGACTGACGTCTCTCCATTTGAATTGTTGTCATCGTTGCCCGTGTTTGAACCTGTTGACTTGTTCTTATTCAGAAAAGATTAGTGCATATAAATAAAGAAGAAGACTGATTGAAGTTAAATGACCCTTAATTATCCAGGAGAATAGTGCTCGCTTAGCCAGGGACTCTGCATCTGAATGAAAAGTTGAAGTTATAGCAGTCGAGTAGAATGGATGATACGGGGCGGGGAAGGAAGCGAAATTATGGCTTCAAACGACTTTAGAAGATGAAAATAAATTTGAACACAATAATACAAAGAAAAATTAAAAAGAAATTGCAATGGTTGAGAAAGCAGAATGTTTATCCTATTAACAAAATGACCATTTTACATATACATTTCTCTTATTGCACTTCCCCTGCCGCTTCACATTTACTCTCACAGTACAATTTTCCAATTCCTACTAAATTGCACATTATGTAAACCCAAAATCGTTTCAAACAAGAAGCATCAAGTGATAGATGCCCCAGTCTAAACTGCCACAAAAATTACATCCCATGATTGTGCAACAACCACTATAGTAATTTGTAGCAAAAGAATCCTAAACTATCTCCATTCTCTTTTCCAAAGAGCTCAAATGTCCTGGACGTCGTTTTGATTTGCAGGTTCATCGATCGGATCATGCGTCCCAGTATGACTTTGTCCTTCACTATGCTCCTGTCTGCTTTCCCATATCTTTCCCGACTTCCCTATTGCTAGAATCAAATTAAGTTGCTTTTGAAGGTTCGCCTGCAAAGCACACTCAAACAAAAATTCCAAATCATATTAGATGTTGAGCACTCCTACCTGACGAATAGAAATAGATCTGGTAGAATGTGCAAAAATCAGGCCATAGCAACGTAGTAATTGACATTATTCTATCTTGCATTCTGTTGTATTCTTTTGAGTTCATTTTAATCGGAATTATAACTTCTTAAACACCAGTGCATTATGCTTTATCTGTAATCACTTAATTCTCTACACGAAAAACTTAAGACCATTGAATTTACTTTTGATGGAATATTTAATTCACCTGCATAGCTAGTAAGACATTATGGATTGCTGCGAGCTCCTTCTGCAAAATATCTCCCCGAACTGTCAATGCTCGAGTGGCCTCAGAAGTTTTTTGAGCTAATGCTGCAGTCTTCAGAAATTTATCAATAGTTAGAAATAAGAAAATGGCATCTAATCTTAGCAAAATGTGAGCAATAAAGTTATCAAGCGTGGTTATAAAGGTTAAAAGTAACTTTCTCAAAATTTTATTTTATTTCACATTGTAACTTAACCGCTGCAACACAGATTTTCTTCACTGCCATCTCACTTGGAGACTCAACTTCATGTGTTGTGTAGAATGTGTTAGCTAAGTATGAAAACACGGCCTAAATATATTTCAGGATTCGATTGCTTCTTAAAAATGACATAACTCCTTGTGTTTTGTTGGAGTTCATTGTAAAAAAAATAATCAGTACTAGGTTCTCTCCCTTTTTTTAATATTTAGAGTGTTCAATTTTCAAAGGGTGTCCAAAATTGCCAAGAAAATTGAATCATCAAGAACTATAACCGGACTTACAATTCAGGTATCATCTTTCTTAGACACTTTTCCTATCTTTAAACTCTATGTTTTCTAACCTATTTACAGAAATAGATTCATCTTTTTTTCTCTTTTACAAAATTGCAGTAATCATTCATTTGTTTTTAACAAATTAATGTTAAAGAATTCCATATATATATATATAATCTTGAAATTTCGAAATAAAGAAACAGTCTCCAAATTTCTGAGAATTAGAATTACCTCCTCGATGGGTCTCTTCAGCGCATTATGAGAAGTTCTAAACCTAACCCCTAGTTTCTTATGCTGCCTCGACAACACAAGCATTAGCGTTGCCAAGTTCCCCCAATCCCCCTCAATCTTGTCAGCCCTTTCCATTAAATTCGCCACTACTACCCCCTTCGCCGTCTCTTGATTAATTCGAATCCACTGCCGCCTACGAATCCAAGCACCAATTCCAACTCCAGCCACCAGCATCAAAATCGCGCCAACGAAAACCCTATCGCCGAACACCGCCAAGAACACACTCTTTGAACTGGCTTTCACACAATTCAGAGCGAAGCCCACCGAGGCGAGCAACGACGTAACGAGGCAAAACAACTCCGCAGTGGAAAGTAAAGAATCGATATCGATATCTCTCCGGCCAACTCCTCCAGATGTAGAAACTCGAGGTATGAAGTGATGGGCACCAATGGAAGCCAAATTGAGAGGGCTTCGAATCTTGTGGTCAAGAATTTGAAAATGCAGGGTGTTGGGGAAGTGAAAATGGGCGAATCGAAGAGACAAGCATGGATTCCTTTGGAGTGTAGAACTCAGTGAAAGGTATTGGAAAGAAAGCGCCATTGCTTTGGAGTGAAGAACTTCAGAGCGTCAATTTCAAGAATCTAGGGTTTTCTCAGAAATGGGAATCCTTCAGAATTGAAAATGAAGACAGATTTGACTTCGAGGAAAAAAGGGAAAGAGATGAACTTCGAGGGAAAAAAGCGCGATTAATTCAATGGTTTACCCGCGAGCTTTTTCCGATCTTTTAGTTTATAACTGTCACCGTTAAACTGGATAACCAACAATGTCCAAGTATAGGGCCTTCTTATTGGTTGCTATTTTGGGTCTGGGCCTTTTTAATTTGGGTCTGGGCCTGTACCTTTTTTTATCTGTTTAAACACCATGGGGATGTTTGTTTTAGGCTAAGGAGTTATATTGATGAGTTATATTGAGTAGTTAAAAATTGAGAATTGTGTTAAAAACTCGTTTAGATGTAGTTTTTGTGTAGATGACTTATAGTAAAAACCTTGTTTGGATGTAGATTTAAAATGAGAAGTTATTTTTAGTAGTTAAAAAAGAAATGATTAAAAATGAGCAGTTAAAAATAAGTTATTTTGATTGATTTGAAATGAATGATTAAAAATGAGTGGTTACAAATGATTGAGTAGTTATAAATGAATGATTAAAAATAAATGGTTAGAAATGAGAGCTATTTTCAAAAGTAAAATTGAGGAGGAGTTGGTAAAAACTCGTTTGGATATAAGTTTTCGAGGAGGAGTTAATAAATCTTAAACCTAACTCCTAGATAAAAACGTCAAACAAACGGCCCGTATGTTTTCCTATTTTTAGTTTTAAGAAAATAGGAGAAAATATTTTTTTTTTAGCCTTCAAGTCAAGTTTAAAATTGAACACTTTATTCTTGATATTTTAGTAGTATAGTGAGCTAGTCTATATAATAACAAAATTATTAATAAGGTAATATGGACTAAAATGATGACTAGATTAATTTTAAATTTGAATATATTGATGAAATGATTATTTTGGTTTTTATGTGATTGAAAGTGAGTATTATTGAAATGACGGATGTAAAAATTTTCAATTTTCAATTTATTTACCAAATTAAAACTACATATCAAATCTACGGATTAAATTTTTTTTTTTTTTTTTCAAAAATAATAAATTACACGATTTTTTTTTTATTATTCAAGATTGGGGATGGTGAATTTAAATTTGAAATATCTTAATTACTAGATCATAAATGATGGTTGGTAATTAGAAAATTAGTTAACATAAAATTAACAATTGGGAGTGATGCATTCTTTAAAATAGCAATATTTTGAACTGGGAAATTTTTTTTAATATTTTATAAAGAACCATCTATTTGAATATAAAACATATGTCAAAGGGTGAAAAGTGAGTTAAAGGTGTAATACTAAAGAAACAAAGCATCAATATTTATAAAAAAAAAAAAAAAAAACAAATCTTCGAAGAGACCAACCACGACCAATCCTTTGGGTGATAATTTTTAGTTTTAATTAAAAGATTTGTATCCCATCTCTATTTTATATAGATATAATATTTGAATTTTGTATGTGAAGCATTGTTTGTACTCTAAAAAATCAGCCATCTTATGGATTAGTTATACTTAAATTTGTGAATTATTTGAAATTTTTTAAAATTAATGAGGTGCAAGATGTTTTTACTTTACATTTTACTCAAATTTGGTTTAAATTTAAAGAACATATTCGACCGTGAAGTAAAAATGGTAAATTCATGTTTATGTTTAGGATTTGTTTTTCTCCATTTTTAATACAATTATCTCATGATCAACTAACTATGTATATTATGATTAGATTACAAGGTTTAGTTTCAAATTTTATTCTATTTTTTTACAAGGTTCAAGCTTGTAAATTGCGACCATGCCATAAAATAGAGGGGCAAAACTACTAATTCCTTTAAGGGATCAGCGTTTGATCGGTAAAGAGTGGAATGATGTCGTCAATCTCTCTACAAAGGGTCGGGTGGGTCACTATCACACCAATTTAATAGATAGCATTTCAAGTTCTAAGAAGCACATGTATCTTAAACTAGCGTCTATCATTCATGTATCTCCCAAAAATTATATATATTCAATGCTATGAAATTTAAAAAGAATAGAAAATGTATTGAAACCTCTATGTCAAGTAAGGGGAAAAATTCGAACTCAAATACGTGTCAAAATATAACCTATCACTAGAAAATATAACGATAACATTAATGAGGAGCATAAATTCACAACCGCCAATACATTTTGTATACATAAATTCACCACAATCATTACGTTTATTTATAAAGAATTATATATACATCATATATAACTAAGGAATGGTAACATTAATGAGATAACATTCCTTCTCATTTTTCACTACTCTTTAGGGTGTGTTTAGAGCAAGAAAAATGGTAACGAGGAGGAAAATAAGGAGGAGAATGGTTATAAGAGGAATGATTATTTATGTTTGGAGCAAAGATAATGATTATGGAGATAATGATTATTTGTGTTTGAGATAAATGTAATGATTATGGAAAAAATAAAATAATGAATATAATGAAGTAAAAAATAGTGATATAATGTATGAAAAGTTGTTGGAGAGAGAATAAAAAGTAGTTATGAGAAAAATGAAAAAAGTTATTTTTGGAAAACGTGATTATGAAAGAAATGATTCTCAGTTGTTCAAACACGGAGAATTATCCTCATTCTCATTCTCCTACTTATTCTCGGTGGTCCAAACACCTCCCTAATTGGTTGATCTAAGTCCAAGTACTGCCAAAATTGGTATAAACAATATACATAATTTTGACATGTAGAGTTCACGTGCACCACGCTACACAAAAGCAAGATGCGAGCGAGACAACCAACATCTGTCCATTCCAAAACATTTTGTTTGTTTGGATGTGCCACTATATATTCTCACATGAAAATTCTAGTAAGTTACAAGTATCATACTTCTTTTTATTGAAGAAAACAACTCCCCAATATATATATTTTTTTAAATCCTTGAAATGCGAACTTTACGTTATTAGCACAATAACTTTACTATATAGATGTATTTAGATATAGAAAACTGAATCTCAAAATTAATTACATATTTATGGACGATTTAGCTTAAAGAGTTATATTAAATTAAAATGAGTAGTTAAAAAAAATGATTAAAAATGAGTGGTTAAAAATGAATTATTTTGAAATGAATGATCAGTAGTTAGAAATGATTGACTAGTTATAAATGAATGGTTAGAGTCGATGAGTTATCTTTAAAAATACTAAAAATGATGAGGAGTTAGTGAAAACTCGTTTGGACGTAGATTTTCGAGACTCCTTCATCTGTATCCTCCTTAAATTTGTCAATCAAACACCCCCCTAAGATTATAACAACTGAATCTATGGAATTTAACAAAAACAGAATATTATAACCATTTACAAGACCTAACCACTAGAATATATTTTAGCACATTCTGATGCGTTTGTCACAAATTGAGGCTAATGAGAAACATCGATGTCTCTGCAAACCAGGACTGCATACAGAAATGCAAATACTTATATTCCAGGAGAAAAATATTAATCAAGAAAATGTCCATTGAAAAAATGAATCTGCAAATATTGATTATGGCAAGGAAAAAGTATCAATGAAAAAAAAAAAAAAAAAAAAAAAACACGAATGGAGAAAAAGTACTGAGTCAATTGAGAAAAATCGTAAAATTATAACAGATCAATCTAGAAAATTTATCTAAAACCGAAGAATATAATAAGTTATCAAATTCAACAACTAGAATATATTTGTATATATTTAACGTACAAATTAAGAAGAAAAAAAAAGAGGGAGAGACTATAGAAGCACAACATATACATCTCTCGAATTCGAATTTTCAATATTCAAATATATAGTTAACTAAACTAGAAAGCATTATTCTTTCAAATCTTTGCTTTAATTCTGGTCAAACTAAACAAAATTATTGGAGTTTCTCAAAAAAAAAAAAAAAAAAAATTTTATTGGAGCACACAAATCAATCTTTTAAAAAGTATTTCTTAAAGTTCTTTTTTTGTCAAAAATATCTTTATTCTTTCCAACCTGCAAGACTTCATTAATCGACTTCTCATAAATATTTTTTCCACTCTGACTGGCACTTTAATTATTGTCGTGGAATAATATTTGAATATCAAAAAATTCATAAGAAATTTATTCTTAAATAGATGGTATCAAAAATTGGATTCATGATCAACTTTTAATTTATATAAACTATCTTGATTATTAAATCACTACATTAATGATGATAACTTTTTTTAGAAGATAACTAAACCTTGAAATATGGTTAAACTGTATAAATAATTTTGATTGTTGTTCCAATCAAACCCTACAATTATTATTTTTATAACTAAACCTAAAATACAAGTTTAAAAAAAAAAAAACGAATTTCTCAACAAAAAAAGAAAAAAACGCAAGAATCTTGTACAAATCGTATTTAGTACAACCATGGGATTGTAGATTTAAACATAGAAATAAATAATTATCTAAATCACTAACCTATGTCGATAATTCACTATAAACAAATATTTGGAAAAAATACACTTTTTGCCTCTAAGTTTGAAATTTAGTTTGTATTAGCTCTATATTTCAAAATTTAAATACAATTTTATCATGACATTTCAATACTCAGTTTTGGTGTCTTTTGAATTTACTTTTAATGTTGTTTTCATTTAGAAATTGAATTCACATCAAACACTAAAATAACTATTTCAACAATATATTAAAATTTAAAATTAGTCTAGTCATTATTTTAATTTAATTAACGATTTTAAAATTGTACATTATTGAAATAATAAAAATAAAAGTATTTGATTTTAAAAGAGAGGAATCAGAGTAGAAATAACCTCCAAAACTTTAACTAAAAGTACTTTTTCCAAAATATTTTTGGAAAAAAAAACAGAAAAAAAACTACTACCAAAAAGCATGATCATATATGGATAAATTTTCATAATATAAGATGTTAACTTGATAAGTTAGACTAATAACTTAGTAGTAAGGGGTGGACAACAAATCAACCGCTCAATTTTTTTTTAATACAAACCATATTTGATATTTGAATTCATAATCAACTAATTACCATATTATGCATGATTTCACTAAAATATTATTTTTTTGAAAAAAAAAAACTAACACACTAAATAATTTGTACTATCCAACCAAAATTGTAAATGTTAAGTTAGATTATAATTTTATTTGGATTTGGTTGAATTATTATATTATAATTTTCCTTGAGTTTGATTTTTTTTTAGTTGACCAAAATTTGATTTATTCAACTCAACTTAATCGAAACTAAGAATAATATACGAGTTGAGTTTGATTAATCTAATACATATAGCTAAGTTAATTGACGGATTAATCAATACACAAAATTTATCTTACTCCAAAAAATTTTCCTAACCCAACTCAAGATGTAGTACATCTCTATCTTACCAGTTTGAGCACGTTCTTATGCTCAAAAGGATCTAACAGTCAACTTATTTTGAGTTTTAAATTTTTTATAAAAAAAAGTTATTTTGAGTTGAAATTTCCACATTACTCATCGAATATACATATAAAAGAAAAAGAAAAAGAAAAGTTTTGCAAAAAATAGAAGAATAAAAAGTCGCCGTAGATAACCAATCATCAAGTCGACTAAACAAACATAAAAAAACGAACGGTAGTGGAAGGAGACGATGCAGCAAGAGTAAGGCAGCCGCCATTTTTCCCCTAACCTTTTTTTTTAGATATTTTTTTAATCTTTTAATTTGGCCTCACCAACCCCCAAGCATACTTTTCAAAGCAAAGTTTTTGTTGGAAATGGGTAAAAATTAGGGTTGTTGGATCGGAACCCTTCGCCGCTGGTCAAATCTGATGACTCTGTTTTTGTTTTCTTGTCTTCTTTACGAATCATAGTGCGTTTGGTGAATTTCTTTATTCATTAACGCAATGCCGCCTTTGAAAATTGCCTCTCATCTCTTCTTCCTCCTCTAATCCTACCTACCATTTTCCCCTCACCGAACCTCTTCCTCTTTATAAACCACATTTTCTCTGATTGATTCCCATCTCAAAGTCTCCCAGCTTTTGGATCTCTTTAATTTCAAAAGGATTCTGAAACCCCTTTTTCGAGCTTTTACAATGGCTCTTTCAAACGCCGCCGCTCTCTCTTCGTCTAAATTGATCTTCAATCCCCTTCTTGAGGCTAAATCCCACCAACCCCCTTCGTGTTTTGCTCCATCTAACAAGACCCATTTGAGATTTCAACGAATCTCCGCCGTCCATGCTGCAGAGCCGGCCAATGACAAGGTTGTTGCTGAGAATTCCCGTAAGAAAGTGGCGGTTGCGGCGGCGGCGGCGGCGCCGGTGAAATGGAGTTTGGAGAGTTGGAAGTCGAAGAAGGCATTGCAGCTTCCTGAGTACCCGGATCAGGGTTCTCTTGAATCTGTTCTTAAAACCATTGAGTCGTTTCCTCCCATTGTGTTTGCTGGTGAGGCTCGGAGCTTGGAGGAGAGGCTGGCGGATGCTGCCATGGGGAATGCTTTCCTCTTGCAAGGTGGGGATTGTGCTGAGAGTTTCAAGGAGTTCAGTGCTAATAATATTAGGGACACTTTCAGGATTCTTCTCCAGATGGGTGTTGTTCTTATGTTTGGTGGGCAAGTGCCTGTCATTAAGGTATATACATCTTTGCTCTTTTTGATTCTTTTGTTTTCTAGGGATTTTTTTTATATCCGTGATTCTCCTTGCCCACACCTCGACTAATGTTAGCTGTTGATATGCGAGTAAACCAGTAGGAAATTAACTATTAAGTAAGTGACTACCATGAATTGAACTCATCACCATTTTTTGGTACTAGAAAGCGGTGGCGCTGCCACTTTCTTAGTGCTTGTATAATCTTAGTGTTACTTGGGGATTATTGGTTGTTGGTTGTATAATCTTAGTGTTTGTTGTGTAACTTTATTGTTGATTTAGGTGGGAAGAATGGCTGGTCAATTTGCAAAGCCTAGATCAGATCCTTTAGAGGTGAAAGATGGAGTCAGTCTTCCAAGCTACAAGGGGGACAACATCAATGGTGATGATTTTACTGAGAAGTCAAGAGTTCCAGATCCAGAGAGGATGATTAGAGCTTACACACAGTCTGCTGCAACTCTCAACCTTTTAAGATCCTTTGCCACTGGAGGATATGCTGCAATGCAAAGGGTCACTCAATGGAATCTTGATTTTGCTGAAAACAGTGAGCAGGGAGATAGGTAAGCAAAGTTCTTCTTTATAGCATTTACTTGCATCTTGAATTTAGAACCGTTGAGTATCTACATTGGAAAAGTGAGGAGACCTCCTAACATTTATAATATAGATGAACTATTCTACTCATTACCAATTGATTTTGAGCTGGAATCACATACTATTTGATATGCTATCATAGCCAATTAAGCCTAAATAAGTATTCGATCCAATAAAAAAATGAAATTGGGATCTGACTCAAGATTGATGAAAGTTAAGAGGCACCATCTTGGAAGACATGTTGAAGATCTTACATTGGAAAAGTGAGGAGACCTTCTAACATTTATAAGATAGATGAGCTACTTTACTCATTCCTGATTTATTTTGAGTTGGAACTTGATGCTATCTAATAAAAGCCATTCTTGGAAGCATCATGAGTTGTGTTTAATTGAAATGAATTTAGTAGTTTTATTTATACTTGCTCAAAGGTCAGATTAAAATCAGTCAATTGTTGTAGCTCTAGATCTTGCAAGCTTAGGTAAGTTTTAAGCCCAATAAACCGTGTTAGAGGTTTCTAGTCATCATAGAATTGAGTGTATTTTTCATTGCTCAACAGGTATCACGAGCTTGCTCGTCGTGTCGATGAGACCCTTGGATTCATGGCTGCTGCCGGGCTTACTGTCGACCATCCTATCATGACAACAACTGAGTTTTGGACTTCTCATGAGTGTTTGCTCTTGCCTTATGAGCAATCACTTACCAGACTGGACTCAACCTCTGGCGAGTACTACGACTGCTCAGCTCACATGCTTTGGGTTGGGGAACGTACCCGACAACTCGATGGTGCTCACGTAGAGTTCCTTAGAGGGGTTGCTAACCCTCTTGGAATTAAGGTTAGCTTCATTGAGCTTATTACTTTGGCCTGATGATCTAATGTTAGTTGATGAATCATATATTATTCAAAACAAACAATGCTTATTGTGATTTTTGAAACTCAGGTGAGCAACAAAATGGATCCAGATGAGTTGGTTAAACTTATTGAAATCTTCAACCCTACTAACAAACCAGGAAGGATAACTATCATTGTTAGAATGGGTGCTGAGAACCAGAGAGTAAAGCTTCCCCATTTGATTAGAGCCGTACGAAGGGCAGGGAAAATTGTGACATGGGTCTGTGATCCAATGCACGGAAACACCATTAAGGCACCCTGTGGCCTCAAGACACGTCCATTTGATGCTATTCTGGTAAATTTCTATCCTTTTTTTTTTCTAATGGCTGATATCCATGAGGGTCCATGTGCACCTCGACTATTCTCATGGACAAACCATCTTATCCCGTACAACATTTAGATGTCAAGAAAATTCGTAGGAAATTAATAACTAGGTAGGTGGTTACTATGGATTAAACTCATAACCCTGTTAATTCCTCAGTGCCATCTTTGACCATGGATTGATGGTTAAATTTCTGTCTTATTTTATATCTTTGGTATCTTTGGTTCTTCATTTCTCGAAATTTTCGTAATTACTAAAAGTGAGATGTCTGTATATGTATAGAGTTGTCATAGCAACTTCTTGTGAGAGATTAGTTTCTCATTGAAAGCTTAGTCTTACTGTAAAGCATTAAAACGAAGGGAAAAGTAGTAGTGTTTTATGGGAAATCAGAGGATCAGAAGTGTGCAAATTGAAGTATTTATTTAAGTGTTGAAGTAGATATAGATTGTTAAGCTATCATGTTTCAAATGCCGAGAGGTTTGTGAATAACAAAGTTGGTCATTTAATGTTTACTGCCCCCATAATGATATGATCTGGATCTGTTTCTAAACCAAATGTTCAACTTTTGTCCTTATAGGCCGAGGTCCGAGCTTTCTTTGATGTACACGAGCAAGAAGGGAGCCATGCTGGAGGAATTCATTTGGAAATGACTGGACAGAATGTGACTGAATGCATTGGAGGATCCCGAACAGTAACCTTCGATGACTTGTCATCAAGATACCACACGCACTGCGACCCAAGGCTGAATGCTTCTCAGTCTCTTGAGCTTGCTTTCATCATTGCCGAGAGGCTCAGGAAGAAGAGGATTGGAAAGCAGAACCCTCTTTCCCCAGGCTCCTTTTGATGGAAGAAATTTCTCGGTACCAATCGCGTTCGACTGTGAATAAATCTGGAGTTGGTATTTGCCAGAAATTAGAATTCAGTAACCTCATTCTATCAATATGTAAACGGTTGGAGGTAGGTAATATTGAGGATCTTATTTAATTCTGAAGGATTGGAGCATTTTGCTGTGGATAATAAGTGAACTCCAGCCAAGGAGCTGGAGGATCACAAGTTTTAGAATATGTTTTTTACTAGTTTGTGATTTGAGTTTCATTCTTTTATGTACTCTTGAAATTTGATTTCTCCAATTTGTGGGGTCGGATTTAGATTTTGAAGAGTTTCAATGTAAGCATTACTGAATTAAGATTTCAACATTGAAATGAAACTTGAATATTTATTAATTACCTTATTGACTAAATGCTGTCAAAGTGTTGCGTGGGTATCTTGTCTTCATAGAGGAATTCAAATCTAATTAGCCACTAATATCAGTGTCCGATCCAAGTAGCTACAAAGCATAACATTGATCAAAGATTTTGATTTTAACTGTGTGGATATCTTGATTCATTTCACTGGATTGGAAAAGAATCACAATAGATATTAATAAAAAAAAAAAACAATTAAAAAAACAATTTTTTAAAAAAAAGTAATGTTTTTTTTTTAGTTTTTCAAACTTCATTATGTAATTGGGGGATCAATTGATTAGACCAATTCTGAGATTTTAGACCAATTCAATTGAGTAAAAAGCTAGATTCTTCTATTTCATCCCTTCGTCCTTATTCATTTCTCATGAAACGTTTAATTTAGACAAATCTCAATACAAGGACACTAAAAACTTTAGTCTCATTGAACAACCAAACAAATAATATATCAACAAAACATGAGTCATCTGTAAAGGATGGTATGAAAGACAAGATTTTGGGGAAACATCTTATGGATACTAAGGAAGAGAAGGAGGGAGTTAAAAAATGGAAGGAAAATTACGTTGCTTGTAGCAATGGGATATCGGTGGAGGCTGAGAGTCAGCCCTGTCGGACGCAATGAAAACCCTACGTTGGAATGCTCGAGGGTTGGGAAACTCTCGATCCCTGAGAGCGCTTTGTCATGAAGTGCGGAAGTATGATCCTTTGCTTGTTTTTGTTTCGGAAATCAAATGTTGTGATGTTACTGCTGCTAAAGTTTGTGTTGCGTACAAGTTTGACAATTGTTTTTGTGTACCCTGTGTTGGGTTAAGCGGGAGCTTGATGCTTTTATGGAATGATTCAACGAATATTTCGGTAAATTCATATTCCAAGGGGCATATTGATGTTACTATGAAAGAGACGTCTTTGTGGTGGAAATTTACTGGAGTGTATGGGAATCCTGATGTTAGTTTGAGAAAAGACTTGTGGAATCTGCTGCTTAGGTTGAATGCTTATTCAACCCTCCCCTGGCTGTTAGGGGGTGATTTCAATGAAGTTCTTTTCGAGAATGAACAATTTTTGGGTGGTATGAGAAACGTTGCGTCCGTGAAAAGCTTTAGGGAGACTATTGATGAGTGTGGTCTTTCTGACCTTGGTCACTCGGGTGATCATTTTACTTGGAGAAAGAACAATAGGTTTGTTGCTACAAGAGTTTGTCTGGACAGGTATTTTGCTAATCCTTCTTTTATTAAAAAATCTAGTAAAGTAATTGTGGAACACCTTAATTATCTTTCTTCAGACCACAGGCTTATCTTAGCCTTTTTTTCTTAGGAGTCTGAGATTAGATGCTGGGATAGACCTAAAAGCAAGATTATTAGATTTGAGAAGGGGTGGGTTAAACTTGCTGAATGCAAGGAGATAATTTCTGATGCGTGGGGCTCTTTAGCTCTAAGTGTCTCTTCGATTCCAAGTATAATTGATTTCATTAGAAACAGTCTTGAGAGATTGTCGACCTAGAATCAGATTAGATTAAATGGATCGCTTAAAAATTCTTTATTGAGAAAAGAGCAAGACCTTAAAGATGCTTTTGCTTGGAATGGTGTTAGCTCCCCGAATAGGGTTAGGGCCCTTGAGGTTGACATTGAGAATTTGTTGGCTGAGGAAAAATCTTTTTGGAAGCAGAGATCTAGAGAGGATTGGTTGGCCTTAGGGGATTGCAATACTAAATGGTTTCATGCTAAAGCCTCCCATCGGAAAAAAGAAATAGAATTGAGGGTATTAGAAATGGCGTGGGTGATTGGGTTGAAGGGGAGGAAGAAGTCTCTAAAGTTGCTCAGAATTAATTTCTAAACCTCTTCCGCTCTCAAAGTGCTCAAGTGTCTTCTCAGGATCGTATTCTTAACTGCGTGAAGGCTAAAATCTCTGATAGAGATAATTTTATTCTCGATAAAAATTTCACAGCCGAAGAAGTCTTGGTGGCTCTTAAAAGTCTGGACCCTACCAAAGCCCTAGGGCCTGATGGCACTAATGCTCTTTATTTCCAAAAATATTGGGATGTTATGGGACATAGAGTCTTTGAGGTTTGTCTTAATGTTCTCAATGAGGGAGCAGTCGTAGGCCCTTTGAATAAAACCTTCGTTACTCTTATTCCTAAATCTCATGCTCCTAAAAGAATTGAGGAGTATCGTCCCATTAGTCTGTGCAACACTGTTTATAAAATTATTGCTAAAATGATTGCTAACCGAATGAAACACGTTATGGATAAGATTATCTCTCCAAACCAGTCAGCCTTTGAGCCAGGTAGACTTATTTCTGATAATGTTTTGATTGGTTTTGAATGCATTCATTCTATTAATTCCACTTTGAACAAAAAAGATAGTATGATTGCCTTGAAGCTCGATATGAGTAAGGCCTATGATAGGATGGAGTGGCACTTTGTCTTTGGTATGATGCACAAACTTGGTTTCAGCAAGAGATGGATGAAGATCATCAGAGCCTGTGTGATGACGGTGAGATGTTCTATTTTGATCAATGACGTGTTGCTGCCCGAGTTTGCTCCTCATAAGGGGTTAAGGTAAGGAAATCCTCCGTCTCCGTTCCTTTTTCTTATTTGTGCTGAAGGCCTTTATGCTCTTCTTTTCAAGGAAGAATTTCTTAATTCTTTTTCTTCTTTGAAAATTAATCGTTATTGTCCTTCCATTTCTCATCTTTTCTTTGCTGGTGATAGTCTTCTATTTTTTAGGGCACGGGATTCTGATTGCATTATAATCAAGAACATTTTTTTGGTGTATGGTCTTGCCTCGGGCCAGCAAATCAATTATGATAAGTCTACTATGCTGGTTAGTATAGGGGTTGATGCGCCTTTGAAAGAGGATCTCAGTAAGCTGGGGTCAAATGGAACGATGAATTAGGTCTTTATCTGGGTATGTCCTCCCAAGCTAAGAGGAAGAAAAGGAGATGTTTGGGGCTATTAAGGAAAAAGTGGGGATTTGTCTCCAAAATTGGAAAGGTTTGTTACTTTCTAAAGTAGGGAAGGAAATCCTTATTAAAGCTGTCGCGCAGTCGATTCCGACCTACACCATGAGTTGTTTCAAAATTTCTAAAGGTCTGATTCAGGAGTTGGAAAAAATGTGTGCTAATTTTTTGTTGGGTTCGGGGGGGGGGGGGGGGGAAAAAAAAACAAAGTGTCTT
>JBBMKA010000026.1:6740043-6769409 GCA_037833695.1 Sechiopsis laciniata | reverse complement strand
TCTACTGGGCACGAGCGCTGGATCGGGACGCGGATTGCTGAGCGCTGGGGCGAACAGATGTGCGTGCGTGTGTGCGTGCTTGGGTGGGTGCGTGCGTGCATGCCTGTTGTGTGTGCGTGTGTGTGAGTGTGTGTGCGCGCGTGTGCGTGTGCGTGTGCTTGTGGGTGGTGCGCGTGTGTGTGTGTGCGTGGTTGTGTGCTTGTGTGGGTGCGTGGGTGTGTGTGGGGGGAGGGTCCGTGACGCAATAATTTCATTATTTAATTGTAAATCAATTTAACACTAGCGTCACAAGTTCTATATCAAAAATTGGTACTTGTCCCCCTTCTCCTTATGTACAGAAAAAAAACTTACATTTATAAAAGAAATTGATAAATTTAGTTATTCAACCAGATTAAATATTACTTTATTTCTTTGCAAGTTTTTTTTTTTTTTTAAATCATTCTTTTTTAAAAATTTTAATTACAATTGAACATGTACCTATTTAAATAAATTAAATATTTAAAAAATTTACGAAATAAATAATTAAAAAAGACAAATTGATAAATATCAATAAGAATGAGAGATTATATACAAATGAAACACAAATTTTATTATAATAATTGTCTACATAAAGGAAATAAATAAATAAATAAAATCACAACTCCTTATACAAAATCAACATCCAAATAAGTTATTTCCTCTAACTCCTAAAAAAAAAAAAGAAAAAAAAAACTACATCCAAATTCCTTTTCTGTTGCAACTCTTCCGCATAAATCTACACCCAAACTAATTTTCTACAAAAATCTACATTCAAACGAATTTTCTACAAAAATCTATATCCAAACGAGCTATTTATTTTAACTAGATTACAAAAATCATCATCAAAACGAATTATGACATAAATCTCAATTTCTAATCACTCAAAATAACACACCATTCTAATCACTCAAACTAATGGCTCATGCTTTTCAATTTTTTATTTTTAGTTCTACAAAATTTAGAAATAAGGTATTCAAATTTATGCCTTCGTGAAAATATATCCATATTTCATATCAAATAATACATCATTTCATTTCATTTCAAAATAAACCGGGTAATGATTCCATTTCATAATAGAACTAGGCAATAAACCTTATACAATAGGGCAATATATCCTTTAAAAATAGTACAAAGAACCTGACAAATCTTGTATAAAAAACGTTCGATTAAAAAAAACTCCTAAAAAATATTATATCAATTCGAAGAAATCGACATGTTGCCACTACAAATATTGGGTACACCGGAAGGAATGGTAAGGCTTAAATTTTCTAGATTATACAGTTGAATTGAAGTTGCTAAACTAATCCGACGTCAAACTATCGTCTCCAATGATTTTCATCCAAGATTTACATTTAGATTTAGCTTCAACATCAGAAAACAGGCCTTTCAAGCATTACAAATCATTTCCAAGCTGATTCGATAGCCTTCCAAGTAGTTCTTGACAATCAATGGCTGTGACCATAACACTCAGACTGGCCCTCCCTTTCCAGCACCCAATGGCTATAGTCGACTCGTCAACTTTGATAACGTCCGAAGCGGTGTTACCTTTTGAAAAGAGAAAGATGTGCTTAGTAAGGACCCAGATACGTTAAAAAAGGATAATAATCTACACACCTGTACCCAAAACTATCACACAGCAACCTAGCATTAGGTTTGATGCCTTCTCACCAAACGCAGCATCCACAAAATCTGCACATTTAATGCTTTTATGTTCTAATAGAAGCTTGAAATCCATCGGAGACATAGTTAGGATTTGTTTCGTGACGTGCGGGAGTATTACAGGCAATCCTTCCGACGATATACGGAATAAACAGGGTGCAGAGCTACCTTCTTTTGATGATTGCCTCTCCTATTTATTGGAATTACATGATGAGATATAGCAGTTCATGAAATTATTTAAAACAAAAAGAAAGAAATATCATTTTGAAAAATGAACCAGTAGCAAGAGATACTTACAAACATCTTCAGACCAATGGATGTTATCTTAAGTTGCTGCCCCACCGCAAAATTCAGCTCAAGAACATCCTTAACGGACTTGGAAACGTAGTAGATTCTTTTCACATGGTTTGTGTCACTATTTCTAGTCACAAGGTGGCCAATCAATGGGAAAGACTCGTTAATACCATAAAATGTTTTTATGCTATCAATAACGGTTTCATCTCTGAATATTACAACAGGGTCAACACCCCTCCACTTCCCTTGAATCTGCAACTTCCCTTTCACATTGCTCTTCTTAGGATCCGCTTCACCATCATCAGGCTGCTTAGACGTCTCTGAGTTATCTGTAATAGTTGTAATTTCCAACTTATTTTCCGTCATTCCATTAACAACTAAATCGACCTCCAAATCGGTTTCTGAGTACTTCTTATCCATCCCATCTGCTGCATTACTGTCCAAGCCATCTTCAGCTTCAATATCCTGAACGGGAAGTTCGAAAGGTGGTTTATAGTCTGCAGAATTGGAATCCCCTTGATTATTGGTATCGTTATCAACTTCTGAGGGGCTTCTGTCCATCCAATCCGTTGCACTAATGTCCACACTCTCTGCATCTGTAATAGCCTGTTCAAGCTTGCCACGAGATCGGTTATTTGCAGACTTTGATTTCTGATTACTTGGTTTTTCAGTAGTAACTGAAGCATCCCCATCGACAAAGGGGAAAAAACAAAGAAGAGATGAAAAATGTAAATTCAAAGGAAAAGGAACTATACCTTGAATTCAAACTTTAAACAGAAAGAATTAAAATCATATTAAGAATTATCATAATTCATAAGTAACTAAGAATAAGAACTAAGAAGTATATTGCACATAGTCAAATAACAAAAACAAAATTTGCATGCAGCAATTATTAACTCTTAAACAACATTAAGCAATGCATGCCTACCAACATAAACATAGCTCAATTGGTTAATAAGGCATGTAAATCTCCACTCTCATGTGTTGAAGGAACTCAAAAAAAAAATATAAATAAATAAATAAACCTTGAATACTAAATTAACATTTTCCAACAGGTTAAGGATAGGTGAGGTGTACACTTTAACTGGCCTTAAGGTCCTAAACAAAATGTAGGGTAGTTCAACATACCTGGCAAAGGGGCAACTTTCTGTAATACTGCAATGAAGAAGGCTCCACTATTTTGATCATGAGGCACTATCCTCATGCAACGCTCGATTGGAAATTCACAAACCTCATCATCGAACTCGTGTACAAGATTGGTTGTTAGCTCAGATATATCAACAGAACTCCCGGTGGTACCATCCAGATGATTACCCCTCAACTCTGAGTTATGATTATCGTCTGCTTGGTTCTTACAGCCTCTGCCAGAAGGAAACATGCTGGGTATTGCCACACTCTGGCGACATTCGGTAACTTGTTTGTAGGTCGCTAACCAAACACCCTTATAAAGCACCTATACAAGCAAAATAACATATATAGCTAAAATACATCAAGGGGCGGAAAATTGGAAATGATTACTTGGTACGGAAGAACTACAACATTATTTTACAGCTCAAAAATCTCAGCATGATTCAGCCTTCTCTGGCAATCCCCAAAAAAGATCATTTTTGTTTGTAATCATTTCACAGTTAGAATAATTGTTCAAGACACATGATTTATGATAACTATTAACTTTTTTATGCATAACTTGATTTAGATGTGCTATGTTTTTAAATTAATATATGCAAAAATAATGAAGCAAAAAAACTCTAGGACAATTTTAATAGACAGAATATATAAAACTAAACCCAAACAGCTCAAAACTATTTAATTTGAAATGTAAACTATAAAACAAGAAAAATTACATCGATATTTTACACTTGAGTTTCAATCGTAAGAGAGATACCTAGATAATAACTCACCTTCCATTTCTTAAGTCCAGGCCGACAAACAAGTTGTGGAAGTTCATCTGAGACATCAACGAGTTCAAGAGAACCTCCACATTTTCGCAAGAGCTGCAACAAGATAAATCCATGAAAAGAAGGGAAGGCTTTAATAAGCTGACACTTGTGGACATGCTTGGCCACTAGAGACAAGCAGTAGAAGAGACAATTAACTTATTGAAGAATAAGCTTCGCTCATTGATAAACAAAAATCAATATAAAAACTAAATAGTGCAATAAATCTTGTCAATCTAAGAAACTTTCTTACTGTCCTTGAACTAACACTAGTATACCATATTTTTTTATAAGAAACAATTTCGTTGATATATGAAATTAAAGAGAACTCATGCGGAAATTACAACCCCATTAAAGAGGAGGATAGAAAAACTATAATCACAAAAGAGAGAAAACTGTTTTAACAAATATACAACCACATAAACAATATTAAAAAAAATATTTAAAAAAAAAAAAAAAACTAGCAAAGGAGGAAGCTACCATACCATCAGAGAGGCTCAACTATATTACATATCAGTTATAATTCATATTTTACAATACCAACTCAAAAGTTAGATTGTAGTTATAATTCATATTTTACCAACTCAAAAGTTAGATTGCATTTAAAAGGCTTGCTCATCTGGCTCATCTGAGTAGCAAAGATATCTACGAGCTTGTTCTTTAACGATGGAGGAGGTGTTCTAACTTTTACCATCCTCCGTTTCATGATAAGGAATGTGTCCTTCAGTATTTCCTTTATTTGCCATTTTATGGAGAATCTTGCTCAAGAGTAAATAGGAGAAATTTTAATAAGATTGAGAGAATTGGGAGAAGGTTTGATCTTATGCCATATTATCTTTAATGCAACTCTTTGGGTCTCTATTATTTAAGAATTTTGCAACTATCCATGAGGCCTCGTCCTCTTGGATTGAGCCATTATTTACATAGCTAGTCTAGTTTACTTTTTGCTTCCTACGTTACCTCCGCAACAACAGCCTCATTTTCAACAGGATTCATTGAGCAAGTTGAGTAAACCATTCTTCCACCAACTTTAAGCAAAGAGGCACCTGCAGAATTGAAAAAAAAAAAAAACATTTTAATTTTCCATGAATCTGAAGCAAAATAATTAACATAGTAGTGGCCCAAGTGGAAATAAGTGAGAAATTTGTGGCGGCTATAATCAGTATCATAGATTTTTTTATTCAAAGTTATAGTTGTGTACCTCGTATGCCTATCTGCACTTGTAAGCCATGTAAACCAATACCCATTCCAGAATTCCTGAAAAAAATAAAAAGATTTAACCACCATCTACATCTAGAAATATCAATAACCGCAAAATAAGATATCACTGTACAAGAAGTGCTAAAGGCTACCATCTCCTCCATATATCTGGAGCCTTGCGAAGAGTACCATCTCCGCTACAGGGAACGTCACATAGAACACGGTCAAAGGTAAGTTGAGTGTTATAAGGTTTTAATTCATTTCCTGCTACAGAAGCATTGAACAAATTGGTATTTGCTCGACATCCAGGAAAATGCTGTGCTTCATGATTTGTAACAATGAGGTTGGCAGTGCACATTCTTTTAGTTTGGTGGATAAGAAGATTACATCTTTGAACATCTAAATCATTTGCCACTACCTAATCAAGATGGCTACTGAATCAATTTTACATAAGGGAATCAGCAGAGGCTGCAGAGCACGAGAAAGTATCATAAATATGAAATTGGAAGACAAGCAACTATACAAATGAAAAAGGTTGCAAGCACCCTACTACCTAATAGGTAGACAAGAGATTTCAATATAGAAACCACTATATAAAAATAATAATAATAAAAAATATGCATATGTATATATACACAATAAAAACACTTTCATGGAAAGAAATGAAGTGTTAACCAAGAATAATATATAAAACACACATAAAATTCAACTATTAACCTTCATTTCATGGAAAGAAATGAAGTTTTAATCAAGAATAATATGTAAACACACATAAGATTCAACTAATGTCTTTGTGAGTTGAATAATTATTAAGTTATTTTAGATCTTGAAATGCAAATAAAATGCAAAATTTTAGGTAAAAAAGTATATAAAACACGAAAGCCCACAAGGTGCGCACCTAATTAAGCGTCTTGCGCCGTGAGCCCAGGCGCGCACCTGGTGTGCCTTTTAAAACACTGATAGGGAGAAGAGTAGAAAAATAAAATAGGCACAAACCAATCCTTCAGGTAGATCTCCAGCTTTGCTAGACTGGTGTATGATCTCAAGTAATTGAAATGTTTTGGAGCCTGGAGCAGCACACACTGAGTAAAAAAAAAGAAACAGTTAAAGAACATGCACAACCAATAAAAAAAATTGAGATAAAAAAATAAAATAACAATAATTTGGCCTTTTAAATCAGCATAAATAGCTTACTGTCGAGTACATAGTGATTTGGATGTACATCCAGGAAAAGAGGAGGTACCTATGCCATAAGCCCCAATCAAGTTGTTAAGAATGCATAAGAGATTCAAATGACAAGTTGACAACTAAAGGTTACACCAATAATGTTCTCAATTGATATATCAAGTAATTAGTAGATGTCTTAAAGATGTGTAGGTCTTGCATACCATGCTGACAGCCTCCTGCCTTGTAATGTTCCCAATTTCATTTTCTAGCTTCAAGAACTCATGAAACCTGTGAAGCAGAAGCAGTAAAAAAACTCGTAGCAATTAGCAACAGTCGACACAATAGCATATGTAGGTGAGATTTAAATTGATCAGTACATTAAGAAAATATTGGATTTAAGGCAGCACAGAATTGTAAACAAAAAAATTCTTCATATGAAGTTTCCCGCATATTCCCGTAACACAATAAAAGAAAGTTTCACAATTACAACCGCACAAATATGGATACTAACAAGAATCAGATGAAAAAGCAACTATATAAAACATCAGTCTTTTATTTAAAGAAACCAACTTTCATTCTCGAGTATACAAAAAGCACTTCATTCCATTAGATTAGGGTCCAATTTTGGAAAGAAAAAAAAATGATAGTCATAAAATTACAATTTACAGTATTACCTCTCAAGAGCTTGATTCTTCCGCAGTTGCATTCTTGAGAAATTTGAATGCCACGCAAGATTATCAGGGTACCAAGGCAATGGTCTAATAGCCTCAGCTTCATCAGTAACCTGAACATGACAATCATTAATACTTTTTTTGTCACGTTCGTATTGTAAAACAATAGTACTCAGTGTATACCTCAGCTTGAAGAGATTCCGAGAAGTCATTTTGTAACTGTGCTCGTATTTCTCCACAGAACTGTCCACTGTCAGATTCAAAATGCTAATGATAAACAACACCAATAGTAGAAAGAAGCAACGTTAAGTCGTTAACAGAACAAAACAGATGATTAGAAGAACCAATGGAGTTCATGTAATTTGGAATACTAGTAAATTATTTTAAAGAAAATAACAAGAAAAAAAACACACATGGGTTACATATAAGATAATTATGTGCATGTCAAAAGAAAGAGAGCTCTATTGACATCTCGGATGACTTGCTAAACAAAAGGTTACATCTTCGAAAAAACCCATTATTATTATTATTATTATCATGTGCATAAGGTACATAACGAAAATGAGACAATTGTGTTACCTAGAATTGATCCTAAAAGCTGCAGGTAATGGCTTCCGAAGAACCTCAATGAATGTAGCCCATTCTTCCGCAGTAACTATACCTTGCTCCTACAATTTCAAAAATCATAAATAATAAACGTACGCTGTTACAAAAGTATCTGCATAAACGCGATTAGTAAACAAAGCTGGTAAAGAACTGAATTAAGAGTTGAATAAACACAAACCTTGTAGTACTCATTGAACGCGGGACTTTGAGATTCAAAAGGCTCCCAGTGATTGCCATTGCCATTCTTGTTGTCATTGGCAGAGTTGAGATCGGGTTTTGAAAGCTTCCAAACGTTGTCTCTGCCCTCTCGAAAGTGCCTTCTCTGAGTTCGAGCTCTGCTGCCCCTGCCCTTGCGTCCCATGTTCGATGAACCGAGCTCTGTTCTGCGAACTCAATCAAAGCTTACACGTTCATGAACATCGAACCGGCGGGAGGCTCCGATTTGGGGTTTTGGTCCCGACTCTGATGCGGTGCTTTTCAGTGGGTCTAGATTTCTAAGTGCCCACTAGCCTATGGGCTTTATTTTATTGGGCCTTCGTAAACCCGCTGTTAAATGGGCCTACAACTATGCAAATGACTACGGTTACGGAAGTGTATAGGGAAATTGTAACAAGTAGTCTGTTTTGAGAAAATATTTGCAAATATAGGCAAAAAAAAAATTTATAACAACCATCTTAATTTTTTGTTTATTATTAGTTAAAATGTAATTTTGTTTATTCCTATTCCACCCCTAACCAAAACAATTGCTGCGCCCGAATTCGAATCGAACTTGTGGCTGCCATTTTCTTGTCTTTGGTGTGACTTTATTATTTTTATTTTTTTATTTTTATAGTTTTAATAATATTCTCATTCATAAATTAAATAACTTTTCATTTTTCATTTTTCATTTCCTAACAAATAGTATAATCAATTTATCCTCCATTAACACTACCATCAATAGAAAAATCGAGATAGTGCAGACAATACATTTTGATTATCCTTCTTTTAATTTCTTGTCACTAATTTTATGAAGCAGTTGAACAATTTCACGAAAATAATATGGAACACAGCGAAAAGAGCACATTCAAACGGGTTACTTTATAAAGATATTTATATGTATTTTTTTTTGCTTATAAAGATATTTATATGTATTAAATCTTTTTCATACTGTATTTATGTATTAATATACTATTTATCAATCCGTTGTTAATTTAATATCTTTAGTTATATTGACAATTAAAAACATTAAAATTTACCCTTAATATTAAGACGTCTTACCAGCACAAAAGAAAACAACATATGAAATCCGCATAAAAACATTTATGTATTAATGTACTATTTATCAATCCATTGTTAATTTAATATCTTTGGTTATATTGACAATTAAGAACATTAAAATTTACCCATAATATTAAGACGTCTTACGAGCACAAAAAAACAAGATATGAAGTCCGCATAAAAATATAGTAGTCGTTGTTAATAAAAGAGAAATTTATCAGTTTAGTCAAATTTAGAAAATAATTATAAATATAATCACTTATTAAAAAATTAGTAACTATATTTATTTGTATTATTGAGTATTGTCACATACTTTCTTATACTGTATTAATAATACATAATAATATTGTATTAATGAGTATTTATAATATAATATCAATAATACATTAATAAGTATTTATAATATTGTATTAATAATACCTAATACTGTATTAATAATTATGTATTAATAATAGTGAATTAATGGTATTCATAATAGTGTATTAATAAGTGTTTATAATACAGTATTAATAATAAATAATAGTATATTAATAATAATGTATTAATGAGTATTTATAATACTGTATTAATAATACATAATACTCTATTTTTTTAGAACAATACATAATATTTTATTAATAATATATAATATTGTATTGATGAGTATTCTGAAAATACGTTAAAATTTGACTACATTAATTTATAATTATTTTGTGAGAATAGCAAATCTAGTACAGTTTCTCTTAATAAAAAATTATATAAATTTAATGAGAATTTATTCTCCACGTCGATATAAAGCTTTTCAAAATTTTCAATTATCGATGTTTAATTGTGTGCTTTCTTAATCTTGTATTTAGCCAACAATTACATACAGACTTAGTAGTATTTATGAAACAAATATTGTATTAAGTGTATTTATACATGGTAAAGGATTTCAAGGTCTTCTAACTTCATAATTTTTCTTACTTTGTTTTACTTATACTTGGGTGTGATAAATATATATCAATACATTATATATTGTAGTCTTGTAATTTCATACTACTAACAATTCCTACAAATTAAGTCAATTAATATACTTTATATATTGGAGATGAAAAACTTTAAATTGAAAAAAAGTATAAATTAACAACAATACACAAAAGTTTGAACCTTTTTAGAGCTAAGTAAAAATAATAATAATAAATAAATAAATAGAGGAAGGAGAAAAAGAGGTGATGTGATGGACAAGAAATTTAGAAAGAAAGTGAGAAGATTCCTTAATTTGAGGGAATATTGAATTTTATATTATTTTATAAAGATAGACATCAAACAATGCATATTTTCATATTTACACGATTTTTTAAATTTTAAATCATAAATTAGTTTTGCTAAACTTTCTTTAAATGGACACATTTGCAAATACTTTCTCCGGATGGCTTACTACGACAAAAAGCCCTTCAAATAATAGCTAAAATTATTCTTATTTTGAATACATGTCTAAATTCATTTTAATTAATTTCATAAATGATAATAGACCATTAAAATTCTGCAAATGCTTTTGATTTTTGTTTTGGAAAATTAGTTTAAAATTAGATTCGTCTGTCTCTAAACCACCTTTAAAATATTAAAATATATTTTTTGAAAATAAGAAGCAAATATCTTTGACCAGAAATTAAAATTTAATTTAGTTTTTTTAGGTCCAATTTTATCACTATTTTGTGTTTTAATTTTTGGGTTTTTTAAATTTAAGTCTACAATATCTAATGAGAATGATTCCGGGTCACCGATAATCATTTCCTCATAATCACATTTCTCCAAAATCACTTTTTTTTTTCCTTTTAACTACTTTTTATTTTTCTCGTAACAACTTTTTAATCTATTCATAACTATTTTTCACTTGCATCATACTTATTATTTTATTTTTTTCATAATCATTTTCTCTACCCTAAACATAAATAATCATTCTTTCTCATAATCATTTCATTTGTTCCAAACACAAATAATTATTATTCCTATAATCATTCATCTTCCTATTCTCCCTACAATTCTCATTCATTCCTACCATAATCATTATCATTCTCCTCCCACAAATATCTCCTATATATTTTTTTTCTTACTTGGATATCTATTTATTACCTATGTTTTTAAAAATCAAACCAACATTTGAAAGAAAAAAAACAGTTTCCAAAAGCTTGTTTTGAGTTTGAAATTTGATTAACATTCACATAGTTCCTTAAACAAATGTAGAACACATGATAGAAAATTTGAGTAAAACTAAATTTAAATTTCAAAAATAAAAAAACAAAAAATTAAATGGTTATCAAATCAGGGCTTAATTTTATTTTTTTCGGATATCATAAAAATGGTGTTGGATATTGTTTTCGAATTTAAAAGTTGGAAACACTTATTTGAACATTCGGGGATGATTGGAGTACATATGCACACGTCCTCTTACATTGGGTCATGAACGCATGACGAGAATAAAACTCCAATTAAAAATAAAGTAAGATCAATATACCTCTTCCTCTGCACAGGCTTTTTTCGTTTGGTTTTTGAAGAAAAAATAATCACACTCATAGTGTCCATAGTGAAAGATGATTCAAGGTACATGTGCGTACATCATCTTACATCTTGAGACGTAAATGCAACATAATAAGGATGAAGACGATTACCGCCCGTGCATGTATTTTTCAGTAACCAGAGGGAAGATTTCATTCATGTTCGAGATATTTTCCGTTGATTGGAACCCCTCGAGCCAACATTTAGTTTTGCCCGCCATATAGAATTCTAATTTGTGGGGATTCTAGGGTTCAAAAGTTTTTTATTATTATTATTGATTTTGTATATGTTACATGTATTTTCTTAGAGACGATCAAGTGTTATTGAAAGAGTTGGTTGCATGTTGGTTTGGGTGATTGGTCGTAATCTAATTCAACTCAACTCCTATGTAGGATTTATAATCCTCCTCCCTAACTTAAACTGAGAAAAGAAAAAGAAGCGACTAAAGGTTTAGATTAATATAAGGAGGAAATAAATGAAAATTAAAATAATTTCTTACAAATAATCGACCAAAACCATTTATATATTATATTGTTTACATATACACCAATTTATATTTTAAATGAAAGGAAAGTTTTATTATTATCATTTTGAGTTGAATGATTGTGAGTGGAGATGAAATTGTCAATCAAGATGTAATGAGTTTCTTATATTAAATTCGACTGAAAAAGGAAAAAAAAAAATGCTTCAACTTTAGAAGAAGGGAAGACGACTGTTTTGTGTATATGTCAATATTGAAATATTTGGTCAAATTAAATAGTTATATATAAAAAATATATATAATGGGATTCAAATTCTTTATTAAAAAATTAATAAGATATTTGGTTTGGAAAAGAAATTGCCAATCAAATGTTTCAAGCACTCTAGCTTTATATGAATATGATAAACCTTACCTTAAAAAACATATTTCATGAAATACAAGGAATGGTACACTTTTATAGTACCCACATGGTGTTAATATCAGATTTCTCACATAGCTTCTATTTTAAAACAGGTCAACATAACCTCATTTGTTGTCCTGCTAGCTCTAGCAAACTAAAGCATACAATAAAATATACAAATTACCTCAGGAAAACACCACACCAGTAAAAAAATTGCTATAATCAAGGAATGCACCAACCTAGATCATCCGATTGCAGCCTACTTCCAAACAAATCATGTCGAAGTACAGCACATCTTGCTCTTTGCCGGGATTTCTTGCGCCGGGCCCGGGATGATGATCTTCTTACCACCGGCAAGGGATGCAGAGTTGCCATTGCCTTGATTCTCACCAGCAGCTAAGTTCTTTTTGTTCATGATGTTGAAGATCTCAGATAGGACAGTCATGAAGGCACTCTCCACGTTGGTTGATTCCAGTGCTGAGGTCTCCAAGAAAAACAAGCCTTCTTTTTCTGCGAATTCCTTGGCGTCCTCGGTGGGGACTGCACGCTGGTCTTCGAGATCAGTTTTGTTTCCTATTAAGATGATAACAATGTTCTTGTCGGCATGGCTCCGTAACTCCTCGAGCCAACGAGGTATGTGATCAAAGGTCTGACGTTTTGTAACATCGTACACAAGCATCGCTCCAAGCGCTCCTCTGTAATATGCACTTGTAACTGCTCTGTATCTGTTCAAATGCTCGTTGTGTTAAGATATTTAGCTGTTCAATGGCATATTCTCTGTTATTTTTGTAAAAGCAGAATAAAAGAACCAATACATTAACAAAACAAAACAAAACAACAACATTTTCCACCCCTTTCCACTCTAAAGATCAACAAGAAGAACTTATAAAGCTTTTATCCCTTATTCATCTGCATAACCGTTTAACTTAAACTCCCAATAACCAGCACTTATAATTATATTTTGAATATTTGTAAGTGCTGGATCAGCTTATGTTTTGACTATTTTCATGTGACAGACCACCTAAACTTTCAACATTTAAATGTCAATAAATCAGCTTACTCTCTTGACTATTTTCATGTAACATACCACCTAAACTTTCAACATTTAAATGTCAATGAAATCTATATGACATTATTTTCTAAGTATATGATCACTATGAATTGAACTTGTAACATCTTGAGTCATCAATATCCTCTTTGACTACTAGTCCAACCGCGAGGACCGGATCAAATCCAACAATAGTTAAGCTTCAGCCCATCCTAAAGGAAGAATCACAAAACTGAATAAGAGTATACAAAAAGGCAGATCCACAGGACAATCTTCCAACAAGAAGGTGTGAACAAAATTATCTTTCTGAACGCTAATGAAAGATTCTGCTCAATCACTGTCGTTTACGCCAAAGTCCTTGATTCATCAAATACACACAATTCTGAATGGTAAACATTTCACAAAACAAACTAATCTGATTCCTTGCAAATAGTGGGAACATCCCAAAAACATCTTTCTTAAGCACCTAAAAAGAAAAGAGAGAATAATCTTCTTTTTATCCCACTCCCAACTACTAGACAAATGAAATTCAAAAGTACAAAACGCATCACCATCCATTACTCTGCCCTAAATCCAACCCAACAAAGATCCACCAAAACCCTAAAACACTAACATGGTTTCAATTTTTAAAAAAACAAACAGAAATGAAGTAAAATAGTACCTCTCCTGGCCAGCAGTATCCCAGATCTGAGCCTTAACATTCTTATGCTGAATCACTAGCGTCCTAGTCTGAAACTCGACGCCGATTGTGGCCTTCGAATCCAAGCTGAACTCGTTACGAGCAAACCGCGCCAGAATCTGCGATTTCCCCACCGCAGAGTCCCCAATCAACACCACTTTGAACACATAATCAATCTTCTGATTGGCATCCCCATATCCACCGCCGCTCGCCATTGTTCCACCTCTGAGCTCACAAAAACCTCCTCTGTATGAACTAGAGAAGAAGAAGAGGAAGCTAAAAATGGATCCAGCTAGAAAAAGAGAGGGGCAGATCTCAGAAGTGCTTAAATAGTTTCGTCGATTGAAGTACAGCAGATCTCCAGTAGTAGCAGAGTTGTGTGAAAGCTATAATACAATAAATGCGAATTATTTTCCATTTTTGGTTTTAAGAGAACTCGAAGCAAATTACTCAGTCGCTCGATGGCTGCCACGTTTGATGGTGACGTGGGCGTTTGACAAGTGGATTGACAAAATTGGTGGATGGAGGAGAGTAGTGTGAGTTTGTATGCACCTGATTTTAGCTTTGATTTATTATTGTTTTTTAAATAAGCTCCGAAGCATAAAAACGGAGGGAAGTAAAAAAAGCGTAGTCGGCGCGTATGTGTCGCGAAAATTGTCTTAGTTGTTTCTTCCTTGTGTGATAATTTATTTTCATTTACGTAATGTTATATTATTTCATTTGCGTATTGTTAAATTTATTTTCGTTTATGAATTAGAAGAAATGTTTTCCAAAAATAATAATAAATTGCTATTTTTTAAGTACAATTTGGGTAGAGAATCCAAACAAAATTCTATTGCAACTTACTACTCTTAAATAAGTTGATATTCATTTCTAATATTAAATTTGTTATAAAAGGAGTTTGGCCGTTTAAGAATGGGTAAGATTAAAAAATTCAATAACTATTTTAAGCTTAGGTACAACTATTAATGCTTCATTAAGATAACCAACGCACCATTAATTCATTCGATAAATAAAATGAATATTAAAATACACTCGAACTGAAAAATAGTATTTAAAAAAAAAAAAAATTATATATATTTATATATATATATATATATATATATAATATTTTAATATTTTTAAAATTCCATTGAGGTTATTCAATTGTGGACACCAAAAAAAAAAAAAGATTAATCATATCCTTCCATTGTTGTTGAACATTAAAAAAACAAAAACCCTAATCTTGGAAAGTGTTTGGGCTGAGAGTTCTGTACTGGACTTAGGGTTGGACTGGGCTTGACTGGGATATCTAACAACTTCTGTGAAATGGAGTTCCATCTCTAATTCGCTGTTCATAATAAAATGGTTCACGAATGGGATTTGTGGATTGCCCTACATCAGATTGAAAACGCCGGTTCAGGCACAGACTGAGTTAGATAACCAGGGGGCGCGAAAATGGAGGACGAAGAGCACGAGGTCTACGGCGGAGAGATCCCGGTCGAGGAAGGCGACGTTGACATGTCCGCCGCCGACGACGACGCCATCAAGGTTCCCCTGCTCCATCTCTCTAACTATGTAGATCGCTGATCAATAATATAGCTGTATAATAAGAGGTTGATTTCTGCTTTTTCTTAAATTTCTTGTGTTCTGTGATACTGCAGGAACTGGACGAGATGAAGAAGCGACTGAAGGAGATGGAGGAGGAAGCAGCTGCTCTTCGCGAAATGCAAGCAAAGGTAGAAAAGGAAATGGGCGCTGTTCAAGGTTTTTCTCCATCTCGAATTACCTTAAAATGTTGTATGAAGCGCCGTCAGTCTGTCTGATTGAATTATCTTTCTACAGATCCTGCCGGTGCGGCTGTAAATCAAGAAGGCAAGGAGGAGGCAGATTCGCGATCCGTGTTTGTTGGCAATGTGAGATGAGAAATATGGTCTTGATATATGTTCTTGTAACGTTATTCTTCATATAAAGCTGTTTTCAATTGATCAAATGCTATTTCACCACACAAGTATGTTGATTTTGAAAATAATCATAAAATTTGTTCTGCAACGTGACAAATGCAGCTTACAGTACTAGATAAGTTGCTTTGTAGATGTATATAACCTAGGCAAGGATTAGTTATCTGTAGATGCAATTTATTCCTGCATCACTGTTGCTGAGTACCTCAAAAGTAAATCTATTTAGGGTTTTATAACGTGATTTAAAATTTCCGTTCCTTTCTATTGGTATCGGGGTTTTTGCTGCCTTTACTTAACCGTCGATGTATCCATTTTACTATAAATTTTACACTATATTTGTCTTGTGTTCTTTATCATTTGTTATGTTGTAGATGCACATCTTCACAATATCTAAGTTTATGTTTAACTCACTTATCTCACTATGATCGCAGGGTCATTCATTTTACCTGACGTTCTCAGTATTTGCGTTGGGATGATTGCGATAAAATTCTGATAGGAAAAATTACTTATTGAGTCGTTAGGAACTCAGGACTGTATTCAAGCAGTAAAAGAGAGAAAATCTTATGTATGTTTGAAACAAACTGAAAAAAGTACAAAAAAAGAAGTTTCTCGATTGCTAAAAGAAAAAAAGAAGTATGAAAAAAGAAATATTCGAAAAAGAGAAAACAAGATGGAAAATAAACATTTTTAGTTGGTAGAGGGGAACTGTGACAAGAAAAATAGAAGCGAGGAAAAAGGATTGGGAAGATTAGGTAAATGACAAGGGTATGGTTCATTTGATCCAACGAAGTAAATGTGTAGTGTGAACTTGGGTGTAGGGATGGATGTGAATGAAGCTTCAACTTCAATACATGAGGGCATGCTCACATCTATGGAGGAAGGTCATTTGCATGCAATGTTAGTTGCAGAGCATTGCTGCAGCTGGGAATGATGGTAACTTATGCTTCCATAATGAGGGCTATTTAACTGTCCTTGAGAGGGTACATAATTTTCATTTTCTCGTGGCTTTGATATCGATATCTTGGTTTTATTTAGCTCCCTTGGAGATATTACTTACTTTTAAATACTTGTCAATTGTCACTGGCAATTATATACTCTCAGTGGATCAGTATCTGCCCCTTGGATAGCTTAAACATAATTTATTTTCAATGTGCGAGGTTTTTATTTCTGAGTGCCTATTAATATAAGAGCTGGTGCGTTTTTAGCTTCTCTCTATGCTTCAATTAAGTAGCTTATCTATGCAGAAGAGATGTTGAGTTTCCAGTTATGGAAATAGCCTTCTACATGAAATGGGACTTTTGGCAGTTACCAACAAATGATTTACTTGAAGTTAGTGCCAATGAAATGAAAGCTTGAGGTGGTGGTTGAGAGTTTTAAGTAGTAGTTAGGATAGCTTTTGGGTTTTATGGAGATGGGGAGGAGAACCACTCAATGTAGTACTGTCTGATGGAGGTATACAATGAGAATGATTATGAGGGGAATGACAGTACAAGGGAGAACGATTAATAGAGAACATTATTATATGTGTTTGGGGCAAAGGAAATGATTATGGGAGGAACTATTACTTGTGTGTGAGGGGCAAAAAATCTTTATAGCGAACCATTACTGTGTATGGGAATCATAGAAAGATTACATGGAACAAAATAGTGAGTATAAAGAGAATGAAAAGTGGTTATGGGGAGAACGAAAAGTGATTATGAGGGAATGAATAATGATTTTACAGGGGAATGAATATTGATTATATGGGGTCCAAATGTGGATGAGAGAACTATTCTCCATAATCATTCTCATTCTTATTCCCCCAAACACACCCCCTAAGAGTGGACAGTTCTTGAAGTGAGGTGCAAAGTAATACACCAAAGTTAACTCTCATAATAGCTCTAGATGAGAAACGAAATGGAATCCCCAAGAGATTAAGTTGTCTTAGTTGCTATTCTTTTGACGTGGTTAACTAACAAAGTTGAGCTTATTTCCATTTAATCATTGTGATATGATCCAGGATCTAGATTATATAAAAAGGTAAAAGAATACAAGATAAACCAAGATTTGATAGGTCTTGGAACCTCCCTTCTCAAGAGAATACTCTCTATGGGCCCTACACTAATTCACTCAATAATTCACTCAATATTTGGATGCCTAAACCCTACCTTAAATGTCTCTATTTATAATAAAATACTCTAGCTTACTCTCCAAGTAATTGCAACTTATTCCCCACGTAATTGCTAACATATCCTTATATTATTCCTATTTCTACTAAGACCCAACCCTATCACATTAACATATCTGGAACCAAGTATATGAAGTTAAAAAATCATTCTGTGGTCGGCACGTGTGACGGTGCATACATAAATTACCTCAATATAGGATTCTTTTAAGACATGGTCATCAGTTACTGTTGTTGGAGCAATTGGTAAATATCGTAGGCAATTCGCTAATTTTCGGTTGCTGTAGCCAGCAGTCACGGATGAAAATTGGTTCTTCTTTTCTAGTTTTAACTTTTGAGGTGAAGGATCACATGATCCTTAGATCCAGGTTAGTTAACTTTCTTATGAAATTAAAAGGGAAGAAAGAAAGATGGCACATCACCCTTTGGGTATTAGATTATATTTCTTTGGTGCCCCATTATATACGCTTACGGGAATGGTTGGCAAGGGAATGCATAAGGCTAAACGACAAAATACAAAAACAGAATTCTTGTATAAAGAGAAGAAAAAGGAGGAATTCTGGAAGCTTCCTCCTTGTCATCATACCGTCTATTGTCTTCTTTCTTGATAAGATTAAAGGAGAGCCAATCAACATGTTTGAGCTATTTGTTACTTTGAATGTAATGAAATATGCATAATTTTTTGGAGGTGCTCTTTGGTTACTCTATATGTATGTTTTTCCATGCTTCTTGTAGGATGTAGTTTGTGTTTTATAGAAAATTCTGTCTTCCTTCGATTAAATAATCATTGAGGTGGAGTTGGAATTGCAGGTTGATTATGCATGTACACCTGAAGAAGTGCAGCAGCATTTCCAATCTTGTGGTACTGTAAACAGGGTTACCATTCTTACAGATAAATTTGGTCATCCCAAAGGCTTTGCTTATGTGGAGTTCCTTGAAGCCGAAGCTATTCAGGAGGCACTTCTTTTAAACGAGTCAGAGTTGCATGGAAGACAATTGAAGGTAATTATACCGGGTATATTAATCATCATGGTTGACGTCAAAGAAGACCTTGAGAAATTGAAAGGTTATGTATTCACTCTATATGGTGGTTATTAACCTAGAAATTAATTTTCCACAAATTTCCTTGGAAATTAAATGTTATAAGGTTAGGCAGTTTGTCATGTGAGAATACTCTTTTGACAGCTAAATGTTGTAGGGTTAGACTGTCTGTCGTGTGAGAATAGTTAAGGTATAGGTAAGTTGGCCAAGATACTTATAGATATAAAAAAAATTATACGTTGTATATTTGCTGCCAGTTGCCACTCTTAGTAAATATAGTTAAATTTCTATTAGCTATTGACAAATGGTTTTAACATCATTCTATTCGGCTCAGGTTCAACAAAAGCGAACCAATGTTCCTGGGATGAAGCAGTATTTTCCTCAGCGTTACAGTCCTTACATGGGTTATCGACCCAGGAGGCCTTATGCACCCCCTTATTTTTACTCACCATATGGATATGGGTAAGTTTCCTGCATGACATGTATTTCAATTTATCTCTAGTTGATACCCAAAAATCATTCTCCTCATGTTGTGCTGCAGGAAGATGCCCCGTTTCCGAAGGCCTATGCGATACATGCCGTATCAATAATCTAGGAGGGCTTTGCCTATAATTAGACGACCGTATGAAACTATAATATAAGACTTTACTCTGATTTAAAGCCCTAACAGAACTGTGGGTTTGATTATTATCAAGCCTTTCGTTTTGCAATTACATAAATGATTCAATGTATGAGATATGATAATTGTTCGTCAGAAACTTATTTGTATGCTTATTTTATATGATGAATTGTCAGTGATATTCAGACTTCAGCTGTTTAGAACCTTTTATTTTAGGTAGAGTAGGTTTCTGGAATTTTTCTCCTTGGATACTTCCTGTCTCTCTACTACTATCTTGGACAGGACTTTCAAATAGAAATGCAATGTTATACCATGTCAAATTTAATTTTAGATGAGGTTATGAGTTTTATCTACTGTTTTGTCTTTTTATGGTTTGATTTTGATTTTAATTTGGTTGGTATGATTTAAAAAGTTTTAATACCGCTACTAAGTTTTATTTTAGTTGTTAGTGCTAAGTTGTTAATTTGAAAGAATTATGATGTGACAAAAAAAAAAAAATGAAGTGCAGCATGCTAAAGTTTCAACCACATTTTGGTCAGGTCATTCTGGGTCTTCTTTAAGTTCAGTTTTGTAATCATAATGGTTAAACCCATTTTTAATAACAATTCTACTATATGCCTTTTATCTAAAAATTTGGTAAACATATCTTATTTTGTATTTTTTGAAAAAAAAAATGTTTGCCCTGTTTATGACTAAGGAGGCCTTTTTAAGATTGATGTGGCACCAAGTCACACATTTTTTGTTTCAACAATATATTTTAAAAGACGATAAAAAATTTAATTGACTAAATGATGTCACATCACCCTGAAAAAGGCCTTGCCTCTTTAATCATAAAGAGGAGGCAAATATTTTTCTTCAAAAAAATACACAAGAAAAAAAATTAACTCACAAGAAAAAAATAAGAGTCAAATTATCACATTATAATTCTAATAAAAGATTAAAGATATTATTTAAAATGTAAATAAAAATATTAAAAATTACTTCTTTTTTTTTGTTGCTCCGGTTTCAATGTGAAGCCATAACTGTAAATTTTAAAATGGTATTGAATTGTGGTCAATTAATAGCAACTATTTATTAATCACACTTCAAATGTTCATTGTCTTGCAAATCTATGTGTATATATAAAAAAAAAATTATAGCCATTTACTATTCAAGTTAAAAATCTTTAAATAATATAAATGATGTAGGAGGTTGCATCTAATTTATTACGAAACCAATATTTGTAAAACATAAATTATTTCCACCAAATAATATTGTTGGCTTTAATACTCCACATCAAAGTGATGAGATCCTATGATATTGCTAAAAAAAATAATATCTACTATCCACTCATATGTCTTGACCCTCGTTTGACATCATATTCTACTGTGTCAGAAGATCGTTTATCGACACTTTTTAAATTCAATTTCAATATTATATTGAATAATGCGACAAGGAAAAAAACTCATGACAACGGATTTTCCTTATTCTATTTTTTTTGTACGTTGATATACATGTATATACTTCAACCTTAGTAGGGTATGTAGCGTGCATGTATATAGTGTTCGTATATGAGTATTATAGGGTACATATAATGTGCTATGATATGAATTTATTTGTTGGTCTATATGTGTCGTAAGTGGATGTACATATATGTACGATGTTAATAGATTGACATATATATTCGTATCTGACTTCATTTAAATTTGGTGTGTAGTATGTATTTGATGTGCCAGACCCTCTTGTACATATTGAATGCATTTTGATTTTGAATATGCACCAGTAAGTACGGTTCATCGAATGTGCATTTAAACATAAACGATTATGTACAATGATAATGTCGTTGAATGGCTGTAAGTGGTAGAATCCGATTTTAAATATTTAAGTGGAATTATTTGATAAATCAAATGATAAAAGATGTTAGATATTTTGAATTTAAATTTTTAATAGTTTGAAAAGATATTTTGATTTGAAATTTAATTTCAAAATTTTATTCACAATAAAATAAAATAAAGAAAGAAAGAAATTAGTTAAAAAAGTTATTCATTTGATAAAAAAGTATTTTAAGATTTGATTATAGCAATATTAAAGTTTAGAAAAGGAGAAAAATATAAGTTTATTAAATGAATTATTTTTTCTTTTGATTTAAGGATAGAAGAATTGACATATTTAAATAATAATATAATTACTTATTATTATTATTTAATAAATTAAATTAAAACATTTGAGATATATTTAAACTATCTCTCCTCCCAAATTTCTAATTTACATATTGATTTAAAGTTTAAATATGATAGTGGTCTTTTATAAAAATGTTGCAAAACAACAAGGAAGCAAGTTCAGACTTAGAGGTATTAAAAAACTGAATCAAACCAACAACTCGAAGATCCAATTTAAGTGGTTTGGTTCAAGTTCGCTAATATATATATATATTTTTTTTAATTTATCGATTTAAAATTATTGAAAATCGAATTTTTCTATTTAGTCAGCGATTTATTGTTTACAAAACCGATTAAACTCAAAAAGAAACGGGGACTATTTTAAAATTGCATTTATAAAATTTTAAGTACATTTCACTATATAAAACAAAAACAAACTGCATTCATTTAAGAAGCCTAACATATCACATCAACTTTTTCCTCTATAAAAATGACTTTACTTTCTCTTCAATCATATTTGTGTCACTTTGAATTTTATTTTCAAAATAAAATTTTCTCTCTTGAATTTTAAACCCAAATTTTCACCTTTAATTTCACTTTCGTTCTCTCTCCTTCTTATCTTTCTTTTTCTTCTTCTCCTGTCTTCATCATCTCTTTGTTTTCTCTTCAAACCCTAAATTGATATACTTATTTCCTTTTCTTAAAAATTTATAGTATCCATTTCATTGAAGTTCAGAGATACCATTTCTTTTTTCTTCTTCTCTTTTTTTTTTTAACCATCTTTATTTTGTTTAGAAAGTCCCGTTCGCTTGCTACTGCCAATGCATGAATGAGGAAGGTTTCTTTAAAACTGAACTAAACCAGTTAAAACAAAAAAAAATTGGTTCGGTTCTCTAACCAAAACCGAACAAAATCGGTTTTGCACGATTTATTACATGTATGAACCGAAGTATTCGGTTCGGTCGCTGGTTTTAACCAAAACTAGATCAAACCAAACTGTGAACACACCTAAAAAGGGTGTTTGGCTGCAAGTGAGATGGGATGAAATAACAGAAAAATCTTATTTAAGATGAAAGGAAAAGAGATGAGATGAGATGTTAGGGAATCTATTTTTTAAAAATTTTATTATTATTTTTTTTATCTATTCTTATGTTTTTTTTTAACAATAAAATTATTCTCAAATCTTTTTTTTAAAACAATTATTCTCAAATTTTTAGCTGTTAACATAGGAATCTAAATACAACTACTATCATAAATAAAGTATAAGTAATATAAAATTAATATTATACCACTTTTGATCATATTAATGTGTATATTAAAAAGAAACGCACTTTCATTGACATTATGTACGACATAATAATCACGAGGTCAAAATTTTAAATATTTCACATCTAAATATTGTTTAATTAAAAAAATAATAATGAGAAAAAACTTCATACCACAAAAATAAACTTTGACTAATCTAAACTATTCGTATATCATTAATAACTTTATTTTCAAGATTTGTTAAATTTAAATAATAAAAAAAAATTTTAAATACCAAGATTCTATTTATTCAAAAATAATGAATTAAAAAATAAAAATAAAATCATTTGGTTAAAATAGTCGTTATAAAATCTTGATAGAATTTTTTTTAATTTTATTAAAAAAGAAACTATTTTCTTATATATTTTTATACATTCATATTCATATTTATCGAATGTCAAAGAATTGTCAATAAAATATACTGATTAATAGGTAACAATAAATTAAATATATTTATCTTATTAGTCATTGACGCTTCTAGAGAACCATAAACATCCCTAAATTTTTTAATTTATTTTTTTTCAATTAAAAGTGAACTCAATCACATTTTGAAAATAATTATTGTATGAAAGTAACACGATACTCTCAAATTTTGGATTATTTTTATATGTAAAATAGATTTCAGTCTCTATGTTGACTCATATAAATCTTGAAATTTATAGTTGTTTTTGGTATATACATCAAAATTATTTAAATTAATTTATCCAGTAAAAAAAAAAGCTTATACTATTATTTTAAAGTGTAGCTTAATACAGAAGTACAAAATTTGAATCTCATTTTTTTAACAAACAAAATAAGTTTAATATTTTAAAGTTTGTTGGAAATAAGTTCATACTTTTAAACCCATTGTACACTATGAATAAAAATTCAATGTATATAAATTATTTAAATTTAATTGTTATTTTAATAATTGATGTACATATTGTTAATATTAAAAAAAACACATTATTTTATAATAATTATTTTTTAATTAGAAATTTGTAAATACGATATTTATAGTCTATTTTTTAACCATTGAAGTTTCATAATTTTTTTTTTTTGTTATTAAGGATGATTAAACAAAGAAATAAAAAATATTTACATTTTTATAAATAAAAACATTAAAATTTATTCTCATATATCAAGAGATAATATATATCTATTTATTTTAATTTTTAAATTCAAATTTATATAAATAAATATTTGATATAATAATAGTATAATTATTATAATTATATACTGGTATACTAATATTTTTAAATAATAATAATATTATTGTTTCTTTAAAAATTAATATTGTTATAAAAATATATCAAAAATAAAATTAAAAAAAAAAACAAGTAAAAAAATATAAATAAAAACATGAAAAAATGTTTATAAAAAAAAAGAAAAAGAAAAAGAAAAGAAATGAGAGGAGATGAGATGAGATAATGTGAAAACACCTTGGGACAAACTTGAAACCCAACACCTCATCCCAAAACAAACACACCTAGAAAATATGAATTATCATTATATTTATATAAAAATAATACAATCTTAAAATATTTTTAAAACAATAAAAAAAAAATGTTTAAAAACAAAATTTAAAAAATCAAGAAAATAATGAAAATATATATAAATAAAAAAGAATGAAGAAATATATATGTATATATATAAATAAAAAGAAAAAAAGGAAAAAAATTATGTAAATAAGAAAAAGAAAGTAATATAAAGTAAAATAAAATGTATAAATTAAACAAAAAGGAAAAAGAAAAATAAGAAGAAAGATAAAGAAAGGATAATATGATATTATAAAACAAAAAAAAAAAAAAAAAAAAAAATATATATCTATCTATATATATAAAATAAAAAAAACACAGAAGAAAGAGAAGAAAAAAGGAGAAACATTTTTTTTCGAACCTGGAAGAAAAGAGATGACGAAGAGGCCAGTTACCACCATACTACTTTCCATTATGTTAAATTTCGTGCAAATATATTTAATATAATGTAGTTTTAATAATTTTGGCAAATTAAGAATTTCAAATGTGATAAAATAAACATTAATTATGAATTTACCGGAGCAGGAAGAGGCATTTATAGATTACGGTGCTGATATTTCTGGAAAACCTAAAGGGTAGACAAATTGAAACTTCTTAATTTGCTTAGTTTAGAATAATTATTATATAACCGAATGGGTCGGTGGTGCAGTTGGTTATCTTATTGGTATTAATTTATTTAAAACTCCATGGTTATTGGTTTGAGCTCGTAAATTGATATTTGACTTACATATTATTTGAGGGTAGTAATATCTATGCAGAGTTTGTTGGTCTCTCTCCCCCGATATACGTACTAAAAAAAAGAATTCAATTTTTGAAATTCTTAATTTGCTTGTAGTTTGAAACGCTTCTGGCTATGTTCCTCTGCTTTGTTAATGCATTTGTATTAAAAAATTTCAAAATGTGTTCTTATTTGTTTCATTTGATTATTTGTTCATGGCCATGGATGCATGAGCTTCAAGCTGCCATTTTTATGAAAGAAGTGAGAGAAAGGGTTTGAATGAGAAAGAGAAAAAAGGTTGAAGAAGACAACTTTTATTTAAATGACAATTTTGCCTACCCAAATTAAGTTTGAAGGAGTTTATTGCAATACTTATCAACTTCAAGGGAGATAATTGATCAAATTGGAACTTTAAGAATGTAATTGTTACAAACCTCATATTTCATGGATGGTTTGTGCAATTTTTCAATAAAGTTAAGAACTAAATTATGATAAAAAAGTTATAAAAATATATTTTAGTATGTCAACTTTGAAATTTATTCTATTTTGGTCCCAAATTTTGAAATATTTTCTTACAAAATTAATCTTTCCTTTTAAACATTTTAGAAATTGGTGCACACTTTAGTTTTTTTTGTATTCATATTATAGAGTCATTTCCGATAAAAATAAAAAACATTACTGAGTCAATGTCCATTATTATTTTATAATTCAACCACAATTGATGGTTATTGAGTCATGGATATTATTAGATTTCTCCTTCTTTTGGCGTTAATTTTGATTATAACTCATTTCATGTTTATCATAGAGATAAAATTTTTTAAGTAAAACAAAATTGTATCAAATATTACCCTCAACTTATAACCGAAGGCATTTTTTAAACATCTTTACCGTTTGAGGTATTCTTGAAACATTTTTTTTTTTATATATTTAGTAATATTTTTGAAACTTTTCAAAGTTTAGGGTGATGTTTGACACAAACCCCATAATTTTTAGGCTTGTTTGATAATTTAACCAATTTTATTATTAACTTTTTGTGTTTTTTTTACTATTTAATATTTGTAGTTTAACACCAAGTTCAAGAAAACGAAATTGACATTATTAGAGGGAAGTGGACAAACTATGTAGGTAGACATTTACTTTATTGTATATAGCTTTGTTTTGAATTAGAGGGATAAATTAATTGGCATTTGTTCAATAGTTGTAGTCAATAATTATGAATTTTTAAGATGCTAGATAATGTTTGATCTTGAAACACATAATCTCAATATATAGTTTATCTGACTTAACTGAAAAAGTAAATAATAAATTAAAATTGTTATGTACAAGTGAAATAAAATTTTCTGAATCACATTATGGCGTAATTATGCTGCCAAAATATTTTGTGCTCAATAATTATAATTCATATAAACGATGTAGAAGTTAATAATGAATACAAATGATTTAGAAGTGTTAATATATTTTTTTAAGGTTATAGTTTAAATCTAATTAAAGTTGTGGGGAAAAATGTGAGAAGTTGCAAGGAAAATATTGGTGAGAGGCTTGAGGCCAAGGGAAAAGAATGAGGAGTTGTAGTGACAAAATATAGGTGAGAAGAAAAAAAAAAAAAAATCTAAGGTTGGGTTTATGCCTGTCACCGAAAGTAAAAGTTGTTGGGAGGAATATAAAAGTTGACAAGAAATAACCGTCATCAACCGCTAAAGATGACGCCGCCATCGAAGATTAGAGATAATGGACAATAACTATTATTGATGGTCAATGATAATAGGCATGACCTGTCATTAAAGGGTGAAGATGACATGTGTCTTCAAAGATGACAAATTATTTTTTAGTGACAAATATTGTCTGTCACCTAAAGTACCTGTTATCTTTTCCCGAATTTATTAGGTTCAATACTTTTTTCCAAAAGTTAATATTTATATAATTTTTTTTTAATTAAATTCGAGACTTACGCTTTATATTGTTTTAAGGTTTGTAATTTTTTTTTCAAGATAAAAACATTTAAACTCGCCTTTAATTTTTAATACATTTTTTTAGAAATTAGTTTTTAATAACATACATATTAGCAACAAAGACTTTTTTTTTTTTTTTTTTAATAACGTGCACTTTTATGTCGAATAATTAATAGTGACAGAGCCGACATATCACACTTTCTTAATTATTTTTAATGAATAACATTAAAGATGACAAATAATGGTTGTTACCGAAAATAAAAGTTGTCGGGCAAAATATAAAAGTTGACGAGAAATACCCGTCATCGAGAGCTAAAAATGACGTACGAAGCCTGCAATTGAAGGTTAGATGATGGACAATAACTATCATTGATAACGGGTATGATCCACCAATCAAAGGATAAAAATGACATGCGTCTTCAATAACAGATGTTGCCCATCATCTAAAGTGTCTGCTATCTTTTCTCTGAATTTATTATATATATATATATATATATATATATATATATATATATATTTTGTAAGGGTTATGCTACAATATATATTTTTTCCAAAAGTTTAATATTTGTATTATATTTTTTTAAATTAAATTCGAGACTTAAGTCTCCAATCGTCTTAAGGTTTGTACTTTATTTTTTTGAAGATAAGAACACTTGAACTAGAAATTAGTTTTTATTAACATGCATGTTAGCAACCAAAGCTTTTTATTTTACTAGTCTCATTGCTCAAAAAGCAGATATTTACCATATTTCTTTCATACAATTCAAGATAATAATTAAGTTTTTAAAGATTGGGACATGAACCCCTCATGATTAAGGTTTTTTATTTTTTTTGTTTTTGAAAAATAAACATAATGTTTTCATATTTTATTTTATACTTTTTATCCATGTTTAAAATATTAAGCTAAAGATTGAATGTGAAAGAAATCCAAATTTTGAAGAACAAAAAACAGTACTTTTCAAAAACCTATTTCTGTTTTTGTTTTCCTTAAAAAAAAAAAAAAGAAACTGTAATAACTTTTCTCTAATTTGTCATATTCATTATATTTTTTTCATCAACTTTTTAACTGAACGAAAAGGCTTCAAAGTAATAATAATCGTTAAAATAAGCATTTTTACTATGGTGTCACGGGTAAACTTGAAGTTAATTATGAATCAATATATTAAATTCAAACTTAATATAATATAAAATAAAATAAGTACATAAAAAAAAATGTGTCAATTTAAACTTAATCACCAACCTAACAAAAAATAGAACTACTAATCCAATAATAAAATTCCTCGTCAAATAAATATGTGAGAGTGCAATTAGGAGTTTGATTTCGATCATAATCTTTATTTATCAAACTCGCAAATTCAGTTTACTCTAAAAAATGAGAATTGAACCATTTATTAATTAAAAATATATACTCCACGGGCAATGCTACAAGAACGAAATCAATCATATGCTTCTCCACAAACATCCCGACGAAATTGGAGTTATAGTGAAAAGGAAGCCGCATGTTTTGTTTGTTTTTTTTTTTTTTGAAAAAAACAAACCGTCAATAACATTAATCAGAAGCCAAACCAGCACAATCCTCAATCAAAGCCAAAAAAATACAAAGGAGGAGATTTCTCCTCCAAAAAGAGTCCGAACTAACAAGGCCAATAGGAGGCTCAAGATAAAAACTAATATCATCTCGCCACAGGTTGGTAAGGGCATCAACAACACCATTCACTACAAGAAAAAAGGTTTTAGGCGACGGAAATTTCCATCGCTATAGCCATGTATTTTCGTCACTATAGCCTAAGGTGACGGAAAATCTTCCGTCGCCAATTTTGTCGGCATAGCTTCGTCGGCATAGCCTATGCCGACGGAAACTGAACTCCGTCGTTGTAAGTAGGCTAAGCCGACGGAATAGAGGTCTGTCTCCATAGGTAGTCTATGTCGACGGAGACTTATTCCGTCGGCATAGATTACTTACGGCGACGGAACCTTCCGTCGTCAAAGATCCCCAGGTTTTAATTTTTTTTAATTACAAAATTTGTTTTATTTTTAGAAT
>JBBMKA010000026.1:6725335-6739943 GCA_037833695.1 Sechiopsis laciniata | reverse complement strand
GGAAATCCTTACCTGGAAAGCAAGTAGTAGAATACATAAAACTAGGCTCCTTGAGCTGCAGAACACCAATACGAGTAGCAACCTAGGCATAACAATTAACAAGCACATAATTAACATCTAATAGCTAAGCAATTATAGGTAACCAAAGGCACAGGGCTCGAAAAGCCATACCCCTAAACCGAGAAGATAGGCTCGGCAGAAGGCTTCAGCTAAGGCGAAGGCGAAGCTACTGGCGAACGTCTTGCTGGGGCGAAGGGTTCGCTGGAGCGAAGACGAAAGTGGACGTGTCACGGTGGATCAGCTCGGACAAGCGAACGAGTGTGGTCTTGGTGGAGGACTCGAGCGAGCGTCGAAGGGCTGTGCGAAGGCGAACAGCGAAGAGCAAAGGTGACCGCGAGACTGCGAATAGCACAAGGTCAACGGATCTTACAACAAGCCACAGAAAACCCACGGAGAGCGAAAATGGTTTCGAGCAAAACGTACCTGAGGCGAACGAATGCTCGTGAAGACGCTGTGGCGCAGAACATCTCGGCGAGGGCGTGTGAAACTAGGCGAGCGAGAAACTGTACACAATGATGAGCAGCGAACGGCAAAGGATCTTGGCCGAATCAAAGCTTCGGCAAAGAAGGGGCTGCTTTTGGCTAAGGAGCTTAAACTCAGCGAAGGGAAGCAGTTTTTCGACGAAGGAGAAGGAAATGTGATTTTGGCGATTTGGGAGAAAAGAGAGAAAATGAGAAAAAGGTGAAATTGGAAAAATGGCTGGGTATTTATATATCTCGGCCAAAAGGAAGGGTTTAATAGGATTGCGACACGTGTCCTCAGGCGGTTCTAGGTTCGAGTCCTGGCGAAGCCATCCTTTTCTTCCTTTTTCTTAACTCAACAATTAACAGAACCATCTTGAAACCCTGGTTAATTACGAAACTACCCTTGAAGGCAAAATTACCAAAATGCCTCTGAAGGCTCAAACTGCCCTAACGGCCCAACCGAACAACCGAAAAAAACAACTGAACATACCTGGAGAACTGGAATGAAAATCTGGGCCGTTACACAACTCATCCGACCTTGCCAAGCAATCATCTCTATATATAGAAGGAAATAAGCTGCATTCGGGGAGCTGGTCGGTTGGCCAGAAGCTAATTCATGTGGTACAACTTATAATGTAGAATGCAACTGGTGGTGTTTGTAGGATCTGATGACAAGGAGTATGTCCATCTTCAACAACCGCACCAATTCCTTAGTTTTATTTCTGTGTATTTAGGAGTAGTGTGTAAATTTGTAGTAAACTATTAATGATGACATTTATAAATTGGCATTATCGATTGTTACTCATTTCTATGTTACATTAGTTTAGAAGCATTGGTGAGATTCGTATGTAGAATGATTGCGGTAGAGTCGATTTTACACTTCTGCAATTTATTTTGAAGTATGCGTCGATTAGTTACCTACATCTGCTAACCATCCGTAAACTCGAAAGAGGGATCTGTTGGATGATCCAGTATGCTACGATAGGTTTGGTGTGAGGTCTCTCGCATCAGTTGAGGAGTTAGGAATAACTCTACTATCGCATGTGTTGCCCTGAGTTGAGTATGAAGAACCGCAACGGAAGCTGGATTTTCCATAAATCAATAAGTGCAGAAGTACTTGTTAGAGTAGGGAAGCATGAAATCTAATTTATCGCTATCGCATGATCAACATTTTCTACATCCGCATTTTATCTACGCTTATTTACACTGCATTTAGAGTATTAAAATCCCAAAACAATTACTAACTCTATTTTTACATTTCTCGCACAACTTTTAAGTTCGTGAAATTAATTCTAGACATCAACCCCTGTGGAGAACGATAAAATAAATACTTATCACTTGCTGCATTTTTTACAGCGTATATTTGCGTGAAAAAGATTTCGAAGCCAATACTTAGCATTAGGTTAAGCTTAGAATTCATTCATTATATAGATCTAATCGTATCAGAATAACAGAGACCACATATGTTTAAGTATAGTCTCATGCCTTTTTTTTTTTTTACATATATACTAGATATGAATTGAGATTTTTTACATAAGAAAGAGGATAATAACAGAACCAAGAATCCAACCTAATCCAATTAAAACTATATATGGTTGGTTGGGTTGAATTGCTCTGACACATATGTTTGAACGGATTGACCAACCCAAAAATTTTGGTTGGCTCAAAAAAATTCCTTAGCAACCTAAATCTGGTTATGTACACCCCTACATTAGAATAATTAAAAAATAAAAAATAAAAACTTTTTTTTATTTACGGATTAAAATATATTGTATATACTTATCACATTGCTGGCAATTTTTTTTTTATAAAAAAAACGTAGAATATACTACACGGTATATTTTTATAAAGGAAAACATAGGCGACTCATAAAATATTCAGAATCCTACTTTCAAACTTTAAAAATACGTATGTATATAATGATTTGAGATAAGATTGACATCCCAACAACAGGCAAAACAATACAAACTTGCATTTATTTATTTATGAATTTTCAAATCATCATTTTCGAATGAGGAAGAAGTATTGGAACTCAAAACCCGCATGCCCCACTTATTGTGCTGATCTAAGCATTAATGTATTTTCAACTTTATATTAGTTTTCGCCCATGATACATTTCATTATTTTGATTGATGTTAGTTTATTTTTATTTTAATATCACAGGTTTAAGCTCAAAAATTAGTATTTAACTTTCATATTACTTAAGAGCAATAGTACTTTTTACGTAGAATTTGTTGTCTTCCTCCCCATTATATATACTAAAAAAAACTTTATATTAGTTTCCCAAGTAAAAAAAAAACTATAATATTTCACTTTATTCTTAATATATATATATATTTTTTTTTTTTGAGGGGTCATTTGTCTTACGTAATTAATAAGCTATATAAATGAATTTTTACAATTTATTTTTAAATTCATCATATTTAAACGAGTTATTGTAATCATATATTTTTAAGCATTAAAATAGTCTTTCATTTTTAATTCTTCATTTTTAATCACTGAAAATAATTGTCCACTCATTTTTAATTATTCATGTCTAATCAATCATTTCTAACTACTCATTTCTAATTTTAAAAAAACTATCAATATTAATTACAATTCTTCTACAAATAACAACATCCAAACGAACTATTATTAAAACTCAAAATTTTAATCACTCAAAATAACTCATAATTTATAATCACTCAAAATAATTACTCTACAATTTCATATTCTAATCGGTGTTCGTGCCTATGCGAAAAATCTGATTTTGATTTTATTTATATCTTGAGACTGGTCAATTAGTTTGGGGCCACCATAATTAATCATTAATTAATTAATGAAACCTTGAAGCTTATCTCTTTGATTGTAAACAGTTGTTTAATTTGTTAAAACAACTGTAACCACGCTAAATTTAGTGGATGGATATTTGCTGATAAAATTTAGACATAAAGTATAAACCGATAATTAATCTCAAAAAAAAAAAAACGATAGTTCTCAAATATTATTAAATTTAAAAAATAAATGATATTCAAACCTATAATACTTTGGTTTAAATTATGTTTTTTGGATAATAACTTTTCATGTTTTTATCTATCTAAGTTATTTATTTCTCTATGGAGACAAAAAATTATTTTGATATTGGTAAAAAAAAAATTATTGTTATTAATTTTCCATACCCATCTGACATTTTTTAAAATTTTTTTTTTTTTTAAATTCAATTATAGGCAATCTTTTAGTTATGATCCTACATAGTAATAAAAAAAATGTCATTTAGTAACATTTTTTTGGATTTTATTGGCAATCATTTACTATCCAAGGTTATTTAGAAGTTCAAATTAGAAAACGTAGAAATTTATATGAAAACTAGTTTTTAAATTTAAATATACAATTTTTTTCATACAACCACAAACAACTGGCAAAAAGATCATGGGTCAATAAGACAATGATTTTATTATTTAATGATAAACCAGTTCAACACCAACATTACAGGTTCGATCCCCAGAATCAGTATTTATCCCTCTTTTTCCATATATACTAAAAAAAACAACTAACAAAATAAATTAGTGGAATCCCGAAAAGAAATAATAATTGTGTGAATAATGAGAAAATAGTCAAATTTACTTCCTTTTAAATGAGAAAAAATAAACTTAAAATGAAAAATAACAAGAAAAATTACGGAATGATTATTTATTTATTTTCTTTAGATATTAAGTTCTTTTTTTGTAACCTAGGTATGGGATAATAACGGAATCCAAATTGAAATAGAAATTTTGTTTTTTTGTTTACAACAATGAGTCGAGGATTCAAACTTTTAATCTTTTGATTTTTGAATCACCCTACTCAATTGATTGCCAGATTGGAATAGAGATTAGTTATTGTTTGTTTTTTGTTTTTAGAAAATAAAGTATAGTAAGAGAATGACAATGACATTATTATTGACTCTTTAATTAGAGTATTTGGAAATATGTAAAGGATTCTTAATTTCTCGGCCACTTATTCCGCATTCATTTTCAAGCAAACATAAATTAATATATATATAGAGAAACAAACAATTTTTATTTTTCAAAAGAAAAAGAAAAAAACAAACAAATAATGATAAATTATTTTTTTTAAATAAAGTTATGACAGTTCTGGGCATTTGTAGTCGGTCCACATGATTGCTTATTTTGAATCCTTGACCAAATTGAATGATAAAATGTTAGCATACATACAAATAAAAATAAAAGACTAAATTAAAAAAATACCTTTAAAAAATTAATCTTAATTTTTCAGTAGTTATAATATTAACTTAATATTTCATAAAAATTATTCTTAAAAGTTAAAAAAAAAAAAAAGAAAAAAAAAAAAAGAAGAGGTTAAAATGTTAGATAAAAACAGCATGATCGAACACCATTTTTCACATTCAATCCATTGATTAGTGATGATTCAACATTTACCGTAATTTGTCAATAATTTTTTATTTTTATTTTTTGGTAGTGATCAACACTACATACTTTAATTTTCAAAAAAAAAAAAAAAAAAAAAAAAAAAAGCAATACATACTTTAGACTGATTTTGGCACCCTATAGTTTCTCATACAAAAAACAGACAGGCAACTGCATTATTAAAAGCCGCTACATTAACATTACAGTATTTGTCCCACAAACTTAAAAGAGACAAAGAGACAAATTTAATTCCCCAATACAACCAAAAATTCCATTTTCATTTGTTTGGCCAAAACTTGGCATGGCCTTCTTGACAAGGACTATCACTGCAAGGCACAAACAAAATCCCCACTTGCCTAAAAATCATCAATGTGCATGTCCAAACTGCCCTTGGCCTCCAATTATGAGCCCTTCTCCTGGCTGTCTAGCCTCTTGAACTATGGACAGAGTCTCTTCAATGCTCTGCGATGCATCGTCTATGCCATTACCCGGCATTATTCCTCCGACTGCTTCTTCGGTGAACTCTACAGGCAAGTCCTTCAAGAACCATTCGTGCTTCTTGATTTCCGGGTTGTTATTCTCTGCAAACAATGCATATTTAGTTGCAAAGGTTGTTACGATGTAACTGTATGTAGAGGACGAACGGTGGACGAGTTCGGTTACCGTTTCGGGATCTGTTACGAATATTCTATATAGAAGATGCTTGCATTCCAGTGAGATTGTAACACTGGTATTGAGTAATGTACATTAAGAATCCTCTGCTTGTATTGTAAACAAATGATATATTGCTTGTTAAAGAGCAACTTGAACTTAACAGATTATAAAAAGGCAATGACTAACTTTGATTGTCTCTCTGCAGTTCTTTGGGTCTTCAGAATCTTTGAAAGGATAGGCTCCAACCAGCATCATATATAAAGTAACCCCACAATACCAAACATCTGCAATCTGCAACTCATAAAATTACAACTTTGATCAGAAATGGCTGGAGACGACGGTGGATAGGAGAAGAAGACGATGTGGTTGGGCCGGGCGGTGGGCACTACCTTCCCATCATATTCTCTTCTAGACAAACTTCTGGTGCAATGTAGACTGGGGTTCTAAGAATAGATCTTGGTTTGGATTGCAACACTGATGACTATAAAGTGAAACCAATCTGTTAAAAACATTAACTACCTAGTATCTAACAAATCTAAATTTGAATACTTCTGACATTCATACAAAGGCGCAAATTTTAAGACGCGGGGATGAGTTTCCATCTAAAAGCGTGTTCTCTAGCTTCAAATCCCTGTCGCAAATTTGCTGTAAATCAAGAGGAAGAGAAGAAAAAGAATGGAAAATTAGCCTGAATTTATATTTGGCAGACAATTTGGAAAAGAAAAAACAGTCAATTAGACAAGTAGAGCCTGGTACCATTGAATGGCAGTAACTGCTCCTGAAATCAGTTGCTGAAAAGATATCTTGCTTTGATACCAATTGATATAATCCAAGATTTAGATTATATCAAAAGATAAAAAAATACAAGATAAACCAAGATTTGATAGGTCATGGAACCTCCCCTCTCAAGAGAATACTCTCTATGAGCCCTACAAAATAATCACTCAATATTTGGATGCTTAAACCCTCCCCTAACCCTTTCTATTTATAATAAAATACCCTAACTTACTCCTCAAGTAATTGCAACTTACTTCCCAAGTAATTGCTAACATACCTTTACATTATTCCTATTTCTACTAAGACCCAACCCTATCATACACATTCACGAACGAGAATGAGAACAAACAGAAAAATTAGGATCGAATCCAGTTTTATGTAAATAAGGGACAGATTAGCCTAACCAACAGACCATTTTCAGCAAAATCATCCAAAAAGTAAACTATTCAATTCATTAGCTATTCAGTTTCTCATCAATTTACCAAGTCAGGGCAAGTTTGAAATATAAAAACATGCCTTAATTAAAAAAGTCATTTTATTATATACCAAAAAGAAATGCGATAATTGTCAGATAGCAACCTAATTTTTTTTTTTTTTTTTGGAAACCGAGAAACCAGAGTTTCGCTCCACTATACTTGGGGTAACCACACTCGTCCCTAAGCCAGGCACTGAGAGCATTAAAAGAATGGAGACACGGGAGTTGTCTACAAATTAGGCTTACAGGTGATTCTTGAACTTAGCACCTTGAGGGGAGCACACCTTCAAAGTCCAAGAATTCGACCACCGAGCCACCCCTTGAGAACGCAACCTAATTTACCTCGTCTTCACTGAATCTTCCAGCATTACGTATTCGTTCAAAACGTTTTCCCTCAACTGCAAATTCCATGACTATGGCCAGATGGGTGGGAGTGAGTAGGACCTGCATAAAAGAAGCCATTTGGACATAAATTTAATAAGAAACCTGTCTTTTTATAAATAGAAGTTAAGTCCACAACAAAATGAGACAGCTAGTACTGATAGCCAAAGAAAAGAAGGTTTGAAAGAAAGAAGAGATCCAGAGACAATAATCATACAAAGCAGAAAAATTGATAGAAAACAAGCTGAATATATTTTTTGTTTTTTTAAACCAAACCATTCATTAAAACACAATAGAGCAAGAAGAATCCTCATTAGTCAAGGAGTCCATAAAAGGGGGGAGATTCTTCCGAGCCGAACGCACCTCCTCCAACAAGGGAGGGGCGGTCCAACAAAAATCATCCTAGACCGATCAGAAGTTAACTAGAGCGTCAACTACTCTATTACACTTTCTACTACCGTTGGAAAAGGAGATTTCTATAAACAAAAGAAGCAAATCACAAATATCAACTAAAATATTGTTGAAATCGGTTAAATCTTGGGAACTCTTTAAAATAGAAGAAATAAGAGAAGCAACAAGTATTTGATGCATAAACCAGGTAAGATTTACATCCACACAAAATCAAAAAAACAAATTTTTTTGGGAAGAAGTCTTAAAAAGTATAAGATTTCACTATTTTATTATTATTAATTTTTTTTTTTTGAAGTATGAGATTTCACAAAAATTAAAAGAAAAACGAAATGTTCTTGAACTAGTTCTTCATAGTACATAAATGCTATGTGATTCTTTCTTTCATATTTTTCAAATCAAAACAAAACACACAACTGCATCTGACTCATCAATGATTAACAATACACGAATTCGTGAATACTTAATACGGAGGTATGTGGTCAAGTGGTGATGAACACACTCTGATTGAACCCACAAAAAATTTAACAACCATTAAAATCTATTTTCACAGCTTAAAATCAAATACCTCCTTAAATGTTATGAATTGGGATGCTTCAAAGACCTGTGATTCATTATCTCTCTCTGAACACGCTCATCGATCTGCAAAAATCAAAAAACAAAAAAAAACAATCATATAGTAACCTAATGGTAAAAAAAGTCTCACAAAAGTGATGAGTTCTATCTAGAGTGGTCCCTAACATAAAAATTATCTGACCATAGTCGAAGTGCACATATACTGACACCGACTAAAGAAAAAAAAAAAAAAAAAAAAAAAAAAAAGAACAGTACCTTTTGGCCCCTGTCAATATACTTGACAGCATAAAGCTGGCCATTACACTTATCTGTCACAAGTTTGGCAACACCAAAATTCCCAAATCCAATATCCTTGAGTATCTCATAGCGCTCCATTTGGGTTTCAGTTCAGTTTCGAATATCAGCAGCAGAGTCAACAAAGTTACCAATCTCGCAGCACGGGAAAATCTTCTTTTGACTGGTCAATGGCTTTGGGAGGATGACTGGTCAAGATTTAAGTAATTAATTAATCATTAATTAATTAATTAAACCTTGCCAGAAAGAAATTGGAGATGTATCCTCTGGTGGGTTAGGTAAGATCTAGACATTTTGCATCATATATAGTTTTTGTTTAATTTATAACATTGAAGGTTATCTCTTTGATTGAGGTCAGTCTTTTCTTGTTTGTTTAATTTGTTAAATCACTTGTAACCACGCAAAAGAAAAAGGCAATTCCACAATAAATTTAGTGGAGGGATATTTAAAAATAAAAATGAATGAGAAGAAATATAATCGGTTGAAACTTTATGAACTTGTCACAATCTCGAACCATGCATACTTTAGATTGATTTTGGCACCATCTCTATTGTTTCTGATACAAAAAACAGACCTGCATTATTATAGCTGCTACATTAATTTACAGTAATCGTAATGGACACCACACAAACTTGAAAGAGACAAATATAGAAACCTTCCAAGAACAGTAATGCACATCATCATTCCCACTAAATAGAGAATTTGATTTCCCAACCCAACCACAAATTCCATTTTCATTTGTTTGGCCAAAACTTGTCATGGCCTTCTTGATAAGGACTAGCACTCCAAGGCACAAACAAAATCACCACTTGCCTCAAAATCATCAATGTCAAGATCTGTGTCCAGTTCATCCATGTCCAAGCTGCCTCCAACAAACTGCCCTTGCCCTCCAATTATAAGCCCCTCTCCTGGCTGTCTAGCCTCTTGAACTATGGACAAGATCTCCACAATGCTCTGCGATGCACAATCTTCTCCATTACCCGGCATTATTCCTTCGAGCGCTTGTTCGGTGAACTCTACAGGCAAGTTCTTCAAGAACCATGGGTGCTTCTTGATTTCTGGGATTGTTATTCTCTGCAAACAATGCATATTCAGTTGCAAATGCTGTTAAGATGTAACTCTATGTAGAGAACGAATAGTGGACGAGTTTGGTTACCCTTTCAGGATCTGCTACGAATATTCGAGATAGTAGGTGCTTGCATTCCAGTGAGATTCTAACATAGTGTGGTATTGAGTAATGGACATTGAGAATCCTCTGCTTGTAATGTAAACAGATGATATGTTGCTTGTTAAAGATGTTGTAAAGCAATGCAACTGGAACTTAACAGATTATTAAAAGGTAATGACTAACTTGGAGTGTTTTTCTGAAGTTCTTTGGGTCTTCGGGATCTTCGAAAGGATAGGCTCCAACCAGCATCACATATAATGTAACCCCACAAGACCAAACATCTGCAATCTGCAAGTCAGAACATTAAAACTTTGATCAGAATGGCTGGAGACAACAATAGACCGGAGAAGAAGACAAGCGGTTGGCCCGAGTGGGAGGATAGATCGGCACTACCTTCCCATCATATTCTTTTCTAGACAAAACTTCTGGTGCAATGTAGGCTGGGGTTCCAACAGTAGATTTTGGTTGGGAATGCAACACTGATGACTATAAAGTGAAACCAATCGGTTAGAAACATTAACTACCTGGTATCTAACAAATCTAAATTTGAACACTTTTGAAATTCATACCTTCGAATAGCCAAAGTCGCAAATTTTAAGACGTGGGGCTGAGCTTCCATCTAAAAGTGTGTTCTCTAGCTTAAGATCCCTGTGGCAAATTTGCTACAAATCAAGAGGAAGAGAAGAAAAGAATGAAAGTTTAGCCTGAAATGTGCCCTAGCCAAACCCTTTACATAACAAAAACAAACCAATTAGACAAGTAGAGCCCCGTACCATTGAATGGCAGTAACTGACTCCTGAAATCAGTTGCTGGAAAAAAAATCTTGCCTGTACAAATTCGTGTACGAGAACAAGAACAAACAGAACATTTAGGATAGAATCCAGTTTTATATAAATCAGGGACAGATTAGCCTAACCAACAGACCTTTTTCAGCAAAATCATCCAAAAGTAAACATTTAAACTCATTAGCTATTCAGTTTCTCGTCAATTTACTCAGTCATGGTAAGTTTGAATTATAAAAACATGCCTTAGTTAAAAAAGTTATTTTACCAGATACCAAAAGAAATGGTAGCAACCCAATTTACCTCATCTTCACTGAATCTTCCAGCATTACATATTCTTTCAAAAAGTTCTCCCCCAGCTGCATATTCCATGAGTATGGCCAGATGCGTGGGTGTAAGCAGGACCTGCATAAGAAGAAGCCATTTTAAAAAAAAATTAACAAGAAACAAGAGTTTCATAAATAGAAGTGAAGTCAAGAACAAAAATGAGATAACTAGTACAGCATTTGATTGACAAGAAAAGAAGGTTTCGAAGAAAGAAGAGATCCAGAAACAATACTCATACAAAGCAGAAAAATGCTAGAAAACAAGCTGAATATATATTTTTATTTTAAACCAAACCATTCCTTAAAACACAATAAACCAAGAAGAATCCTCCTTGCTTAATCAAGGAGTCAATCAGAGCTTAGCCAGAGCATCAACTACACTATTACACTTTCTACTATAATGGAAAACGTTTTCCATAAGTAAAGGAATCAAATCACAAATATCAACTTAAATGTGGTTGAAATCAGTTCAATCTTGGGAATCCTCTGAAATAGAAGAAATAACAGGAAAGAAAATATTTGGTGCATAAACCAGGTAAGATTTACATCCACACAGAATCAAAAAAGCATTTTTTCTGGGAAGCAGTTTTAGAAAAAGCATAAGATCTCACTAGTTTATCATTCTTTTTTTTTTTTTTGAAGTATAAAATTTCACAAAAATCAAAAGAAAAATGAAATGTTCCTTGAACTTGTTCTTCATAGTACATAAACGCTGTGTGATCCTTTCATAATTTTCAAATCAAATCAAAACACACAACTATTAGATAGTGTGAATATCCATCTCAAAATCAATTGGTAATAAGAGAAGTAGTCCATCTTTCTTATATTTGCTACGATCCTAACAACAACAGCATCTGATTCATCAATGATTAACAATAAAAAAATTTGTGAATGCTTAATGTTTAAGTAGGTGGTCAATTGGTGATGAACACGCTCTGATTGACCACCGTGGAGAAATTGAAAAAACCATCAAAATCTAATTTTACAACTTCAAATGAAATACCTCCTTAAATCTTATGATATTAGGATGCTTCAAAGACCTATGATTCATTATCTCTCTCTGAACATGCTCATCGATCTGTAAAAAAACCCCAAACAACAATCAAACCAAAATCATATTTTTAGTCAATACAAACTTTAACCAACATAATACACAACATAAATCATAAATCACAAGTTTAGCAACAGAGCAGTTACCTTTTGGCCCCTCTCAATATACTTGACAGCATAAAGCTGGCCATTCCACTTATCTCTCACAAGTTTGGCAACACCAAAATTTCCAGACCCAATATCCTTGAGTATCTCGTAGCGTTCCATTTGGGTTTGAATTTCAGTTTTGGATATCAGCAGCAGAATCGACAAAGTTGTTTGGTTTTAAATTGGTTGGGTTCAAGTTTTTTTTTTCAGTTGGGCATTTTATCGAGCATGCTGTGTGCAAGGTTTTTAAAGACATGGATTTATGGAGGAATATTGGTTGGCACGGCGGGTTTGGGTTAGTGCTCAGCACTCAGTTCAATGCCCATGACCATGAGGAAAAGAGAGAAGACAACAAGTCGATTAAGGAAAAACACGTGGCTGTTTTTCATACGTCCAACGTTGGAGCTATCTGAAAGTTTTTTAGTATAGTTTTTTTTTTCCTATAAACAGTAGTTTTTGGAGCACTTAGTCGAGGGTAATTGAATTTTGGAGTTATGAGAAAATAGGAGATAAAGTGGAAGAGAAAAAGAAAAAGAAAGTGAAGTTATTTGAAATGTCGAAGTACTTGTTTGAAAATTGTTATTTTGGAAAGAGATTTTAGAATTTTTTTTTTTTTTTTGGGATTTGTAATTTGGAAATAAAATGTTGGAAAACTTTAATGAGGATTGGTGAGAGATTTTTATTATATATATATATATTAGTAATGAAGTTTGATAAAATTAAATAGATGGGAAGGAGTTGAGAGGTATTATAATTTAAAAAAAAAATAAAAAACAAACAAACAAACATTGGGTTGGGATGTCTTCCTCTCCTCTCCCAACCCCTACATTTAATTAGGTATAAATTTCAATTATTTGTCAGATTTATAATATTGCACATCTTCAAATACTATTTTTTTTTTAGTATATATTCGGAGAGGGAGGACAAATACCAATTTTTGGGATAAAATCTGTGACGCCATGTACTAGTTTACAATCAAATAATAAAATTATTGCGCGACTGACTCATTTACTATCAAATTATCATATTTTATAGATTCATTAATACATTTTTTTTTATCTCCTCATAAATAGTACTAGCAATATCCAAATATATTTTTTTTAGTACTACATACTATTTTTTTTAAAAAAAAATCTGCACATGAATGGTAGAAGCCTACTTGAGACACATTTGATACACATAAATTGTTTTTTTTTTTTTTAATAATTTTTATTTATAAAAAAAGTTGTGTCCCAACATCATATGTTGTATGTATCTTGTTTATGAAAGTTTTTCTCCATAAAAAATTTTCATCTCTTACTAAATAAGCGGTCCATAAAAATTATGTAGTGAATTTTCTTTTCTTTTTATAAAAGAAATATATAGGGGCATTTGAGAGAAATACTTATTGAAAAATTAAAATATGAGAAAGAATAATTAATACTGTTTGGATTGATTATGAACGAAGAGAATAGTGAATATAATAAGTTGTGACGAGAGAATGAGATTATAAGAATAATAAATCATAATTATTAGAGAATGATTATAAGTGGTCCAACATAAATTTAAAAAAAAAACTTATATATATGAATTTCGATTTATTCACGGTTAGATAGTATATGATTTTCCTTCAAAATTAAATGACAATATAAAATCAATAATTCATATATTTTATCAATATCTTTTCAGTTTTATAGTGTGAGATAATCTTACCTTAAACATTCTCATAGTGCGGACAAAGTACTAAAAAACAAATCTCAAGATGTGGTCGTGATATTTAAAGTCCCAAATATGAACAAATGTGATGTTATTGTAATTGGTAACAAATTAGGATATATTTGCAAATATAGCAACTTCTAAAGGGTGTGTTTGTTTTTTGTAGAAAAGAGTGGAGTGGAAGAGAATGAAGTGGTTAGTAGTAGTTTGAAGTGGTTAACTACTCGTTTGGAGATTGAGGTTAATAGTAGTGGAGTAATCAACTACTTATTTGGAGATTGGAGTTAGTAGTGGTTGAGTGATAAATTTAATGTAAAGTTTAATAAAATTTAATGTGAAATTTGATAGAGAGGTTGAAGAGTGGTTAACAGTGGTTGTTTACTACAAAAAACAAACGAGGGGTTTTTAAGGAGTGGTTATTAACCACCCCTCATGTCCAAAAAACAAACACACCCAAAGAGATTTGCTATTATGTGAAATCGTATTTTCCATTTTTTTGTCATTTAAAGATGTGTTCTTCTTTATTATCACCGAACAAAGAAAAGAACGAGCAAAACGACGAGAAGAATCCAATTGATGATGAATTAGGGGTACTCATGCTTAGGATGATTTGGTCAACTTGTTCAAGTAACACAATCCAATCAATTTATATATTTTTCGAGTTGAATTGGGTTGAGTCGTATTTATTTCATATCTCATATTTAAGGTTATGCATATATAGCTCATGAATTTATAAACAAAAATGTATGATATTAGATTCAAATTTAAATGATCATATTGTTATTACATGCTCTACTAAACATGTTAAAATTTTATTTTATTTACTATTCTTATCTAGGGGTGAAAAGAAAGTCTAAAAACCGACCGAACCGAACCGAACCGAACCGATCCAGTGGTTCGGTTCGGTTTTTCTAAAGTTTGTTGGATCTATTGGTTTAAAAATGC
>JBBMKA010000026.1:6668989-6716003 GCA_037833695.1 Sechiopsis laciniata | reverse complement strand
TTTTTTTAATTAGTGTATTTTGTTTATTTCAAATTGATTCACTACTTAAACATTAAGATTTTGGAAAAAGAATCTAAGTGATTTGGAGAGATGAAATACTTGTTTAGAGATTGGTGTTATGAGGAGAGAGGAGACGAGAGATTGATTGATGTGAGTGGATGTGATGTTTATTTTATATATATAAATATATATGATATATATTTGATAATTAAACAATAAGCTTGATGTGATATTAAAATTGAAAAAATAAAAATAAAAAGAGTTAAAGTTTAGGTAAAATTTAATATAATTAAATAAGATGTTTGATAATGAATTGAGAAGAAATTGAGAGGTTGTGATGTACTTAAAACAAACACGGGGTTGACAATTCTTCTTTTCATCTCTTCTCCTCTCCTCCTTCAATCTCTAAATCCAATCACCCTATAAGAGTAATTTTAGAAATAATTTTAAATTAATAAATTAATATTTTAATAAACATTCAAAAAGCCAAAAGAAAGCCATGAAAAAAATGTGTTCACAAAAAAGGAAACGTAGGTAGGAATAAAGAAAATGAAGAATATATTTAAAACAAAAAGGGAAAGAAAAAAAATGATGTATATTAAAAAACGAAGAAAAAATTAAACATAAATTAAATTAATTAAGGAAGAGAAAATTGATCAAAGGGGTTGATGTAATAATTTCATTGCTGGATAGTAATCCAATTTAATATCACGATCACAATTCAAACTTTGAAAATCGATATACAACTCTCAATACTACCAACATAGCAGCCCCAATTGTGTGAAAGTAAGTTAGAAAACATTTACAAATTTCTTTATTTATTTTTTAATATTAAAATGATAATATCTAACATTTATTATATGAGAGGGTATTTGTTGTAATTGTCCAAAAATTTGGAATTAAAAATTAGACAAAAAAAAAAGTGTTGCTTATTCTTTAGGAAATAACTAGTTGTTTAATTCTTTTTATTGATAGTATGTTCTTAAAATCAGCTATAAAATATAATGTTGTATATACTTTTTTGAAAAATAAAAAATAAGGAAAAAAGAAAGAATATAATTTGTGATTATAAAATTTATTTGAAGAGATTAACAAAATCTCTTTGTACTAAATACTATGGCTAACAAAATTATTTTGTAAATTAAAATTTAAAAAAAAATATTTAAAGACATTATTTTTTAAATTACGTAGAAAGTTAAAAAAAAAACATGTAATATATATTATATATCATAATTTATATTATAATAATGTGTACCTCAAACACTCTCTAATTTATTTTATTTATTTTTTGCTTTTTTGTTGCTCCCTAACTTCTTAACTTCCGTGGCATATAAAAGATCTTACAGAAATTTTACTTCTTTTAATATCCAAAAATCATTTCTATAACTCATTGTTAATAATAATTTATTAGGCATGAATATTGAAATTAGGAAAATGGTAAAAGTTGGTTAAATTTAGAGAAAAAATAAAGTGCATGATTACTTTGTATTGGACTTTAAATTCATATCTAAAAAAAAATGAGGAGGGGAGAGATGAATGTTTCCATCCCCAAATTACCCTTTAATTCTTTTTCGTTTATGTGTTTAATGAAAAAAAAAAAAAAATCATTTTCTCCCTAAATCTAAGCATGGCCAACAACTTTTTATTTTATAATATATATTTTTTCCTAAATCTAAGTATAACTAATTTTATAATATTTTCAAAATTAAAATACTAATAATAGTTAAGAGATCCTTAAGATTTAGGGAGGTAGCTACAAAAAAGAAAAAACAAATGAGAATCCCGATCGACTGCACCATGAAAAAAAAATAGAAATTACTTTCGATCACACGCACCTACAAATCAAATTTGTCAAGTGTGGTTGAAAAATCTAAAGGTATAGGTTTAAAGTAGGATCCCGATGTACAGTGGATGCACAACATGTTTGTGTTGCGGAATTATCCAACACACAAATTAAGAAAATAATAATGATGTGAGAATGATGATGAGGCAGCTTGGATTTCGCTAGAGCGAAATCTCTACTTTGATTAAGTGAAATGTGTGTGGTTCCCCAAGAGTGTGCAAGTATACACAGTTCTGTTGTAGCAAGTTTTAATGTAAGTAAAAGTCATCTCCACATGAATTAGTGATTAATGTTATGCTTAAGCGAAGGTTAAAGAGTCAAGGTAACAGGGAGAAAATTATTGCAATGAAACTAAACTAAGCGAAATAAACGTAATGTGACTAAAATTAGGGTAAATTGCACTGGAAAGAGAATAAGACTTTTCGGAGAGTTTCGCTTAGGCGAAACCACGTTAAGCTAAGAAGCAAACTACTGATGGCTTCTCTTGGCCCTCTCGAGCTCTAGCAGTTGGCTCTCTTGAACTCCTAGTTTAGTTTTCTCGAACTCAAACAACGCTAAAATCACGCAAACAGCACTAGGCAAACCTTATCTCTAAGTGTTCTTTCATTAGCAAGCAAAGCTTAGCAGTCCTAATGTTATACATACAAGTTCGCTTTATTTCTATTCTCTCGAAGAAAAATAAAGGCATACACAGTGAATCAGACAATGTATTTCGAGTTAATGTATCATGCATAATAGTTTGACATCTCGCTACAGCTTCGCTTAGGCGAACTTCTCCTACTTGCCTACTTCCTTTCAATGACAAACTTAGCTACTCATAACGATAAATAAATTCAAGGAATGTAAAAAAAAAAGTGAATCTTCATTAAAACACCAATTAACAACATTTGCTACAAACTAATGCTAAGGCAAAATAAACAAAGGCAATAAAAGGGGAAATAGAGATAAGATGAAGCCTGGTCGGAATCATAAAGACAACAACTCTGACTCGGCTCCGGCGAAATCTCTGCAACTCCGGCTAACTACTACTATGCTAAAGCTAAACTTCTAAACAGTTGGAAATGAGAAAAAACAACTAAGCTACGGCTAAAACTAAGGAACTTTTTATCGAAATTTAACTCAACGAGGATCAACCCCAAAAATGGGTGACAGTTTCAATGAAGGAAAGGGGCATCTATTTATACTTCAGCTCCAAGCGACAAAGTTTGCTCCACGATCCTGACACTGACTAAAGCCTGCTCCACGATCGCCGCTCAACCAAAAGCTGCATTGCTCTGACATTCCTGCTCCGCGATCCGCGTTGTCGGCTGCGTCAGTGCGGACACAAAGCGACGACTGAGATTGAAAGGCATTTCTCGAATCTTTGACACGCATCTTTGACTTGGATATTTTTCCGAGGATGTTCTGCAGCTTGAACCAACTTCGCTTAAGCGAAATCCTTGGCAATTCTTCATATTAGGCTGGGTGTGGGATGTTTTCAAGGCGTGTTCGCTGGGCTGGCTTCCCTTGCTCGAGCTTCCTTTGTGTGAATTTCACTTCGCTTCATCAGGAATGCTGTAGTCAAACTAGAAAATATCAATTCTTTTTAACACTTATAAATTTGCACACATTCAAGCATGTTTCGCTATAGTGATCCTCTAAAATGCATCCTAATAAGAAAACTATAGGATGTTTCACTTCGCATAATATTTGGTATGATGGGGCGAAATTCAATATTAAATTATTTAATTATAACAAATTCTTATAAAAATATATTCTTTATACTTTTACTCTCAATTCTTGAGAGTTATCAGTTTGCGAACGGATTGTATAATGGATGCTGCATTCTGACTAACCTCGTTATCATTCTCAGTCATCCGGCCAGCTAGAAAATTGTTCCAAAAAAAAAAAAAAAAAAAAAATATATATATATATGATCATCGATTATGTGTAGAATATGTGCCAACAATGTCTAAAATATGCACACAAAAAAAAAAAAAATCAAGGAAACAACGTTATTCACAGAATATATACATAAACAATAGTAACCAACATATACACTCTTATTATAACATGATATCTACAAAATATGTGCCAACAATGTCTTGCTTATGCAAAAATAAATAAATAAATAAACAACGTTATTCATAGAATATATACAAGTAACAACAATAACGAAATTAACATATGCGTAAATACTCTGTACAGAATAGGTACCAACGGTAACTAATATAGGATATGTACAGAATAGTGCAACCAATGTCTAACATAGGCGAAATAAAAAAATAGTAATAAAGGAAACATAACATCGAGAGATTTGGAAGCTTACACTAAAAAAAATGTCAGAACACCCAAAGGGATCTGAAAGCTTACACCGAAAACGTTTATATCTTCATAAACGTGGCTCCAATACTGGTCCCTTTTGAAGTCTCGAGAATCGGAGCCCAACAAAATGAATGTATTTCTTTTGCGGACGTATTTTTCATCGTGGGGCTATCATCAATCGCAAATGCATGGGTGGAGGGTTTCACGGGGTTGTTCAACGAAAAGAAAGAATCAAAAGGAACTTTTCGTTTCCTTCAAAAACAGATATTTAAGGGGCTCATAAAACTCAAGCTCATGTACTATTCCCAACAATTTTTTAATTAAAATTTAATTAGACTTACAATAATCACATCAACCAACGAGAGTATGTACGACTTATGGGAAGATGATGTATAGCTATATTTGTAAACGTTAACAACAAAATTTATAAATTACGTACAAATTTTTAAAATTTTCAAAATCCCTAATTTCATGGTAGATTTAATTATAGTTGACTAATGTTTTTAGAATTAGTTAGATTGTTTTAGATTTTTCTAGATGAAAAAAGATAGTTACAAATAATCTATTTTAAATAGATTAAAAAAAAAACTCTATCAAATGTAGGAGGGGTACAATTGCAAATTACTTTCCATATTAAAAATTAATTAAAATTTGAAAATAAAAAGAGATACAAATTTAAAGTTTTAAGATCTTTAGACACGTTTCTAATTAGCTTCTTAATTCTAGCAATTTCTGTAGTTGTCCCTCGAATACATATGGGAATATGGGCCGTCCGTTAACATGCGCTCCATTAATCGGGCTTGGGCCATGAATGGGCTAAGAAACAAATCAGATCCGGCCCGACCCAGATCGGATTGACATAAGCGAAAAATAACGGGTTCGAGGGCGGTTTACTGTTGTGTTTGCCACGCTCAGAAACGCCGTTTCTTAAAGGCCTGAGAAAAAAAAAAGAAAGAAAAAAACGAAAAAGTAAACAAAAAAAAAAGAAAAAACAATCTGGTTTGGTATTGGAATATTTGGTAAGGTGAAAAAATAAGAATCATTGTAATTTTTCCCTCGATTTCGTCCGTACCAAACCAGACCTTGCTGAGCCCAAAAATCTCAACGCCAAGCGCCATAACCGCTGCAACCTTCCGCTCATTCGTATTACAAAACAATGTTGCTGTGAATTGCTGGTTCAGGCAATCGCCCATTTTCTCCCTTCCCATTTCAATTGACCTACAAAGCAGCTCATCGAGGAAGGGAGAATTTTGGGGACGGAATCATGTGGGTGTTCTATCTGATCTCGTTGCCTTTAACTCTGGGCATGGTGATCGTCACGCTCAAGTATTTTGCCGGTCCATGGGTGCCTCGTTATGTATTTCTTACCGTTGGATATACCTGGTTTTGTTCCCTCTCCATCATTATCCTCGTTCCTGCCGACATCTGGATGGTATGATTTGAATCGTTTCTTCTTGATTGAGTTATTTCTTGAATTGGGTATAATTCGGTTTAGATGCATTTCGATGCGTTTGATATGAATAGGAGATTTGGGAATTAGCTGAAGAGATTAGGTTTTGTGTAATCGATTGTAGGTTTTGATTTATTGTTTGACTAATTGGCGTATGTTTGAACAGAATTTATGACGTGGTTTTTGTTGGATCGATTTCGTGTCTTTTGATTGATGATAATTGATGAGAGTTCTTTGATGAAAAATGGTCCCTTAAGGTGATGGGTTCAATCCATGCTAGCTACCTACCTTGGAATTAATTTCCTATAGGTTTTCTTGACATGCAAATATTGTAGGGTCAGACGGTATGTCCCATAATATTAGTTGAGTTGCACGCAAGCTGGCCCGGACAGTCACGAATATCAAAAATAAAAAAGAATGAGAGTTCTTAGATGTTGTTTATAGCTTCAGATCTCTACTTTTATGGTCATTGATGTTGGGATGCAAACAAAGTTGTCCACATTGGTGAAACAAAAAAACAAAGCCATGAGGGCTTATGCCTAAAGTGGACAATATCATATCAATGTAGAGATTTTATTAGGTTTGTCATCCTTATCAAATGATAATGGCACCAATATTCTCTATCTATTTATTTATGTACATATAGTGACAGATAAATCGATCAACTATTTGTTATTATTACATTAGATTTTGGTATTTAGTTGGTTGTGATCCTCAGTTGCAATTTACTACCGGTTCCTATTTCCTCCATTTATAGCAGTGTTAGTTATTTCTGCAAAAAGATAACTCAGAGATCATTTCGCATCCCCTTGTCAGCCAAGTTTTTTCTTTTTCTTTTTTTTTTTTTTTTTAATTTATTATTATTATTATTATTATTTTTTTCTCTCTGGAAGTTTTCTCTGATTCAAACAATAATCATATTCGTGCTGTTGATTTAACTTCTTTATGTACAGACCACAAGCCACTTGCCAGAGACTGGTGTAATTTCTTTCTTTTGGAGCTGGTCCTATTGGAATACATTTTTACTTACCTGGTACACTCAAAGTATAAACACACATCTCTCTGCTTAAAAATTGTAGAGTAATCCTTATATTTTTAAATTCACATCTTCAACCAGGGCTGTGGTGCCACTTATCCAGGGTTTTGAAGATGCAGGAGACTTTACTGTTAAAGAAAGACTGAAGACCAGCATCCATGTTAACTTGGTCTTTTATTTGGTTGTTGGATCCATAGGTCTTTTTGGGCTAATTCTCCTGATCGCAATGCACAAGATTTGGTCAGTTATAAATTTTTGTCAAATACTAATGGTATATTATGTCTTTTGGTTTTACAAGTGGGTGCCATTTGTTCCCTCGCATAATTGTGAATTATTATCTTTTAGAAAAATTTCATGATTGGGACAGAATTCTTTGCCTCTTTGTTACTAGGCATGGTGGTGTTCTGGGTTTCGCTATGGCCTGCTCAAATACATTTGGACTGGTAACGGGGGCATTTCTTCTCGGGTTTGGTCTGAGTGAAATTCCCAAGAGTATTTGGAGAAATGCTGATTGGACTACACGCCAAAAAGTTCTTTCCCATCAAATTTCCAAAATGGCTGTTAAACTTGATGATGCTCATCAAGAACTATCAAATGCTATCGTTGTAAGTGTTAGCCTTCTCCGTCTCCCACGACTCTCTGCTGATTTACATAAAAAAAAAGAAAAACAACTAACAGAATGAGATCTTCCAAATCAAGCAGCTCCTCTCTCTTTCACACGTGCACACACATGCATGGACACGCATCCATAGAGACACACACCAATATGTCTATTATTAATTAGATTTGAGATTTTGTTGAGTGTGATAGCGTGGGCTTGTCACCCTAGCAAGGGCAAACTTCAAAATTAGAGGGTTTGAAAGAGTTTGTTATTTGTGAAATTATATTTAATTATATTTAAGGTTTTATTCTCATTCTGTTTCCTGATTCTTTCTGTTTTGTTCTCTTTATTCCATATACATTTGGTTCTCACTGTTAATGTGCTTATTTATAAAGTTCAACTTGTACTTTCTTTATTGAGTTTTGACTTTATGATTTTGATATATGGGTTGAGGTGCATAAGCCTTAGCAATTCATTTTGTGAATACCCTCTTTCTTTAGTCCTTCTGGATTACAAGGCTTTTTGTAAGTAGTTATCTTGGGCAGGGTAGGCCTCATCCCCTGACCTTTAGGTTTATAGTTAATTGAGTTGTAGATCTACAGAAGCGTTTTTTTCTCTCTATCATATGTTTTTCTTGGGCAGGGTAGGCCTCATCCCTTTTTTGATGGCTTAATCCCATTTTTAACGTTTCATATCAAAGTAATTAAATCTCATACATCTGGTCCATCTTTTATTAGGTTTATAGTTAATTGAGTTGTAGATCTACAGAAGCGTTTTTTTCCCTCTATCATATGTTTGCAAAAAAATAATGTAAAAGAGATCCATATATCAATTGGCTGATTTTAATTTTTGGTGAGTAATTGAGATTGGTATTCGAAAAAGATAACATCTTTCATAGAGACTTTAAGCAGGTTCGTATCGGATACCTAAGTAAATACTGATGCAATTCCCTTAAATAGCAACTTGCAATTAGATTGTAGTATTTTATTGATTGGTGAATATTCATGGAAGAAGAAACAACCTAATTTTTTTTTCCGATATTTGACAATTTGATTTTCATCTGTGTAATAGGTTGCTCAAGCAACATCTAAGCAGATGTCTAAACGTGATCCTTTGAGACCTTACATGAATATCATTGACAACATGTTGACTCAAATGGTAAATCTATTTAATTATTTTATTCAATTAAAAAACTTCAGCATCTTGATAGTGTTTTTATTGCATCATTTTCTTGCAATTGTTCATTCTCAGTTTAGGGAAGATCCATCTTTCAAACCACAAGGTGGACAATTAGGAGAAAATGATATGGACTATGACACAGATGAGAAATCAATGGCAACACTTAGGCGTCATCTTCGCAGAGCAAGAGAGAAGTATTACCGGTATAAGAGGTATATCTGGACTATTTACTCCTTTTCGGTCATTTCAGATTGGGAAGGTTTCTTGTATTCTTCTGGGTGAGTGGATAACTTGTATTTTGGGAAATCATGAGGTTTTTGAGTTGTTTTGGTATTTATTTTGAAGTTTTCTCTAACTTGTTAATTTCTCCAGAAAAGTTCTGTTCTGTCTTTATTCCCCCAAATACACAGAAAATTAATAATATATGTACACACACATATTACATACATAGAATAGATACATACATATTAGTTATTAGCTGTACCCTGAGGATGAGGTGTGTTTTAGGGGTAAAGTAAATAATATATATACACATGCATACATAACGAGTGCCAATACTTGATCTGCAGCCTGACGATTAAGAATAAATTATATTACTAGGGGCATATCTGTTATTAGCTGGAGATGGTTAGAATGCATAATGTATAGTTATTTGAAGTAAAGTGTGTTATAGGATAAGAGGTTGGATGAGTGTTTCAAGTAACCATGGAATTGAAAGAGTTAGGACTTAGGAGAGGCTTCAAAATTTCTTTTCCAACAATTTTATTTGTTCATTGTTTCAGAACATATATTAATTTGGTTTCTACAATTTACTACTTTAAGTATGAGATATCGTGCCAATGAAATAGATCTTGCTCTTAACCACCTGGATTTCTTTTTGTTAATTTCTATATGCCGTGTAACATGAAATGTTGATTTTGGATAGTTCTCCTTTTTTGATGAAGTTATCTCTGAAATTGATGGTATAAGTTCTAGTTTGATCATTGTTGGTATGTTTATCATGATTCATGACAGTCATTTTGCTCTACCTGTACTTTAGATTTTCATTTTACAAGCTTCATTTGCATATTGACTTGCTTGCAGGCTGCTTGATAGAGTTTTGAAGATATTATTATTTTTTTTTTTGTAGCCAATATATGACCTATGTTATAAAAGCCCTTGAACTTGAGGACACTATAAAGAATTATGAGCGACGGTCGTCAACTGGATGGTTTGACCCTAATTACTGACTTTGGTGTTTTTATTTTAGCCTGTTTTCCTTTCAACAAGAATTTAGAACTTAACCACCTGAATGACCATGTTATTTTGTTAGGAAATATGTTTCAACCCTCAGGGAGGCTCGAAGTGGGAATTTGGGGTCTATCTTCGATACACTTGGTAAGCATAAAACTCATCAATTTTTTTCTTTATTTAGTGTTTCCTACCACTCACATGAAATAGTGATGACAATCATTGCAGAATAGTTGTGGATGCCATCCTTTTGGAATTATGGAACTTAATTAAATGCTGACTCTTTACTGTTTCTAGTAGCCATCCTGATCCTCTTTAAGTATTGGCCTCGATCACAAATAATATGGACAACCCGTTATTATTTGTTGCATTCAAGAGTGTTCTTTATATGGAGTGGAATTCTCGTTGACAATTAGGGAGAGTTGAGAGTTCCTTAATTTCTTTTTGTGACTGAATTTGATAATAAAGCTCTATCATAGTCTCTACCCTTGTTAGCTTGTAACTATTTGTTAGTCTTCTTTTTATAAAATATCGTGCAACAATAGAATGTTTATATTTTCTACTTCAAATCCCAGATAATGATACTTACAATAAGGTGATGGTCTGCAGAATTTATATGGCGATGCATCCTAAGAAAGCATCTTCAAAAAGTCTTGGCTGTTATACTTGGCATCATGTCTGCTGCAATTCTTTTAGCTGAGGCCACCCTGTTACCGAACGTCGATCTATCACTTTTCTCAATGCTGATTAAATTAGTAGGACGGGAGGAGGTCCTTGTGCAGGTATATTATCATTCTTGGCAAGAAAGTTATTGTAATTGTAGGGACATTCAGTTAAACTATGGTATGCGAATCAATATTCATGCATACTTTATCTATGATGTACAATTCAGTCGCATGGGGCCTTTCCATTAAATGGACTGGGGCGTTTCTGTGTCAAAGTGCTTTTCCTGGAGCCAGGGTTTTTGGGATAAGCATGAAAAGAAGCATGTTTCATTTATTGCATCCCAATTTTTAATCTGGTGATAAAAACTGAAATAACCCGAATGGTTTTGACTTGATTGTTGTTAGTTTGACATGCAGTTCCCTTGGCCTTATCTAATAGTAAGTTACAATCTAGTTCTTATGAGTCATGTCCCCTATGTCCATTAGTAAGCTAGATCTCTAAACTGAATGCTAAAGTTATTTTGAATTTCTCTGGTAGTCATACTTGTGATAATAACATACTGGAACCTTTTTTGGTTTTCCAGTTATTTATTCCTATATATATATATAAGTATCCATGTCTTCATTTTCGACTACTTTCAGTTCATTTTCTCCCAGCCATAATTTTTTCCTGTATATCGTGGAGTCTTTTTTGCTTCTCCGGGACTTCTCTGATGATTTGTAAATCTGTTTTCTTTCCTTTCAGGCCTTTGCTTTTGTTCCATTGATGTATATGTGTGTTTGCACGTATTATTCTTTATTCAAGTTTGGAGCTTTGGTGTTCTATTCATTAACACCCAGGCAAACAAGCTCTGTGAACTTGCTTTTAATTTGTTCGTGAGTATTTCACTTTTACGTATTAAATTATTCCGGGCATTTTTCTATTCATCTTTATGACAGAGCAAGTACTTCATGTTATGTTTGTTCTTCTACTAGGATGGTTGCCAGGTATGCTCCACCGATTTCATTCAACTTTCTCAATCTTATTCGTCTTGGTGGGAATGAGGAAACTGTTTTTGAAAAGGTATGTTGTTTTTAATTAAATTACTGCAATGTTTCGGTGCAGTTGTGATTTATTTTTGGGATGTAAGATCTCATCTATTCACCGTCTTTTCCATCATTTACTAGTCTTAGTCCCCGTGAAATCGTATTTTCACCTTTCCTGGGTGCTTGTTAATTCTAATGCTAATAGGTAAATATCTTTGTGACTGTGATGTTCTGTTGTCTTTTTCAATCATATTCACTAATGTACCTGATATATTGTGCAATTACAATGGCAGAGGATGGGTAAAATTGATGATGCTGTCCCTTTCTTCGGGAAAGGTTTTAATAAGATCTACCCGCTTATTATGGTTGTCTACACCATTTTGGTTGCCAGCAATTTCTTCAACCAGGTTATTGGTTTCCTCGGAAGCTGGAAGAGATTTCGGTTTCAGTCGGAGGTAGATGACATGGATGGTTTTGATCCCTCAGGAGTAATTATATTGCAGAAAGGTATTGGATGATATTTGGTGGTTTACTTTTCTGTAAGAGCTGTGGTTTTGTGGTTTACTTAGCTGGTTGTCTCATTCTAAAAGTTTAATATTTGTTCCTAATGTTCTCAGAACGATCTTGGCTTGAACAAGGGCGCATGGTTGGTGAGCACGTTATTCCATTAGCTAGGAATTTCAACGGCATAGACTTGGAGTCTAGCAGCAGCAATAGCACAGTATGTACATTTTCCACAAATATTATGAATCACATTTTGATGTCATAATGGTGCTTGTTTAGGAGAAACTTGAATCCTCACAATATGATTTATTTTCTGAGTGATCTATTTCTGTAAATGCATCTTGTTCTGAAGAATTCATAATTTGGTCAAACTTCTTTTTAATCAAGGAGTTGAACATTCAGGATTTGCTTGATGTCAAAGCGAAGGCAACAAACAGTCTAAGAAATGAAGACATGAATGGGAATTCATCAAAATCTTCAGCTGATGAGGGTAGGAAATATGGTTCTAGCAGACAAGCCATGAGCAACAAGTATGCTCTAATTAGAGAACAAATTAGACAATCATCATTAAACACAAAGCCAGTGCCAAACATCGCTTCGGCTAAGGTTACCTTACTTGATACCGTCGATGGCGAATCTAGCAATACCAATGAAAAGACAGCTTCTGGTTTAGCCTCAAAATGGGAATCAATGAAGATGGGCTTCCAAAACTTCAAGGCTAATATAGGAACTAAAAAGTTTCTTCCCTTGCAACAAATTCAAGAATCAAGAACCCTCCCTCGTCCGAATTCATCTCAGTCTCTTGATGAGATCTTTCAAAGATTAAATCGGCCATCGGATCATGGAGATTATAGCGAAGAGGAGGATGGGATGGAAATCAACGGTTCTAAGGAGGGGTATAGAGATTGAGCAATCAAGGCCAACTAGATAACGTCCTTTTTTTCTTTAGGTTCAAGAATTAAAGAATCCTGTTCTTCGTACAAGACGTTTGTACCAGTTTTGTTAACATGCAGTTGGATCAACCCGCATCTGTTTACATATTGGGAACAATATCCTGCTATACTGACACACATTCGTATATAACAGACACTCCGCCCGGAAGAAAACTGGAGGATATAGTCACTCACTAACTGGTTAAACGACCATGGTCGAAAAAATCACAGGGGTTACAACTGCAAGGGTTCATGTCTTGGCTACATCAACGTTGCTTTGATCTCTAGGTTTGCTTCAGAACTCAGATGCCCTATGGTAATTTTATATTGTATATCTTTTTTCTGGTATTTTGATATCAATGTTTCAGTGTAATTGAAAGTTGTTTTTAGGAATTGAGTATGAAATTGTAGACACCAAAAGAACTTAATATGAATGACTTTAGATATTTTGATATTTATCTTCGTGCTGTATCTTTCATATGGTTTAGATGACTCATTGTATAAGTCAGCCACTGACGCTTTCATGAGAAAGACAGATACAGCAATTACCAAAGGATATATATATATTGTTAAGTATTATCATTTTCATTCTTAGTACGAACATGAGTCTCTTACTTGAAGAGGGAGAAACTTTCTTATAATATGTTGGAGTGACACTAGCCAATTGGGAGAAAACTCTCCTCACTCGCTCCCCCATTTTTCATGAAATCGGAGATTCGAATTCGGAGATTCTCCACCAATTTGGGGTGGCCATCATGGTGTTCTGGTCCTGCGGATTAAATAGACATCTCTACGCATAATATGTTTACTCTTGTTGAATTTCCTAGTTAATTTAGTCTCTTATTAAACAGCACTCGAAATTCAGTTATGGTTACATTTTTCTATCATAACTGAAAAGATTTAAAATGTGGTATATGCCAATATGTGAATCGAGAACCTGAAAGCCAGAACATTTTGAATAATGTGGCACGAGAAGAAAGGAATCTTAAAAGTTTCGCTCGAAGAGATAATAACCGCCAAGAAGGTGTTTGGATGTGGAATTGTAAAATAATTATATATGATGAATTATTTTGAGTGATTAGAAATTTGAGTTTTAGTAATAACTTGTTTAGATGTAGTTATTTCTAGAGGGGCTGCAGTTATTTGCTCGTTTAGATGATGATTTTTATAGAAGCGTTGCTGATAATAACTTGTTTAAATGTAGTTAGAAATGAGTGATTATTTTAGGAGTTAAAAAACAAGTGATTATGAATAAATTGTTAGACATGAATTATTAGAAATGAGTGATTAAAAATGAGTGACTATTTTGAGTGATTAGAATGAATGATTACAATAGCTTGTTTGAACGCGATTATTTAAAGAGGAGTTATAAAACCTCATTTGTAATAGCCCATTACTTATGTCAAACAAACACCGCCCAAGAGAATCAATGAACATCAAAATGACCATACTAATACTAAAAGGGGAAGAATGATCAAATTGACAAGAAAAGGTTAATAACTTGGCAGGAAGAGAAAATACAAGATTGTTGGAGAGAGAAATTGGAACTTGAATTGAATATAGGAAAACTAACTATAAAGTTTAAAGACGAAATTGTAAAGTAGAAAAGAAAAAAGGATCCAAGAAAAGGAAGTGAAAAAAATACAAGAGCCCCACCAAAAGAAAAATATAGAAAGAAAGGAAAAAAATCAAGGAAATGAAAGCTTCAAACAAGAACAGTAGATGTATAAAAAGCAGAGCAAAGAAGAGCCATTCTTAGCCACTCACTCAATCTGCCACTGTTCACAATTTTCTTTTGAGAAACATCATACAATCTTGTCAAAAATGAAAAATAAAGTTAGGTAAAATCTCAAAAGAACAACAAAAAATTCATCAAGCGTGTCACACATCATTCGACATAAACATGAAATGAAGTGCCAACCAAAATCAAGATCATTAGTGTCATGGATGATCTCATAATTAAGAAGTTAAGAGTTGGATTCTCAGTTTTCTAAGAGCGATCCTGAATTTCGAAAATGTACTTTCCTTAAATTTTCATGTGTTGAAGTGGATTCCAAATTTTCTCATAGTTTCCTACAATATATTTTGGTGTCTGGTTTAGGAATGAGTGTAAGTATTCTTGAATTTAGAAGAGCAGAATTCCAAATTTTTCGGGTCATAAAAAAAAAGTTGCTAACTCAAAACTTCACTCATGATAATTATGAAGCAAAAATCAAAAGGCAAAGTAGCAAAAAAATGAAAGGCCCCACAAATGGGGAAGTGAAAGTGGCATCTTTCCAGTTGTTAAGGATGAAAGAAACTATTGATCAGTTCTGAAAGCCCACTTCAATTTTGTACACTCACTCAACCACAGAAATGGACAAACTTCGAAATGACACTTTTAAAAATAAAAAAAATAAAAAAATAAAAACTCAGAAAAAGCAGATCCTCGTGCATATTTATCAATGTAGGCCCAACAAGATTTCGACATGTCGTTCCACTTTCCTAACTTTCAAATTCAATCACCTTTCGGCTTTCACAACACAGACAAAGATTGATTCTTTTCTCTCTCTCAGTTGCATTTGCCTCATTTACCCATATAATCCAAGAATCCAACTTGGGATGGTAAATGAGTAATTTTGAGTGATTACAAATGAAGACTATTTTGAGTGATTGGAGCTTTATATTTTAGTAAGGGAAATAGTAGTAAATGATTACTTTTTAAAAAATGATTAAGAAAATGTTTACGCTTTTTAAGACTTTAAATGAGTGTCTAAATTAGAAATTGGTGAGGAGAGATAGTTAAAACATTTTCATAATACCCCAATTTAATTTCTTTTTAAAAATATATTTATTAATTATGAAATCTAATTAATCATCCTTTTATCCAAGTCAAGATTGATATACTCAAATCTAGGAGATTATATCTCCATATAACTAACTAATATATTTATTTTCAATATCTTTCAATTTTTTTATTGAATTTTTTAAATATCTTTATCAAATTATTTTTTATTTAAACACAAGATATCTTTCGTTTTGCACCAATAAATTGCCAAATCACGAACATGTTTTTTCCACCCTATGCACAGAACGACAAATCACCAACCTCTCACAACAAGAAATGCATCAAATTGCAAACTCACATATGGCTCGATCATAATTCTCAAGAAGATCGTTAACCACACTACTGCAATCAAGTGATCGTTCATCATACTTTTGCAATTCAACATTCACGGTAGGATTCCATTCATCAAAAGTTTCAACAACCTCCTCACCATAGAAGCTAACAATCCAAAATTTATATCGATGATAATAAATTTGGGTAAAAGTGCTTCTCTTCTACGCAAATATGGAAAAAGGGTTCCCTTAGTTTGCTTTTGTGTGGTCTTTTTTAGCATTGGTTGGGAGGTTGTTAATGACTCTACCAAAAAAGAGAAAATTGGGATTTTTTTAGCTTAGAGTGACTTTTGAGTGAAATTTACCAATTGAAGTGGACAAAAAGATTCAAAGATGAAGAGAGCCGAGCTGTCAAAGTTTGAAGATGTAGAAATCCGAGCTGTCACAGTTTGAAGATATCGAGAGGCAAACTGTCATAGTTTGAAAATGTAAAAAGCCGAACTGACAGAGTTTGAAAATATAGAGATTCAAACTGTTAGAGTTTGAAAATGTAGAGATTCGAACTGTCAGAGTTTAAAGATGTAGTTAGTCGAACTGCCACAGTTTAAAGATGTAGAGAGCCGAATTGTCACAGTTTGAAGATATAGAGAGCCGAACTGTCACAGTTTGAAGATGTAGAGAGCCGAATTGTTTGAAGATGGAGAGAGCTGCCCCACAATTCGAAGATTAAGCATAAACCACCTTCGACACTACAAGTCGTCGATCAAAACATATAGAAGAAGTCGCATGTTGTAGAGTTCACTCGAAATTTGAATGTATGACAATGGATGTAATTTTAATAATGACATTTTTTAAATTGTTTATATAAGGTTCATGATGATATTTGTAGAATTGTTGTTCCTTAGATTTTTTAGTTTTTTAGAACTAAAAAATCGTTTTGATTTGACTTGTTCTGTTTAGATTTTATTCTTTTTTTTTAGTTATAGTGAATTTAGAATATAATGAATTAATAAATAAAAAAATTAATAAATTAGAAAGGATATAATGGTCAATTACAGTATAATTAATTAATTAATTAATTAATTACAGATTTTAAGATTTAGACAATAATTTAAATCCTCTCAAAGCGTAGACATTTGATAGATATTTTCTCTAAAAGTAGCTATTTTCCTAATTGACCCATAATAGATCGTTTGAATTGTTGGGTTTATTTTCACTTGTGTGAAGGCCCAACTAAAAGCCCAATAGGGCTGGTAATATAAAAGTGAAAGTTTTCACTTTTTGCTTTCCACCGAGAGAACAGTAACGGCAGAGAGAGGAAAAGAAAAATAGATTTCGTGCAGTTTTGGTATTTCACCATTTTTGAGATAACCAACCGTTGGATCGAGCTAAAATTTTGACAGCGTGTTCGTAACATAGGGGTCTCAATTTGAATGGTGGATAAGATTTTAGAGGCTTCTACATCCAGATTCCAGTGGCGATTCGGTTCCACAATTTGTGAGACTTTTCTATCTGTTTCTCTTTGGTTTAGTGTCATTTGTTGCCGAGATTAATTATCTTAAGTTATTATCTGTTGTATACCTCTAGTTGTGACTAGGGAGAACTCGTTGTAATCCATTATTGATTATAGTAGAGTTTTTGACTTCGGTCCGTGGTTTTTTACTTCTCGCTTTGAGGAGGTTTTTCCACGTTAAAACCGTTGTGTGTTGTGCTTGATATTTCTACCATATATATGCTTGCTAATTTTTCATTACGAACACAAGAGAGGGAATTATTGATCCTATTAGAATAGTGTTTATTCCTAACAAGTAGTATCAGAGCTCCGTGGTTAAGTTTGATTAGAGACCTTGTGTTAATATGGAAAAGACTCATAGCGGTGGTAGAATGGTTCTTTTGAATGGATCAAATTGTCAAGTGTGGAAATGAAAAATGGAAGATATTTTACATGTGAATGATTTATATCTTCTTGTGTTTTCACTAGAAAAGCCTAGTGATAAAACCGATTTACAATGAGAAATATGCCATAAGAAAGTATGTGGCATGATTAGATTTTGGGCAGAAGAAAATATTCTAAATCACATTGGTGAAGATAATCATGCACGGACTATGTGGAACAAGCTTGAGTCTTTATATACCCCAAAAACTAGTAATAGTAAATTGTATTTGATTAAGCAAATGATGGCTTTGAAGTATTAAGAAGGAACGTCTATGTTAGATCACTTGAATACATTCCAAGGTATACTTAATCAGCTAGTTGGAATGAGTATCAAGTTTGATGAGGAGATACATGGGTTATGGCTTCTTGGTTCGTTACTAGATTCATAGGAGACATTTAGAACTTCCTTGTCGAACTCAGCCCCAAATGGTGTCCTAAGTATGGATTTGGTAAAAAACAGTGTATGCAACGAAGTGATGAGAAGAAAATCACAGGGTTATTCTTCAGTCTGATGTTCTTATTATTGAAAGAAATGGGAGGAGTATGAGCAAAGGTCCGAAAAACAGAGACAAAAGCAAAAGTAAGAGTGGCTGGTTTTCTAATGTTGAATGTATTCATTGTGGCTTGAAAGGTCATATAAAGAAGCATTGCAGAAAACTGAAGAGAGAAAATAAAGTTGATAAAGGTAAGGAAAAAACGACTGACGATGATGATGCAGAAAAAATTACTGTAGCCACCGAAGAATTCTTTGTTTTATTCGACGATGATAGTGTAAACCTTGCTACAGAATAGAGTAGTTGGGTGATTGATAGTGGTGCCTCGATTCATGCTCATCCAGGAGAGAATTCTTTGTAGCCTACACATCTGGTTATTATAGTAGTGTTAGGATGGGTAATGATGGATTAACAAATGCAGTTGGCATAGGCGATGTTCACTTGGAGACCAAGAATGGTAATGTGCTGGTTTTGAAAAATGTGAAACATATTCTTGATATTCGCATGAATATAATTTCCACGGGTAAGCTAGATGATGAAGGTTTCTGCAATACCTTCTATAATGGTGCATGAAAGCTTACTAAAGGCTCTATGGTGGTAGCAAAGGGGGAGAAATGTTCTTCATTGTATTTTATGCAGGCAAAGACTACTGGTTGTGATATCAATGCAATGGACAATAAACAAAATGTTGAACTTTGGCATAAAAGACTCAATCATATCAGCGAAAAGGGTTTGGTGATTCTAGTCAAGAAAAATCATTTTTCTAGGGAAAAGAATGTGTCTTTAAAAAAACTAGAAAACTTATACGTGCCTTGCAAGTTTAATATATTCTATTTAAAATTTTAAAATTTTAAATTGTAGTAATTTTATAATTTATAAAATATATAAATCATAAAAATAAAATCAATCATTATTATTAAAAATGTATGAAATAGTATCATTCTTAAAAATTGTAATTATAATCTGGTAATTTTTATTTTTACTTATAATTATAATTATAATTTATTTATATTGTAATTTTCAGTGTTGTTTTGAAAGTTGTATTTTATTTTGCATACTCATATATAGAGATTCTTTTACAAATGTTTGATAACTCCAATTAAATAAAAGAAATACAATTTTTGAACTATTAAAACCACACTTTTTGAATTTTGTCATCAATATCAAAGATACATATATACTTCAATCAATTAATTGGTGTTGAAACTCTGAAAAATAGTAGATAGTTGTATGAAAAACCAAGTTATAACATTATATAATAGAGAGTGCCTTAACGAACTAATAGTGTGGAAGATTAGCTTATTAACTTCTTTTTTTTTTCTTCTTATTTTTCAATTTATTTGCTCTTTTTTTTTTTTTTTTTTTTTTTTTACTAATTATAAAATATAATGGGATCGTAAGAAACATATAAGAACAAATATAGGACTTTTAAAATTTTGAGATTGTGTTTTAGATGGAAATTGTACTTTATTTTGCATATTCATATATAACTTGAATTCAAATCCTAAACAACACACCATTTTAGAAAAGATGGAATATGACATATTTTATATTTTAATCTATTTATTCATTTATTTTTAATATCCTTTTTCTCTATTTTATCATGATTTGTTATTATATCATTTTTTAATTAAACTTCAAAATTTACGTAATGTTATATTGTTTGGCATTTGGTTTATTTTTCTTTTTTAGATTTAATTTCAAACTTCTAAATCATAATTAATAATTAATAACTACAATTTCATTTCTTTATTCTTTAAAAAATTATTTCATTTTATTTTGTAATTAATTGAAGTAAAAATATGACACATCAATTATTTTATTTGATGAGCTATGATTTCAAGATGAATAATGTTAAGAGATTTTATGAAGTTACATTTAAAATTTTAAAACTAATGAAAAGGTTAGTGGCACGTTGAATGTTTACCTCTTCTTCTTCATGGAAGTATTCTTTCCCATATTTGTTATTATATTTTTATATTCAAAATATTTGATTCAATAGGAGCCTTTTCACTTGCTAAAATATTTAAGATTTGATTTCTTTTTATCATACTTGATTATATTTAATGACGTAGCATTTCAAAAGTTTTGTAACTTTTTATCATCTTCAACTATAAAAAAACTTCTCACCATCTTTTTAATCCTCACTTCAATTTCATTTTAAATAATGGCATGTGAATTGAGATAACTCAAAAAAAAAAAAAAAAAAGAAAAAAAAAGAAAAGAAGAAGAAGTGTAGAGTTATGGAATTGCTTGCAAAGCTACTAGATGATTGGATGGATTCATCATGAAGAAATATTTCTCTATTAGCCTTTGCATATGCATCATGTAACTGGAATCCAAGAGGCAAACTTCAATACATTTTAAATTTATTTCATTTTATTTTGTAATTAATTGAAGTAAAAATATGAAACATCAATTATTTTATTTGATGAGAAGACCTATGATTTCAAGATGAATAATGTTAAGAGATTTTATGAAGTAACATTTAAAATTTTAAAACTACCCAAAGGGTCAGTGACGCGTTGGTTTCGTTGTTTGGGTGATAATCCATTTCAACACCACGATCACATGTTTGATCTCAAGTATCGATATTTGACTCTCATTTATTTGAGAGTAATAGTACTTTCTGGGTAGGATTTGTGGTCCTCGTTCCCCAAATCGTACTTTAAAAAAAGAGTGTGGTGAAAGATGTAAATTGTTTGAATATTTGAGTTTCCTCTTTCTTTACTTTATTTTTTGAGATGTATATTCTTTTCTTTAAATAAGGATAGTAACATATATTGCTTATAATTTTATATTATCTTATAATTACAATCTCATAATTATTTTTTCATTATAATTATAAATTTATTATTATTTTTTATAATTTATTTTATTATTATGTTATAAATAAATCAAATTACCCGGCGCAAAAACAAAGTTAACCCAAACATTCAAAATTATGTTTATATATTTCCTTATGTTTTGATTTTTTTTCTCTATTATTTATTTAGTGTTGTTTTGAATGTCGGGTAGTTTGATATCAAATTTCAATTAGTTTTATTTTATTTTATTTTTCATATTCCAATCTTGTAGTTTTGAATTCTAAAATTAATTGTCAAAATTATGAAGCAAAAAGTTAGATATATTTTACTCAACAAAATGAACACATTTATTTACAAAGGCATTCTATCAAAGATTGTAAATAAAATTACAATAAAAAACAAATAGTAACAAAGAGAATTTAAATCTCTAATTATACTCTCATTTCTTAAAAGAAATGTGCTCACTTGATAATTAGTAAATCCAACATGTTACCCAACTTCATCAAAGTAAAGTTGTAAGGTCATAAAAAAGATTCAAGATGTTGATTCGATAAGTTGTGCATCACTTGAATGTAACACCAAAATCTTGAAATGATTGGAAGGTTTGAAAACCTTTGAAAACAATGAATTGAGTGAAACAAAGTAAAGGAAAATTTTAAATTCTTGAGTTGATGAAGAAATGGTAAAAAGAACTCGTTATTTATAGGTAGAAGAAGTTGAATGTTACCAAAACTTTTAAATTCCATAACTTTTAAAATTTAATGTTGAATGTTACAAAAGCTTTTGAATTCCATAACTTTCAAAATTTATTCGTGTAGTTATGAATTATAATTAATAAAAATTTAATGGTGGAAAAAATTATTATTTCAACCTTTAAGTAGGGGGAGTTTAAGCATTTTGTTAATTTAAAAACCGTGGAGCATTTTGATTTTTTTTTTTTTTTAAAAAAAAACATCTTTAAGCATTGATTTGAAATTTAGGTGGAGAGTGGTTTTTTTTTTTTAACTTACTTTTTAAATGTACGATTTGGGTTTTTATTCGTAATAACTATTTATAAATACATTTGTGGGTTACAATGTATTTGTGATCGTGGGAGTGGTTTTTTGTACTTTCTTCTTAAATGCATTGGGTTTTTATTTGTGATCATGGGAGTGGGTTAGTGAAAGGACAAATACACATTTGTGGGTTAATATGCATTATTATTATTATTTTTTTTTAAAGAGAGAATGACATATGTGTATATATGTAAAGTAGTAAGATAAGATGTGAACATTGTTTAGCAGGAAAGCAAATGAGAGTTTCTTGTAAAGCATCCCAACCTTCAAGAAGACTAGAAGTACTTGACATAGTATATTCTGATGTGTGTGGTCCGATGAAAATAAAAATGCTTGGAGGTGCGTCTTACTTTGTGATGTTTATAGATGATCATTCAAGGAAAACATGGGTTTATACTTTGAAGTCTAAAGATCAGGTGTTGCAAGTGTTTAAATAGTTTCATGCCCTTGTTGAAAGAGAAACTGGTAAAAAGTCGAAGTGCATCAAGACCGATAATGGAGGAGAGTATATTGGAACTTTGATGTGTAATGCAGAGATCATGGTATCCGACATCAAAAGACGTCTCCTAAGACTCCTCAGCTAAATGGGTTGGCTGAGAGAATGAACAGAACATTGGTGGAAAGAGTGAGATGTTTGATTTCACATTCACAGTTAACTAAAACGTTTTGGGGTGAAACATTGAATATAATTGTACATGTTCTGAATCTCACACCATGTGTTCCTTTGGGAAATGAAGTCCCTAACATAATTTGGTCAAAGAATGACATATCGTATAGTCATCTTCGTGTCTTTGGTTGTAAAACTTTCGTTCATGTTCTTAAAAATGAGAGATCGAAACTTGATGCAAAGACAAGACCATGTGTGTTCCTTGGCTATGGTCAAAATGAGTTTGGTTACAAGTTATATGATCCAGTAAAGAAAAAGCTTATTAGAAGTCGAGATGTTGTGTTTGCTGAAAACCAAACCATACAAGACATTTATAAAACATATGAAACCGAGTCAGAAAATGGTGTTGATCTGATTAACTTAGATGTAGCTTCTTTGGCACAACCTTCTACACAGATTGAGAATGAAATTCAGAATGATCAGTTTGATAATTCAGATGAGGTAGAAGATCATGAACAAGTTGAGGTAGATGATGATATTTAGGAACAGTTGGCAGAAACTGAAGTTCCACTCAGAAGATCTGTCAGAAATCGACGTCCGTCAACAAGATATTCTACTAATGAATATGTGTTATTGACTGACGAGGGAGAACCTGAGAGTTATGATGAGGCTATAGAAGATGAGCACAAAAAAGAGTGGATTGATGCAATGAAAGATGAGATGAAATCTTTACATAAGAACCACACTTTTGAACTTGTTAAGTTGCCTAAAAGGAAAACCGCACTGAAAATAAATGGGTTTATCGAGTGAAACAAGAAGAAAACACCTCAAGACTGCGTTATAAAGAAAGACTAGTTGTTAAAAGGTTTAGTAAAAAAAAAGGGTATTGACTTTGATGAAATTGTTGCTCAAGTTGTAAAGATGTCTTCGATTCATGTTTTTATAGGTTTGACTGCTAGTCTTGACTTAGAAATAGAGCAGATGGATATTAAAACTGCATTTCTTCATGGAGACCTAGATAAAGAAATTTACATGGAACAACCTGAGGTTTTGAGGAGAAAGGCAAAGAGAAATTTGTGTGCAAGTTGAAGAAAAGTATTTATGGTTAAAACATGAACCGAGACAATGGTACAAGAAGTTTGAGTCAGTTATGGGGGAGCAAGACTACAAAAAGACTACTTCTGATCATTGTGTTTTTATACAAAAATTTTCTGATGATGATTTTGTGATATTATTGCTTTATGTTGATGACATTTTGATTATTGGCAAGAATATTTCTAGAATACAAATGTTGAATAAACAGTTAAGCAAATCCTATGCCATGAAGGATTTGGGGCCAGTAAAAAAGATTCTTGAAATTTGAATAGTTCGAGATAGAGCATCCAAGAAGTTATATATGTCATAAGAGCAATACATAGAGAAAATGCTTGAAAGATTCAATATGGATAAAGCTAAAGTTGTTAGCTCTCCTCTCTCCAGTCATTTCAAACTGAGCAGGAAATAGAGTCCTTCAATGATAAAGAGAAGGAAGAAATGAGACAAGTCTCATATGCTTCATCAGTTAGGAGTTTGATGTATGCCATGGTGAATACTAGACTTGATATTTCTCATGCTGTTGGTGTTGTTAGTCGATTTATGTCTAATCTAGGAAAGCAGCATTGAGAGGTAGTCAAATGCATCATGAGATATTTGAGAGACACTTCCAGTTTGAAGCTCACATTTGGAAGTGGAAAGCCCTTGCTTACAAGCTATACTGACTCAGATATGGCAGAAGATTTAGATAATCGACGGTCTACTTCGAGTTATTTGATGACATTTGCAGGTGGTGCAAGTGTCTTGGCAATCAAGATTACAGAAGTGTGTTACACTTTCTACCTCAGAAGCAGAATATATAGCTGCAGCAGAAACGTGCAAAGAGATGTTGTGGATGAAGCAGTTTATACAGGAGCTTGGCTTCAAGCAACAACGGTATGTGATATTCTGTGATAACCAGAGTGCTATTCATCTTGGTAAGAACTCTACATTTCATTCTAAAACTAAACATATAGATGTGAAGTATCACTGGATGAGAGATGCATTAAATGATAACTTGTTTGAGCTTGAGAAGATACATACTGATCATAATGGGTCTGATATGTTGACTAAGAATCTACCAAGAGAGAAGCTTGAGTTTTGTCGTTCCACTGCTAGAATGGCAAGTTCCTCCACACAGTGAATAGGGGGAGATTTGTTGGGTTTATATTCACTTGTTTGAAGGTCCAACTAAAAGCCCAATAGGGCTGTTAATATAAAAGTGAAAGTTTTCACTTTTTGCTTTCCACCGAGAGAACAGTAACGGCAAAGAGAGGAAAAGAAAAATAGGTTTCGTGCAGTTTTGGTATTTCAGCTTTCCGAGATAACCAACAGTTGGATAGAGCTAAAATTTTGACACCGTGTTCGTAACACGAGGGTCTTCAATCTAAACGGTGGAATCGGGTTTTAGAGGCTTGTACATCCAAATTTCAGTGGCAGTTCTGCTCCACAATTTGTGAAACTTTTCTATTTTTTCTCTTTGGTTTAGTGTCGTGAGATTAATTATTTTGAGTTATTATCTGTTGTATACTTCTAGTTTTAACTAGGGATAACTCGTTGTAACGTATTATTGATTATAATGGAGTTTTTTACTTCCGTCCGTGGTTTTTTACTCCTCGCTTTGAGGAGATTTTTCACGTTAAAATCGTTGTGTGTTGTGCTTGATATCTACCATATATATGCTTGCTGATTTTTCATTAGGAACACAAGAGAGAGAATAATTGATCTTATTAGAATAGTGTTTATTCCCAACATGGATACGATTTTTTGTAGAGGACTTGCAGTTAAAAACTCGTTTGGATGATGATTTTTGTAGATTGGTTGTATCGTTTGGATGTGATTAGAAATAAGTGATTATTTGAAGGGTTAGAAATGATTGAGTAGAAATGAGTGGTTAGAAATAAGTGAATAAAAATAAGTGATTATTTTGAGTGATTAGAAATAAGTAATTATTTTGACTGATTACAATGACTCGTTTAAATATGACTGTTTGAAGATAAATTGTAAATTTTCATTTATAATAGTCGGTTTATTACATCAAACAAATACACCCATAAAAAATAATATTCATTTTTAAAAATAAAATTAATATTAGAGAATTTACCATCAGCAACACATTCTGCCTCTTGTATTATATTTGCCGCACAATTTCTAAAATAATTCATTTATAGCACATTGATTTCTATTACTCAACTAGATATAGAACTTAATTTGGATTTCTATCACTGATAGAAAACTCAAGCAGTGATAGAATGAGTCTATCATTGATTGAATTCTATTACTAATGGAACTCAATCAGTGATAGAATTCAATTTAGATTTTATGCTATAAATGAATTAGTTTTGATTTTATGCTATAGATGGAAGTACTTTGTCATTTTTTATCATACATGCAAATCCCCTTAATATTACTCACTTCTCCAGTAGATTTTGATTTTGGTAGCATTTTGTTTATTTATTTTTAGGGTCATAGAAGATTCTCTAAGTGTGGGAACACAAGACAGCCCAAAATTTAGAGATTTATAGACATAATTTAAAATTTACAATCTACTAAAAACAATATTAATAATTTAATGACTTATTATATATAAAAATAAAATTTGTAAGAACCTGTTAAATATAAAATTTAAAAATATGACAATCTATTAAACACAAAATAAAAACGTTAGGAGGTGTTTGAATAGAAGGGTTAAGAAAAGTGGTTTTGATTTAGAGAAGACAAAACATGTTAACCATCGTGGAATAATTCAAGTGGTCAAAGAGGGTCTTAGGATATTTAAGGTAATGAATTCAATCTATGGTGGTCACGTACCTAGATATTAATTTTCTACGAATTTTCTTAACATCCAAATGTTGTAGGGTCGGCGGTATATCCATACTAGTCATTGGCACTCAAGGTGTCACGATCTAACTTCGTTGGCCTTAGCGAAGCGGCCGTGTGGCACGAGCTCTAATCCGGCGAGCAAGTCAGCCAAACAAAAACGCAAAGCGGGTGGCACAACTGGGTGCAACCTCCATCTCGGAACTTGAGAAAAAGGTTTTCGAAAAGGGAGGAAGAGAAATGCTTTTGTCTTTCGAAGGGTTATACAACATTACAATAAGGACCACATTAACTATATTGCATGCTCACATAACTTGGAGGAAGGAAGCTTCAAGAAGTCATACCCCCTATAGTACATTTTGGGCCATTTTTTATGTGGCTAGCTTGCACGTCAAAATGGCGAGGAGACATACACTAACAACAATACAACGAAATGACAACAACAACGGAAGTAAACCCTATACTATGAAAACATGATAAAAAGGGGTCTAAACGGGCATGCGGCCATGTGCAACACGACAAGCATGACCTTGACAAACTCCCCCACTTAACCAGTTGACGACCCCGTCAACCAACTCTACTCGAACTCATCAATCGTTTGAGGAACTTATTCTCTTGGGTCTAAGCGGCATGCGACCATGTGCAATACGCACTGAACAAGCATGACCGTGACACAAAGCATACTCACAAAATGTTGAATGACTCATCTTACAATATATATCATTGGGCCTACATGAACTGCACTATACAAGCTGGAGAATAAATATCTCTAATTTAAGGATGCTTTATATTATGTTAAATTTTGAAAAGTAATGATAAAAATCTTCTCTTTTTATTGATTTTAGTTAAATATATAGCTCACGGTATACTAAATTCAAAAGATTGTCCAAACAAATTGGTGATAATATTATATGTTTGGATGAGATTTTGGATGATGAGTTAGTTTGAAAAATTATGTTGAACAAATAGAAATTGAAAATTGTAATAAAAATTCGTTTGGATATAATTTTTATATAGAGGAGTTAAACAAAATAATTTATTTGGATGCGAATTTAAAATAAATAATTATTTTGAGTAGTTAAAAAAAGAATGATTAAAAATAAATAGCTAAAAATGATTCGTTTTTTAAGAGTTACGAATAAATGATTAAAAATGAGTGGTTAAAAATAAAGAGTTATTTTGTGTAGTTATAAATGAATGATTAAAATAAATGGTTAAAAATAAACAAATAAAAAATTATTTTATTTGGATATTATTTTTGTAAATCTTTCCTAAATTGGACAAACAAACATCCTAATAGTGGGAGGAAAAACTTGGGGCAATTACAATTGGGACAACTTGCAGCCCATGCTCGATGCTAAAACAATTTTCCATAGAAAATAAAATGAATAGGATAAAATATATATTTATTCTTTATGATCCGAAGAAAGTTGGAGTTTAACTAGTTTCAAAAATTAGAATTTAGTCTCTATAATTTTAAAAAAGTTAGAATTAAATTTTTATGATATGAAAAAAATTAGAATTTATTTCCTTGTAAAAATTAGAATTTAATTTCCGTAATTTTATAAAACTTAAAAATATAGTATTTATCGTATGTAACCGTTGACATATTTAATATATGAAAGCTCACTATTCATGTATAAATGATATAATTTTTTTGTTATTTAGTCACTTAATTCATAATGTCATCATTAACACATATGAATAACTAACTTTCAAATACTAACGATTCAAAATAACAAAGACTAATTTTTAAGTTTTATCAAATCATAAGAACTAAATTATAGTTTTTATAATCATATGGACCAATTTCTATATTTTTTCAAACTATAAAAATTAAATTCTAATTTTTTAAATTATAAGGATGAAATTCTAACTTTTTTTAATTATTGAAATTAAATTTATATTTTATTTGAATAAAAAAAAAAGAAAAAGAAAGATGCTTTTATAGGGATCTATGCTCTGCTGTGCTGAGATCAGAGAAAAGTATGGTCATGACTGTCAACGACAGATTCAATCTCATCTCATTTACCCAAATACCCAAATTATAATTTCTAGTTTAACTATTTTTCTTAAAACAAAAAAACGAAGAACAGGCAGCATCTTTCTATATCAAGATGACACTAACACCTATCACAAAAATTCTTAATCTTATCCGTCTCACTTCACCCTCTATGATACATAGAGATGTCCACGCGGTAGGGATGAGGATGACCATCTCCATTCCCGCCACCCATTTTAATTTCTATCCTCATAAAATTCATTAGATTGAGAGCGTTGATTCTTTGCGGAAAATTCATCAAGATTTGGTTTTTGTGGGGAATCATTCTCAATTTAACCTTTTTTTTTTTTACTTTTTTTATGAATTTTTAATTCAATTCAATAAGTTTTAGATTATTTTTCAAATAGTTAAAAAAAATGTTTATTAATTTTCAATTAGAGAGTAAATTATGGAAAGAAAATATTTATCTAAATTAATATTTTTCCCTTGTATGTATATAAATGTATTGGATAATATAAAATATTAAGAGACGGGGACGAAAGATACATTTTCCGTCTCCGTCCATGTTTATTTTGTAGGAAATTTTTCATCCCCACTCACTTCTTCATTCTTTGCCCCGTAAGAGTAAGTCCTTAGACCCTGGCCCTTGGGAAAATGGACATGATTATTAATTTTTAGAAGAGTAATGAATGTTTTATCTACTAAATTATGTTTAAGTTGAAATGCATAACCAAACTTGTAATGGAAACTAAAATAAACATTCCACAGAATATACTCATGCAAATATGTGAATATATATACTATAGAAAGTGAAATTATCTAGACAGTTTTGAGATAGATTGAAGAAGGAACAAGAAATTTGTGTTGTTTATTAAAAAAAGGGAGAGGGGTCCATGTCCATGGCAGCCAATTTGGAAAGGGGTGAATGCAAATATCAGAGAATGGAACTCCCAATTTTATTCAAAGTCAAAATGAAAATCAATAAAGACAGCAACTGCCCCATCTCTCTCTTCAGAATTCTGTAGGAAAGTGGGTGTGAGTACAAAAATTATAAATGAAATCATCACAATGTAGTATTTTTAATAACATTACAAAATTTGCATCTTTTAATTGTTGGAGATACTTGGGCATTCGTCCCACATCGAAAAATTTGATGAGTCTTCAACATCTTTAAATAATATATAGGTTATATGCAATAAAAGCTCTATCTTGAGGAGTATGTTATGATCTAATTTTGAATCGAATCTCAATTTTATTTTATTGGACTGAATACCCGTTTAAATTTAATGAGCTATGATGTCATACCAGATAGTGTGAATATCCATCTCAAAACCAATTAGTTTTGAAGTAGAGCCACATACTATCTAATATGGTATTAGAGCTCCATGTAGGCTAATGGTCCTCTAAATTTCGATCCAACCTAAATATTTAAAAATCTAAGTGGGTAACCTTAAGTTTGATCCCGAAAATTCAGATCTGACCCAAACGAGTAAGCCAAAGCGGATGTTTCGATCCATAAGTTTGGATCTAATCCAATATGGTCTTCTCAATATGACACCATCTTGAGGGAATATGTTGGAAATATTCACCTTGTCACCTTTGTCCCATATTAAAAAAGGGAGTCTTCAACATCTTTAAGTGATATATATGTTACTTTACTACTAATTTTTTTTGAAGTGTGGAACCTTATATTAGTTAATATTAATAATTATTTTTAATTTTGACTATTTGAATTAACTTACGTGCACCTTGACTATTGTCACGAGATATACCGTTCACCCTACCTTCAAACTAATAGGATATATATTGTTTGGTCAGTTGTCATCTTTCAAAGTTTAAAAGCACTTATGATGCTGGTTTTTTTCTTCTCCTTTTTACCCAAAATGTACCTTTTCAACTTAGTTTTCAACAACCCCATGATGAAGAAGATGAATTTTATGAGCCTTCTTTCTTTCTTAGATGTAATGATATTAATGCAAAAACTTTCTACTTCAAACCCAATTGGATAAGCTGATTTCCACTTTACTGTGCCAAAAAAAAGAGTGTCCTTTGGATTCTTAGAAAAAGTTGCGTGTATTATTTTGGGGTAGGTAAAGTTTGGGCCATGTGTCTTTAATGTTAGTCCCCTAAAGTCTTTGTAATATAAAGGCAAGATTTTTGGCCAACTGAGGACAGGTTCCTTAATTAAGTTTAGCTCAAAGCTCTATTCAATTAATTGCTTTAATAACTTATTACTTGGGTTGTAACTTAATGTCGTTTGTTAGGGTTTAGGGAGTTTGTCAACAGACGGGTTACAATTTTTGTAAAGAATATAACTTGAATGAAAACATGTTTTTCTTTTTGAGTATTAATGAACATGTTTTTATGATTACAGCTATGAAAAAATGTTATTTATTATATCAAGGTTAAATGACAAAATTCATTCTTGTAATTTTTGTGGTTATTTAATTTTTTTAATTTTTTTTTTTTTTCGGAGAAAGAATCAAATAGTATATAAATTATTGGAGAAAGAATTTAATTTTTCGACTTTAAAAGTTTCATTTAAGTGCTTAGACTTTGTGGTACTTTTATATTATTAGTTTCATTATCATGAATATTAATTATATTATTGTTTATGCGACATTGCATTATGACATGATTTGGCAGTCCTAATCAACTAGATGAATTATAAATTTCAACAAACGTTACCTAGAATTTTAATTCACATCTCACATGGGCCTCTTGTCCAGCGACTACCTATCCCAAATCTTTATTCAATCTTAATATTTAATTATAATTTATTCTAAAGGTATATCATATTAATATTTTAAATAAATTGTCAATAAAAGGATAATTAAACTGACACAAATAGCAAAGGTTTTGAGTACTAAAAAACATTAACATATAAGTTTTCTTTAGTTCAAACATTACAACATATAATATAATTAAGGTGAAAACCGGAATATTCACCACATTATGGTAGCATTTTACACTCGAATAAAATAATGATAGTTCGAAATTCTGTGAAAATTTAAATGCTAATAGCACTCTACCATATTTAGTTGCAAAAAAAAAAGAAAGTGTAAATATATAATTTCTAAATTTACAAATCTTTTATTTTTGGAAGTTCACTTGATCACTACAAGAATGGATGATGGTTAAAAATAAGAACAGATTGCAAATCTAAACTCCAAATAAATGTAATTTTCAATAATAAATTTATAAATTCAGATTATTAGACAATTATATTTATACCTTTCTTATTAAATATTATTTATTATAAATTGAAATTTATTATTAACGAGGAAATTTGTAAAAAAAATTCAACTCCCTCCCCTAAAATTACTCTCCATCATTCCCGTCTCATAACTCTCATTTCATAAGTTTCCTTTCGAGTTCTCTTTCTTCTTCTCAAAACAAACCTTAAATTAAAGATGAATTTATTTATAAAAATATCTTTTACTTATGTTGTATAGTAGAGTATTATTCGTATTAATAATTAATATAGTATTACTTAGTTTTGATAATATAATATAGTTATTGTAATCTGGTACTAATGGATATTTATTTTAATACCATCTATATTAAAGGATCCATAGGGTATTAATATAGTTATTGTATCAATACACCTTATTTAAATTAAGAGCATTATAATACCGTTGTAGTATTAATGACATAAGTATTACAATACAGTAGGGGTCTTAATGTTTTAAGTACTACAAATACAATATTTAGATTAACATGTTTGTTGCAATCATTTAAAAAAAAAAAAAAAGAATATGGTAAATACGGTTATTAATGTTCCTTAACGATTATTAACACTCTTATTAAAAATATGTATGTGTATATTCAACGTATTTAAGTCGAATTTGACCAATAATACAGCCTAATAAATAAATACATAAATACATAGTATAAAATAAATATAGTATTTATTAGTAATATAGTCTTTATTTGAACTTTCACAACAACAAAAATTAGGGATTTCATTCCATCTTTGTGTTCTAGTACTGCAAATCTCAAGGAGGGAATATCGACGCGAAAATTAAATTTTGATCGTCGAATCTTCAACGTTTCCAGTACGGGGATGATTTTGTATCTTCAGCTTCAATGTTCAACTCTAGTGAACAAACCTTCCATGGGATGATGTGACAGTGGCATTGTGTCGTTGTTGTCTCCATCTACAAGAGTGTGAGTAATTGGTCGCCGAAAATCGTCATTGGTTGGTTCATAAGAAATTGCGATAACAATTCAGTATGAGAGGTTAGTTTTTGTTTTGCTGAAAATATAGAATACATGGGTCGAGATATATTTCAGTCACTTCATAATTATAATACATTTCATTGTCATTTTGGAGGTCGTTGGTTTGGAGAAGAAATGCAAATAACATGATGATTTAGAAATGGAATAGGAATAATGAGGTGATAGATTTTGTAAATCAATTATGAAATTGGTTAAATGAAAGTCTACTTTTAGAATGGTATGATTTTATTAAATATGAGAAGTTTTTTTTTTTAAACAATTAAACATGGAAAGTTTGATTATCATATTTAGAAATCTAAATCGAATGAAATAAATAAAAGGAGGGGAAAATGGTATTAATAAAAAAAAATGGGAAATTCAGATTTCAATAAATAAAATTAAAGTACAAAAAAAAGTTCCATGCCTAATTTTGTAAATATTTTTTAAAAATAGTATATTGAATACAATTTTCCTAAAAATAATCTATTTCAGTTTTTTTTTTTTTTTTTTTTTTTTTTTTGCCTTCTTTCAAGTTTTCAACAAAATTACGGTATATAAAAGAAAAAAAAAAGATTCGACCTCATATGTAAAAGGTCATTTGGGTGGGTTTTTTTGACATGCTTTTTCACAAATATTCTGTGTCCTTACTCATAAATCAGAATGGTGAAGCACAAAGGTAAAAGCAGACACATAATTACATTGCCTCTGCCATCAATATGTGAAAACGAACATCCAATCAAGAAATTTTAATGATTTCTAATAACTGGGATAGTTGTGGTGTTTGATTACAAAATATATATATACGTGTATATATATATATATAGTAGTTTGAGTAATTAATTTTTTGTTTAAAGATTAAAATTAATAATTATTGTAGCAGTTAACTACTCATTTGAAGATTAATATTAATAATAATTGAGTAATTAACTGTTCGAAAAAGGATTAATATTAATAATGATTGAGTGATAAATTTGATGTGAAGTTGGAAATTTGATAAAAAATTTGATATGAATTTTGATAGAAAATTTGATGAAAGACTATTTATTACCAAATACAAATAAAAGATTTTTGAGGATTAACCACTCCTCTTTTAAACTAACAAACAAACCTACCCAAGAAGTATAATATTTTTGAACATTCATTTTCATTATTATTATTATTATTATTAACTACTGAACATGCACGTGTTTGATTGAACTTTTAGATTATACAAGTCCCCCACTATTTTTTTTTATGTAAATTTTATATGCAATAAAAGTTGAAATTTGTTTTATTTTTATAATTCTTTTACTTTTTTTTATGGTCAAGTATAACCAAAATGATTTTTGAAAAACACGAGATATGATTAAATAATGAAATGTTGTGTGAATCTAAATGAGAGTTGTTTTCAAATTGATTTTTCTGGAGAATTTTACGCTTATTCTCAAGTTAATTTGGCCAAAATTTCTTAATCAACTACGTCAACCAAAAATAGTTCAATCAATTTTCCTCCCTTTGTAATTAATTGCAGGTATAATATAGATAAATAAACCTAAATAAATTTCTTAATCAAAATTGATATTTATTTAAAAAAAAAAACTAAAATAGATAGTTAGCTGGCTACTGCGCCGAGCTATGCTTAGCTGGTTAGTGAAGCTTCTTGTATGATTAAATATATTATCTTTAAAATCAAATAAAGCTTGATTGCTTCGTCTTTCTTTATTTTTGAAAAAGATTGCTTCTCTTTATAAGCTTTCATTTTCGACTGGAATGTGTCACATCGTAACCCCACCACAAATTAAAAGACGAAAATCAATCTCAATTTTCAAATAAAGTTTTTTCTTTTCTTTTCTTTTTTTTTTTTTTTTAATTATTTCTAAACACCAGATCAAAGACTTCTTTATTCCTTACCATCTGGGTGATTGGATTTAGAGATCGAAAGAGGAGATGAGAAGAGAAATTGTTAACTTCATATTTGTTTTTAGTACATTACAACATCTCTCAACTCCTCTCAATTTCTCTTAACTCATTATCAAATATCTTATTTAATTATATTAAATTTTATTTGATTTAAAAAATTATATTAAATTTTATCTAATTTTTAACTCTTTTTATTTTTTTCAATTTTAACATCATATCAAATCTATTATTTAATTATGTCAAATATATATAATATATATTTATATATATATAATAAACATCATATCCACTTACGTCAATTTCTCATCTCTTCTCCCTTTATAACACCAATATCTAAACAAGTATTTTATCTTTCCAAATCACTCAATTTCCTCTCAATTTCTTCTTCCTCTCCTCTCATCTCTTCTACTCCTCTAAACTCTAAAATCCAATTACCCCCTTATTATTCGGAATAAAAGGAAAATTAAATAATATGGAATAGACTAAAAGCAGAAAGAATAACTCCTACCATTGAAAACCTATATTTAGGAAATTTGAGACTCGTTTGATAATCATTTTGGCCCTGTTTGTTAACCATTTTGTTTTTTGTTTCTAGTTTTTCATTTTTTATTTTTAATTATTTGTTTTATAAAATAAAAATTATATATGTTTGATAACTGATTTTAGTTTTATATTTTTAAAAATCAGAAACCAAAAAACATGTTTGATAACTGTTTTTTGTTTTCAAATATCACATCTTGTTTTGATTTTTTTAGTTTTTTACTCTTTATTCTTGATTTTTTCATGCTTTTTTTAAAAATGAAAACAAAAATTTGTTTTTAAAAGCTACTTTTTTTTTGTTTTTAGAATTCCTTTAATATTTTTAAAACATTTTTAAAATTTTAAAAACAAAAATCAAAATTGGTTATCAAACAAACATGTTTTTAAAAAGTTAAAAACAAAAATAGAAAATAAAAAACAAAATGATTATCAAACAGGATCTTCATTTTTTGTTTTCTATTTCTATTTTTAACTTTTTAAAAATAGGTTTTTTTTATAACCAATTTTGGTTTTTCTTTTTAAAATTTTAAAACCATTTTAAAAATATTAAAGAAATTCTAAAAATAAAAAAAATAAAAAGATGGCTTTAAAAAAAAAATTTCTTGAAAAAATGTTAGAAAAGTAATAAAACATATAAAGTTCGAATCTGCAAGTTTGAAATTTATTAGATCAATAACATTCTAAAAAAAATTATTTTGTTTTTATTCAATATTAAAAATAATAAATTTTGATTTTTTAAAAAACAAAAAACCGTAATCAAACGCTAGTTAAAAAAAAAAAAAAAAAAAAAAAAAAAAAAAAAAAAAAACGTTATAAAACATGTATTATTTTTATTTAACAAAAAACAAAAAACGAAATTGTTAATTCTAAGTAAGCTTTTCGATTTTTTTTTTTTTTTTTTCATTCCTCCTTCAAACCAATTTCCAAAACAAGATTTATATGTTCCAAAACCGGTCCTCATTGCTTCCCAACAGGGAATTCTCACCAGAAACTACTCTAAATTTAACTACTTTTTATATGTTTGCTCCATATGGGATCATCCAGAATCATTTTGTTTACTTATCGGACCATCAAGAATCATTTGCTCCATAATTATCTTATTTTCACTTTTTTTTTTTTATTTTGTTCTTAACTACTTTTTATTCTCTTTCTTAATTATTTTTCATTTTTTCTATAACCATTTTTTACTCTTTTTATATTCACTATTTTAATTAATGGTTATTTTTATTATATTCCCCTTACCTCAAATACAAATGATTATTTTCACACATTAATCATTCTTTTTCACATTCTTTTCTTAATTTCATGGTTATTTCCATAATTGTTTTCATTCTTTTTGTTGAAATAAATTCTAGATCTAATATGCTCAAATCAGAAACTAAAAGATGAAAATCAAACCAAGCAAGAAGGAGATGGAGAAGAGAAGAAGCACACCGAAATTACGTGGTTTAGGAACTAGCCCTACATTCACTATACAAGTTAGAGATCATCTTCTTATTAACAAATTGCCAAGGTTCTTCATCAAGCTTACAAGGTGTCTCAAATGGTGGCTCTTAAGGATTCAAATGGGATAAACCCTAAAAATGGGTTTATATAGCTTCACCAAAAACCCATAAGGCTAAACCCAACATTTAACTCGAAGTTAAATACACAACCATAGTTAGGTTATGAGAAGTCACCAATAGATCAATTAGGTTTGGTCGGTTTTTTATTGTTTTCTTTCACTTCTAGCCCATTAGTATATATAACTTGGGCATTAAAGACTAGAGCATTTGTTAAATATAAAAAACTAGTATTCCATTCCAAAAAGAAAAAAAAAGAGTATTCAATTCTTACCCTACAAGTATTCCCTCATGGTTTCACCCTTTCACAACATTCTTATTTGGAAAGAGTTAGGATGTGGAAAATAATAAGGTCGTTTTTGGTCTAGAGTCCAAGAAAATATCATGGATATAAATGAAGTAATTGATTGCTTCTCCAAACTCATATTAAATAATTCACAAATAACACAACTTAAAAAAAATATGTATTTTATATATCTTGTAATATAAGAGATTTGGGTTAGTATAATTAAATGGAACTATATTTCAATATGGAATTATAATATTATTATTATCTACTAGTCATCCAGTAACATTTCTTAGACGCGATTAGAAAAATGAAAACCAAAAACTACTCTTTCGGGGCGGGGCTTATGAAAGACATACGGGCACAAACAAAATTTGGAACAACACTCACATTATCTCCGAAACTAATTAGTTTATAAACAAAAGAAAGATAAAAATGGGTGAGACATATTCTCTCCTTTTACATCACAACTCTATTGCCAACATGAACGATGTTTTAATGGCATTTTGTACGATTTAATAACTATTAAGTTACAAGTTCAATCTCCCTTTCTCCGATATGTATTGAACCAAAAAAAAAAAGACATCCCAACTCTATTCCATATATAGTCCTATAAAAATAAAATAAATAAGGGAGATAGAACAAAAATGATGTGAAATGATTCTCATACAAATGTTCACCCACAAATAATAATAATAAAAAATATGGTTGCTTGTTCTAGTTGTTTATTGACAAAAAGCCTACTGATTACAGACTATAGAGCGCTTTTTTTTTCTTTTTTTTTCTTTTTTGAGAATGACTATAGAGCATATTTCCCTATCATAGATAATTTTAAATTTAAAACATAACACGAAAAAGCTAACACCAAATTTAATACAAGAAATAGCATAATATAAATATTTTATAAAATTTATAAAGAAAATTAATAGTGGGTAATCTTTTAAAAAAAAGCTAACACGAAAACTATCATATAGATAATTTTAAATTTAATTCAAAATACAAGGGATTTTTTTTTAAGTACAAGTTGGGAAAGGGAATTAAAGGATGAAATAAGGTTATTATCAAAATATAAAACTAAAATGATATTTTATTATTATTATTTATTTATTTAGATCAGTTTTAATTTTTTAAATGAACCTTCGAAATATTCTAGTATTACGTTTTAAATTTACCAACGTTATATATTTATATTTTATAGATCTTTTAAATAAACCTTCGAAAAAAATTAGGATATCCAATAGGTTTACGGGGTGATTGGATTTAAAGGTAGGGAAGGGGAGAGGAGGTGGAAAGAAAAGTCATTTAGAGATTGAATTATTTATTATTATTATTATTATTTTAAAAAAAATATCATTAATCAACCAACTAGTTCGAACAATCATCCTCGAACATAGAGCCAACAATAGGGGAGATTCTGCCTCCAAAAATCTTGCTTGGAGATTGATGTTTGTAAGAGAAAATGTTGAAAATAAATTTTGTTTAGAGATTGATATTGTTAAGAATCTATTCATTTAATTTTTAACTTTATTTTATATTTCAATTTTAGCAAATAAATAAAGAAATAACTTTTTAATAACGTAACCAATAATTACTTTAATTATCTTTCATTCTACGAATTTTATTTAAAATACTAAAAATATTTTAATTTTAATTGATTAATCCTACTAATTTGTAAATATTAATAAAAAATTTACTATTTAAATTCTATAAAAAAAAGTTAAATATTTTAGTTTTGATTGATTAATCTTACTAATTAAAAATAAATAAATTGATTTTATTTTTATTTTATTTTTTAATATGTAATTTCTTAACTTTTTTTTTTTTTTTGAAACCAATGTAAATTTCTTAACTTAATACTTCTCTTCTGGTTGTTTCAAAAAAAAAAAAAAACAAACTTCTCTTCTCGTTATTGTATGGTTAGTTAGTTATGTATATGCATAGGTTTAATATATTTATATTTTTTAAATCATTTTATATTATATTGTTTAATGAACATAGCCACTATTAACAATTTAATTTTTTGTGACTTATTTTTTAGATTAATTCACTATTTATTTAGATAAAATGATTGGTGGTTAAGCAATTAGCTCTTGTTTAATAAAAAAAAATGATTAGTTGTTGTTGAGAGAATTTTTTTTTGAGTCGTATTTATTTTAATTGTAATTACTTTCATTAGTTTTGATTTTTATAATTAAAATTCTAATTTGTAATCACATTTCAAAATTGAATAAAAATTTAAACTTTAAGATTTTTTTTTTTTTTTGAAACATAAAATTTTCATTTCCAGCTTGCGAAATGAAAATTTTCTGTTTCAAAAAAAACTAAATGAAAATTTTTAATTTTAAATTTTTATTTTTGTATATTCAAAATTTTTCATTCAAGTAAATTATTGACCTATATAACAACCAAGGATAAGTACATCAAAACTGAGATAATATTTTTTTTTCATTATTTATCTTAATTTTTAACCTTTATAATTAAATTTCTAATATTTAATCTAATTTCAAAATTTTAATAATTATTGAATTAAAGATAAATTTAAATTATATATTTTTTGCATTTTTTTGAGAATATATATATATATATATTGCAAATTAAACTTTCAAGATTAAGTAATTTTCTAGTCAATATCCTACCATAAAATTTAAATAATTTTTTTTTTCATTACTTTTAATTTTGATCTTTAAAATTAAATTTCTAATTTATAATCAAAATTTTAAATTATAAATATCATTCAAGTTAATAAAACTAAAAAAGTTCAAATTTTTTATTTTTACAAATCAATATTTAAAATTATTTTTTATTTATTTTTAGTTGGACAACAAGAAAAGATGCTTCGAACGAATAAACTATGAATCATAAAAGGACATTAATAATGTTGTATTGGTTTTTTTTTTTTTTTTTTTTTTTTTTTTTTTTGAAACTACTAATTTTGAGTGAATATGACATAAAATAAAATAACGAAATATGAAAGTAATTTTTTTTTTTTTTGATATTTGTAAATAAATTTTTATTTTGTAAATATTAAATTTATAAGCTCAAAACCAATTTAAAAGGAGTGGCTTAATAGTCTTATTGTTTAGTGGTAATTTAGTTTAACACTACGATTATAAATTTGATAATGAAAATCAGAATTTAACTCTTATTTATTTTAGTCCCTTTCCCTAATTTATATTAGAATTTTTTTTTCATATATTATTAAAGTGAGTATATATATATATAGTTGAACAATAATTAAGATACATATATCTTAATTATTATCATTTTAGAGTCTATGTTGTAGCGATGGAGAAATTGGAAAACAGAATATAGTTGAATTGCACGTAACAAGAATAGTGCCGAGAATGACAACCACTTCACTCTTTTAGACTTTTATCTTATTCTAAGATTTTTATTAATAGCCTGTCTATTAATGCCAGCTCAATTCACAAATACTTTCATCTTCCATGTATATTATTTTAATCAAATTTTCTTTCATTTTCAATAAAATAAGCTTATTTTCAGGACAAATTTCTTTTGTATGCTGCATCCATTTTGAATTAATATTATTTGAATTTTGTTAACGAATTCAAAAAATGAAATAGCCTTTTCAATAGCATATTTCTCTGTTTCATATTTCTTCAGATGAACAAAAGTCTATTGGATGCTCTTAAAAAGAATAGTCGAGCGATATTTTGATGAATTAGTACGAGATTTTCCGTTCGAATTCCCTAATTCTTTATAGTATTAAAAAGGATGCCCTTAAAAAATGTCTATTTTTGGGGCTGTTCGCCTAAAATTATAAGCGGGTGATTGAATTTTGGAGTTATATATGAGAGGAGAGGAGATGAAGTGGAAGAGAAAAAGGAAGTTAGTGATTTGGAAGAATAAAGTATGTATTTGGGAATTGATGTGTTAGAAAAACTTTTGGAAGGATAAACAAATTGACAAGGATCATCAAGTTTACAAGGTGTCTCAAATGGTGGCTCTCAAGGATTCTCTTTCAAAAGGAATAAACCCTAAAAATGGGTTTATATAGCTCCACCAAAAACCCATAAGGCTAAACCCAACGTTTAATCCAAGGTTAAATACTCAACCATGGTTAAGTTATGAGAAATCACCAATGAATCGATTCACTTTTTTAAAATAATACTCGATCCTTCAATTGATATATTAGAAAATCAAAATATATTAGTTCCGTTGGGTTTTGATGGAAGGATGAACTGAACAGAGTGTATAAATAGTAAAGAAAAATCCAAATATATTAACATTGAGATTTAATGTAAGAATCAATTTAAATATGACATATAAATTAAAAAAATACTATAAATATTATGTTATAAGAAATTTTATGTTTTGCTACGAAAAAAATCTTGAAAAGAAAATTGAAAATCAAATTGAGAACGAAACAAAAAATTAAATTTTCATAAAAATCAAAATCAAATATCGAACCAATCCAATAATCTTTTCTTTTATTGGATATCAGTTTGAACCCAATTATTGAAAGTCAAGAATATCTATTTAGTTATCGAATTAGCACAAAATCGACATAAACTGAATCGAAATCGCTGATGGGTGATTTCATGAAGTACAAATTGAGTAATTGATTACACTTAGGCCATGTATAAAGAATTGGAAAATTTGATAGATTGAATCCAATAAAGTAGAATGTAAAGTATTGTTATGATTGTTTAAATTGAATAGAACAGGGTCACAGCTAAAAGAGATTAAAAATTACAATAATAATGAAAAGGAAGAAGAGAAAGAACGATACAAAGATTTTATGTGGAAAACCCTTAAACAAATTAGGGTAAAAATCACGGACAAGGATAGAAGAACTTATTGTAAAAATAGGAGTTACAAACTTTCTCTCTTACAAAGTAGCAACAAACTCTCTTATAAGGAGAAATTCTCTCTATTTTTATCTCACACCCTTACTCACTTAGATGTGGGATGTCATGGGCGATTTTAGGATGGTTTGCCAACAAATGACATCACCTATTTATAGTCTCATGAACTTGGGCTCCAAGTAAAATCTTATGGTTATAAATTGGCCACATCTTGGTTTGGTAATCAAAGAAATCACATGGTCTCAATTTTGCCACAACTTCACTTTGGACAAAGTCATGTATGATCTAGATCTTTCTTCAACAATCTTGGACAAATTGTATTTCTAGAATTTTCTTCACCTATCTTAGACCAATGGTGTTCTAAAATTCTTTTCACCAATCTTAGACCAATGGTGTTCTAGAATTCTCTTCACCATTCTTAGACAAATGATGTTCTAGAATTCTCTTCATCAATCCAGAACATATGTGTATTATCTAGAACCTTCTTTGGCCATCTAAAATAAAATTGAATGATCTAACATATTTCAATATTATTCAACATGTATTAGTTCAACCTCAAATTAAATATAAAGTAAAATATTGGTCTCACTTAAAAAAAGAAATATTGGTCTTCATAACAACCCTAATATTCTTTTTTAGACACTTTTATGTTGAGGATTTGATGTTGTTTTACGTTGGAAATTTGAAAAAAAAAAAAAATCTCTTAATATCCATAAAACAAGGAATTGTCGATGTGATCCAAAATTAGTTAATTGAAATGGCACTATATCCATGATCTTACATTGAAAAAAAAAAGAGAAAACCTCATATTAAATAGTATGGATATCTATCTTAGATATATAGAAAACTCTCCGCTTTTAATATAAGATAATAGTAAGATCTTAATAACTCCTAACATTTATAAGATTAATAGATTATTTTTCTTATTAATCTTGGGATAGAATTTTATATTGTATTTTTATTAAATAAATAAATAAAATATGAAAACATTTAATTTTAATCTTTTATACTCAGCTTGTTAGACAACAAAACACGTGTACAAAGAAAAACAAAACATCTATCATAATTAACCTACTTAATGTATTTATAACTTTGAAAAAAAAAAATATATATTTTAAAACCAAGTGATAAATGCAAATGCATAAATTTTGGAAAGTAAGCCTTCCACCCCAACTTAGGATAGGTCCATTTAAACACCTAGTCAAATCATTGTCTTTTCCAAAAGTTATTGACCACCCTATTTGAGCACAGGAGACAACATTTAAATATGGTGAATACAATTTTAATCACAAAAATTAAAATAAAAAGCTGAGGAGCTTTATTTCTTTCTGAAAAGAAAGTTAGAAAACCATCCAGAATCAAATCAATAAAATCAACCTTGAAATTAAAGCATCTAACAAAAATCTTTGAAAATAAAAATACAATCTAATAAGCAACCATCCTAGAGTTCTTAAAAAACATTATGACAATCAAAACTATAAAAATGACCAAATTGACCGCCGTAAACGACAATAAAAGTGTTCAACTTATCTACCAATCAAATAAATGGGAAACAATAATTTGAATAAAATGATAGAATCATAACAACTTTTGAAGTCTTGGAGTGAGTTGAGATCTTCAAAATATATTTGTATAAAGGTTGAACTTCGAAACTTACCATTCAATGTAATAGTAAAATTTTTTATCGTCTTTAAGATGTGAAGTATTTATAAAGCAAATTATATAATATTTGCCTCTATAATCATGAATATGTTTTAACATTGTATTATAAATACTCATTAATACAAGTATTATAAAAAAATTATGTGACAATAAATGTTAATATTAATGACTATATTTGCTAAAAAAATTAAAGAGACCATATTTATAATTATTTTTTAATTTGACTAGTTTTCTGTAACAACCCGAAATTTCCAATTAGATTATTAAGGATAATTACCATGCATGCGAAATTTTCTCAAATCAATTACAACTAATAAGATCGAGTTTTATGTAAAAATAACTAATTTTATTAAAATATAATAAAACAATTTGACAAAATACTCCTTAAAACATTTACAAAGATTTTTACTAACAAGAATGCAGAAAACATGTAACTTTACCTGACTTTATAACTAATTCGGAATAAAAAAAGTCTCGACCGTGCCTATGATCTTCTCAATTGGTCTCAGTCAACCACCACGATATGCTCTGAATTCCTAAAAATTGTTAAATATAAAGGATGAATTTCGAGAAGTTCAGTAAGGAAACCCCCTTATAGAATATTACACGTGATCAACCATTACCTAATATAATTATTAGAAATATCAGAACAGTTCAAGCAAACATTCAAAACTCTAAATCATAAAGTAAATAATAGTATAAATAATAAGTTATACCAATAAACAATTAGTAATACACATAAATAATAAGAGAAGTAATTCTAACAATCAACCAGCCATATAAATAAATTATAAGAACAAGCTTAACAAACATCTAACCCTAACTAAATGAGATATTAACTCTCTCTGTCTCTCATAGGAGCTAGCAAGCTCACCGTAGAATGAATATGAGATATAAACCCTCTCATTGGGACTCATTAGTCCGTAGTATGACAGAAGTAGCATTGTGGACTCATTAGTCTCTTTTAAATAATAGATGGACACTAAGTCTCATATAGATAATGACATCGACACTAAATCTCATATAGATAACAGCATGGACACTAAGTCCGATAAAAATAATACCATAGACACTAAGTCCAATATAAATAATAGTATGGCAATACTAACTCAAACCTCTTGAGTTCATATCTTTAAAATCCATCACTTAAGTTCTCATAACAACAATCCTCGTAGTTTTCTTATGATTTCTTATCCTTTACTTCAACATTTAATACATAAAAATCAATACACATCCTTAATGATTATTACTTAAATACTCAAATATCAATTCCAATCCTTAAAATTTTTGGCCAACTTAACTAACTCCAACCAATAACTATGTATTAATATCTATAATAACCAACACCCAAATCTTGACTTTTACACTTTAATCTTAGTTCATGCTTCATAATCACAAGTTCATACTTCAACCGCTTAATTTTATTCAATCTTATCTAAACCTCTTTGATCATTGAATGAGCTTAGCCTTTTCAACTAAAAATAATTCTTAGAAAATTATAAACTATCAATGACAAATCTCGCATTCAATTAACTCATTCTCAACTTAATCCTTGCAACTCCATAATCTTAATCCCAAATTATTAACTAATTCACAATCTCACAACTTCCTATAAACCTATTTAAGTTAAAGTAAAATAATTAAAGCAACCACCACATACGAAATTCCAACAATTATATCACACATCAATTTAACAACCACATATGATAATCTAATAAAAATCTTAAGTAAAGATTAACCACGAGTTTTGTCACAAACCACATATAAAAGAGTTATTTTTTCTTACCTGACCAACGATTTGATTGATTAACCAATCCAAACTGAATACAAACATGACACGCAAAACAAGGCGATAGCGTCTTGTCAAAAACTAGGCAAGTCACCACTTGTTGGATTCATCTTGTTGTCGAGATTCTAAATTTGTGGATTGTTTGTAGAGAAACCCCCTATAACGGTATAAATTTGAGATGAAAGTTTTTAGGAAATTAAGGAGAGAAAAAGTGTGTTGGTTTGCACAAAACACAAAATGGATGAGAGAGAATGATGGTTGAGTGGGTTGGTGTGTAGTACATAAAAATAAAGAATAAAGAGTTTTATTTACAAAGGAGATAATTTAGAAAAAGGAAAAGTGTAACTGCCCAGTTTTCCACTCCGGTTCTCCAGGTACGTTCTGTTGCATTTTCTGTTGTTCGGTTGGGCCGTTAGGGCAGCTTGGACCTCTTGGGGCATTTTGGTAATTTTGCTTTCAGGGGTAGTCTCGTAATTTACCAGGCTTTGGGGTTGTTCTGTTATTTGTTGAGTTTGGGTTTTCCTTCGATTTCAGGTTTCCAGAGCTAGCATTGCTATTTGGGAGGTTTGGAGTTTTTGTTTAAAGAAAATGAAAAGTTGTCGTCGCCATGACTCGAAGCTGGAACCTATGAGGGGACACGTGTCACGATCTTCTCCCTCCCTTCCCTTTTGCCGAGACCTAAAGATTGGAGCCGCATTCTTCTTCTTTTCCTCTCATTCACTCTTTTTCTTCTCCTTTCTCTCCATTTTTGTACTCTCTCTTTTCCCCAACAACCCTTTCCGAGACACTTCGTCCAAGCCCCCTCTCTTCGCCAAGATCGCCTCCGCACGTCCCTCCGCCGAGCCGCAGCAGCAGATCGCCTCGCCTGATCGCGTGGACGTCCCGATCGTCCGCACGTTCCCTGCCACGTCTACTTGTAGCAGCGCTTGGCCATCGCAATCGCTCGTTCGCCAGATCGCCAAGCCCATCGCACGCCCTCTTCGCCGAAGCCACACCCCCGAGCTCGCTCCCGCACTCCCTTCGCAGCTACCTGTCCCCAGCGCTATGCCTTTGCTCCTAGCCACATGCAACAGCTCCCAGCTGTTCGGGTTCCGATCCCGTACCCACGCCTAGCAGCGCTTCGCCCGATCTCCCTACCGCGAACGCACGCCACAGCCGCAACTCGCCCGCTCAGTATCGCCAGCGCACGCACCCGTGCCTTCGCCTGCCCACGCACAGCCGCACTTTCATTCGCGCATCACTCCTTCGCTTGTCGCACAGCCCTTGCCCTAGTGCTGCCGCATGCCAGCCTTATCGAGAGCCAGCTGCAGAGCCCTTGTGATTCTGTTAGGGTAATTTCTCTCCCGAGCTGGTGTTGGCCGTTTTAGTTTCGAGCAGCTATCCGCGTAGAATTTAATTAGTATTTCCTATTTTATTATTTGCTAGGTTGTGTTCGACTGCAGCTCAATGAGCATCTTTTACTTGTTGTATTGTTTTCTGCTTGTTTCCAGGTAAGGATTCCTTGTCGGGGTTGTGTGGACCCTGCGGGACTTCTCTGATTGCTTTCCTGTTTATTTGCTTACTGT
>JBBMKA010000026.1:6643799-6658435 GCA_037833695.1 Sechiopsis laciniata | reverse complement strand
GCATTTTCTTAGGTAGCTCTCTCGTATCTTGGAAGACTAAGAAGCAAGCTATTGTGTCTAGATCATCTGCTGAGGCTAAATATCGAGCATTGGCAACTGTCACCAGTGAACTAACTTGGCTTCACTCCCTTCTCAAGGACCTACAAATTGTTGTGCCTCTTCCTTCCTTTGTTTACTGCGACAACCTTGCAGCCATAGCCATAGCCATCGCAACCAATCCTGTCTTCCATGAACGAACGAAGAATATTGAAGTTGATTGCCACTTTGTAAGAGACAAGATTGATGATGGATTATTGAAGCTACTTCCAGTTCGCTCAAACGGTCAGCTAGCCGACATGTTTACCAAACCATTGACCATCACCCACATTAAAAATTTAATGGTCAAGATGGGAATTCTCAATCTCCATGATTGTCCATCTTGAGGGGGGAGTATCAGAATATATTTGCATATTAGTTTTTTATTTTATTTTGTTATTTTTGTTCTCTGTACAATTAGTTTCTTCTTCATAATTAGTTAGCTATTTTTAGCGATTTGTTACATTTGTTATTTTTGTTACCTGCATAATTAGTAAGTTGTTAATGCTTTAGAACTCCTGTACATGTGACTTCTCCTATATATATATGAGAAGTTTTATTCAATAAAGCACAACTGAGATTTTAGTCTACAAATCGTGTTACTTAGTAACCATAGTAAAAAGAAAAACTTAGTGAAACTAAATAAATATAGTAAAAAGTGCATAAAATTTGAGAAACCTTATCAGTAATTAATCTTCTTGCATTTGAAAGGCAAGATTTGAGTTTCATTTCTTGTGTGGATGTAAATCTCATTAACGACCGAATCATATTGTCTGAAATGCAAACAATTTCTTGAAGATTTTCAAGCCTCCAAAAGTTAAAATTGAAGTCTGGAATATACTCTCGATAATGAGATCTCCTCCAAAGATAATATTATATCTAGAGAGATCGACAGTTCCAAGATGTGCACACTCTGCAAAATTGGCAAGGAGTCCAGGGCTTGTATAATATCCTTAAAGGTTTGGAATCATTTTTTCCCTCATATAATTACTAACTTTTCTTATATATATAAATTCTTTTCATCCTTTGGAGGTTTATGGTTTTATCGAAACCAATGTTTCCTAATTAATCAAAGAGCATAAGAAGGCTCATCGTTATAATGATAGAAATAAAGACTTGGGAGGTGTGGGCTCGATTCTTAGGGATATGAAGTTGGCTGCCTTCTACTTGTTGGTGCTCGCTTAGGAATGTTGGGTTTATTACCTAAATTAAGTCCTTCAAGAGCTTACTATATTGTTGAAGGGCTTGTTTAGTTGCCTGCCATTTATGTTAGAATCAGGTGATTGATTCGTTATTAAAGCTATTAGTAATGATTTTGAAGATTTGTCAGTTTTTCATATCATGTTGCATGATATCAAGGGTGCGTTTGGGGTAGACGGTGGTTATTATAAATTATTATATACGATGGGTTATAGTAAACGATATTTGAGGGGTAAATTATTATAATTAAGGTTATGATAAACTATGTTTGGAATGCATGTTATGATAATGAGAGTTATGATAAACGGTGTTTGGGGTGCATGTGATTATTGAGGGGCTTGATAAAAAAAACATAAATAAAATCTTTGGTTTTATAATTGCTCTTTATATATAAATAACATCAATTTGGTATAAAAGGAATTTCAAACAAATATAAAATTAAATTTTGCAACCATATTTTTTTTTATATAAATGGATAGAGGTATTATTTTAGATATAATAAACAATTTTAATTAAAAAAAAGTTAAAATGTGATCCGAATTCAATGGAAGGGGGAGTTCGACTTTTTAGGGGTGCTTGCTTGCCATATTTAAGAAGGATTTAGATGTAAGATTTACTAACTTCTCGAAAACTTATATCCAAACGAGTTTTTACTAATTTTCTTTTTTTTTTTACTTTTAAAAATAACTCCTCATTTATAACAATTCATTTTAAACTATTTAATAATTTCTAATTACTCGTTTCTAATCATTTATTTCAAATCTATCAAAATAACTCATTTTTAACCACTCAATTTTAATCATTCCGTTATCACTACTCAAAATAACTACTCATTTCAAATCATCATCCAAACAAAGTTTTGACACTAACTCGTCTATAAAAAAACTACATTCAAACGAGTTTTTACTACAATTCTCAATTTTTAACTACTCAAAAGAATTAAAACTCCTCAATTTAAATCCTCCTTAAATATGATAAACAAACATCCTTTTGGGTGTGTTTGGGGCAAGAGGAATGATAATGATTTAGGGAGGAATAAGAATGAGGAGGAGAATAGGGAAGAAAATAATTATGGAGGGAATGATTATTTTTGTTTGGGGTGAAAGTAATGATTATGGAGAGAATGACTATTTATGTTTGAGATAAATGTAATGATTATAGGAAAAATAAAATAATGAATATGATAAAAGTGAAAAATAATGATGTATAGTACGAAAAATTATTAGAAAAAGAATAAAAATAATTAAGATGAAAATAAAAAAAGTGATTTTTGAAAAATAATTATGGTGATTAAAAGAATCATTCTTTAATTAAATAGAAAAAAAAATTGTAAAAGTTAGTTTTGATGGGAATCAAGGGTATTATGGGAATTAATGAACTGACGATTTAAAAAGGTTGAAACGAAAAATAGAAAAAGCTGCAGCTCTATGTTCCCACCTAGTTTTTCATCACCCATAATAGGTCTCTTCTTTTTAGGCTACTCTCTTTAATCTTTTGTTTCACAAATTTTTCGCTACCCCTTTTTTCAAATTTTAGACTTCAAGGAAAGTTTGGTGAATTTCAAAAAAAAAAAAAAAAAAAAAAAAAAAAAAAGATTTGATCGCATGATATCGATAGTCACAAAATTGATAATATTCAATGGAGTAAAACAAATGAAATTGCTAAGACTTTACTGCACGAAAATTGATAATCTACCATCAATAAAATTTAAAATTAATAATTTTTAATCAAGTTAACTATTTTATATTGACTATGTATCAAATATTTTTTTTTAAAAATTTATATGGATATTATAATTTTTTATCTGTAACAAATTTTTTTATTTTATTGTTATTATTTTTTAATTTTAGTTTAATATTTCTTTTTTAGTAAATTTTAATTTCCATCTCATTCTTTTATTTCAAGGTTTTACATATTTATCTTCGACTTTTCTCTAATGTCAATTTTTGTCAACATTTGTGTAACTTTTTTTAACTATTAATTATTAATTATACTATTGTTTTTTTAAATCTTTTTTATAGGTATTAATTAATTACCAATTTATGTCAACCTCAACTATTGAATAAAATAATCTTTGAGCTACAACACTAAAATATTGTGATTTTTAAAAATTATTTATAATTGAATCAATTTGTTTGCACTAATTTTTTTAACACAATTAGAATGAGTTAAAAATAAAACACACACACTCAGCTGAGTAAAAGTGAGCAATAATAATATATTTAAAAAAAAAAAAAAAAAGCATGGTGTGAGTGTAAAATCTAAACTCTAGACACTAAACTTAAAAGAAAGTGGTATAAATGCAACATTTTGAAACTCAAGAGATTAAATAAAAAGTATAATTTAAGGACGAAAAAGTATTTTCACATAAAATTTGCAAATAGAAAAATTGAATACAAATGATTATCATAAAACATGTAATCTAGATTAAGAGGTAAGAGCATCTAATCTTATATTCGATATATGTAGAAATAAAAAAATAGATCAATTCACCTAATAATAGGCATGTTAGTTTATTTAAGCAACATGATTATATAAGATTGATTAAATTTAGTAAATTCATAAATTATTGTTGAAAATTTTCTTTGCATTCCAATCTTTAAATATATTTGAAAGGAAATGTTTGAATTTTGCTTAATTTCATTCCTTTTAAAACCTATCTTATTTTTCAAATAATGATAAATGCAACATAAAGTTTATAATCGTTGATAATAAATTTGCAAGAAACAGATAAACGTTTAATTGATTTTTCAAAAATCGTGGAGCATAAAAATTTATAGCCTATTCCATTAATTTCTAAAATAATTTAAGAGTGTTTATTCATTTAACATTGTTGATAACATGTTGAATTATTGTTAGGTTGTAATTTAGTTCAACATTACAATCATAGATTCTTAAGATTTTAGGTTAATTGATATTTTAAAATATTTCAACATGTTATTAGGGTAGGAGATCCTAAGTTTCAATCCTGCCTAATTAACATTGATTTCTCTTTAATAAGCATTCTCAAATTTCTAAACCAACGGAAGCTTTTGAATTCATTGGTGGTTTAATCTAATTTAACAAATATCTATAATTATATTATAAAAAAGGAAAATTGCATAAACTATTATTAAATTATGAGTTTTTGCGCTTTCTAGTTATCACTCAAATATATCTTAAAATATTAATCGAATTCAAAAAATAATAATAATAATAAATAAAAGATTAATCGCAATATTTATCAAAGTTTAAGGATAATTGATCAAACTAAATAAGAATTTTCTCTCAAATAAAGAGCACAATACTTAGACTTTGTTATTTATGACGATCACAATAATATCATAGTAAATTTTTTTTTTTTGACATTATAGTAAAATTTAATTAATTAACTACTTGTTTGGTAATTTAACTCATGCACATACTATCATTGTTAAAAATTAAAAGACCTACTTAACTGTTTAAATGAGTTGAATTTCAACATTTCTATGATTTAGTAATTAAAAAATTATTTAACTACAGTGTAGTAAAAGAAGACAGAAATATACCCCTTGGTAGTTAAAAACATATAAATATTGTTCACATAATATACAAGCTAAAGTGGAAATATATTGAGTTGCAATTCTTTTCTTTTCTTTTTTTTTTTTTTTTTTTTTTTTTTTTTTGAGAATATTAAGTTGCAATTCTTGTATGATGCATAAGTGCATCATTTGTTTTAATTACTAAAATAAAAATAAAAAAACAAAAAGAAAATGGAAATTTATCCTTTATCTTCGGCCTCTAATTTACATAGAGCCATTTATTAAGTTCAATTCAAATTATTATCACTCAGTTGTTTTTATAAATGAAATTGACATCTCTAATATATATTTTTATATAATTGATTAGAAAAGAAAAAAATATGTTTTTTTAAAAGATTAGAAAATAAATTCTTTGGCTATAAAAATAAAACAAATAAATAAATCCTTTGTAACGAGATATAATTTTCATTTTTTTTTTTTTTTTGAGATGATATTCGTTTCATTCTAACTTGCAATTGACAATAACTAGTCTTCTTCTGTACCATTTTAACAATTGTTTCGTCCCAATCCAATCTTTAAATAGATGCGACTCTATATGATATACTTGTTTCTATTAAAATAACATAAATTTATTTAATTACATAACTTGTTTTTTGATATATTATTCAATCATTTTTAAACTTTCAGCTAAATTAAATAAACAATAGAAATAATTTTCAAACGTTTTCTTTCCTCTAAAAAAGTTTGGTAATAGATATGCAATTTTGTTTAATTTGAAATTATATATACATATTGAAATTATAAGTGGTCTATATAGTAGAGTCAAAATTAGAATTGAGTAATTATAATTTTAAAAATTAAAATTTAATTATTATAATTTGAAAAAATTTAGAATTTAGTCTAAGTAGTTTTTGAAACTAGAATTTTAACCCTCTAGTTTGATAAAACTTAAATTTGTCCATAATCACTCAATTTACTTAGAATATTGATATAAACTAAAACTATATAATTTTAATCAAATAATAGAGACTAAAGTTATATATTATCCTAAATTTGAAAAAAATTTAAATTTACACAAAATAAAAAATCTACCTATAAGCCATCAGAAAAAAATAAAATAAAATAAAATCTACCTACACTTTTATTTTAACTTAATTGAAAAAAGGAAATAAAAAAAGGTATAGGATCTGAAAATGGTTTAGAAATAAAATGAACCAAAAAAGTGAAATAAAAAAAAGCAAAAGCAAAAGCAAATGATTATTTGTTCATTACAACATTTGTTCTAATCACCAACGATTCAAACTCTAAAGTTTCCTTTTTACAGCTTCAACCCAATGAAGACTCGGTCAAGTCTTCTCTTTCACCACCGGAATATCTCTCTTCACCGGGATTTATTTCGTCGGAGCCGGCAGCCCTCTCTCCGACCGATTCCACCGTTTTTTTAATTAATACTCTGCACAATGCAAATTACCATGACTAGATTATACAGTGGCGATCGTAGTTTTTTTTTTTTTTTTTTTTTGGCGGGTTATTTTTAATTCCACTGATCAGAGCAGTACCAATGCAAAGATGGAGCCTGTTCGTCGGAGAACAAATTGCAGGTCTCTTCTCCGCTGAAGAAATTATGCTCTTCAATTTTCACAAATTGTTGTGCACTGTTATAAGCAGCTTTTTGAAACGGAAAACAATTTAACAACGCCGGAGACGACAGAATTCCGGCAGCCGTGGATGAAGCGACGGCGTTTGGGCTGATTTCTTCGTTCAATATCGCGCTCGAGTCGCTGTCCGATAACCCATCTTTGAAATCAGGGAACAATGACACTTCAATTCTCTGATCGTCGCCGTCGTCGTCGGCAGCGACGGCCGCCGATTTGAAACTCTCGTAGTTGAAGTCATCGGAATGATCCGATGAAACAGGGAGAGAAATATGATCCACCGGAATTTGATGGTTGATTTGTTCAATTAGTAAATTGTCCGATTCCGAAACGAAAATCTCTTCCTTAACTGATAAATTGCTCTCCGTTTTCTTTTCTTGAAGCTTCGATTTCAATTCCTTAATCTACAAAATACAGAGGAAAACAAATTCAACAAACAAATTCTAACGAAACAGAGCAAAAATTCTCTGGGTTTTTTTAGTAATTGACCTCTTTGAGCAGAGCATCATTGTCCTGTTGTAGAGTATCAAATCGACGCTTGAGAGTTTCATGATTGGCTTTAAGAACACCATAATCTCTTTCTAGTTGCTTAGTTTTCCAACGGGCTCTGCGATTTTGGAACCAAACAGCAACTTGTCTTGGTTGCAGGCCAAGTTCTTGTGCGAGCTTCACTTTCCTCTCTGGTTCGAGCTTGTTTTCAATTTCGAATGTTTTCTCTAATGCCTTAACTTGATCTACGCTTAGTCTCCTTTTCTTTTCACCCACATGGCAGTGTTCTTCAATGGAGGTGTCTTCATCTAAGCCCTCTAACATCGATTGAAACTCCCTGCCATAAACATGGCTGTTTCTTGCACTCTGTTCCTCTGCAATTAACAGTGCATAAACAGAACTGTAAGATTCTTGTATTTGGTTAAACAATTCACATGGGGTTGTCGGGAAAATGAAAATCAAGCATTAAGAAATGAACACTTAAAACAAAATTGAAGGTTATATTTAATACCTGGAGTAGGACATACAGACATCAAAGCGCCCAAGGAATCTGAACTGCTTTGTCGCTTCATGATTTAAGAAATTAAAGAAACAACTCCCAAAATTGAATCGGACCCGTTTTTCTAAAACACGTGAAAACCTTAGAGGCGTTGTTTGTTTCAAGAACAGAGGAAGGGAACTTTCAGAAGCTCAAACACTGAGAGTTAATGGAAGAAACAGAGAAAGTTCCATAAATGAAACTCGGCCAAGTCTGTATAATTTCCCAGTTGGTTCCCCCGGATCTTTCTCAATATTCTTTGATCCTCTTTCCCTCTTTAAACCCATCAAAAGAACAATCCACAAAACAAAACCCCCCAACTCAAATCGAGCCTCGCAAATTGTAAAATCAAATCCCAAATCCCAACCCAGAGAAGAAGAAAAAACAGGGGATTGATTGATTATTTCTCAGAAAGAAATTTCGCTTACTCTTTTTGAATTTGTTGTTTCTTTATCTACAGCATTAATGGGAAGAAGCTTTTGGATGAAGAAGAAGGGGAAGATGAAGAAGAAGAAGAGCAGTGTGAAGATCGATTCCGATTAGTCTAATACTTTCTCTGTCTATAAATAATTCAACTCGTGTCAGAAGTAGGGTCAGAATTTAACTGGGGTTGGGTTCACTGCGGTTAGTTGAAATTAAATTCGTCTCAAATTCACGCCAAATGCAAATTTATGCAGTTTGGAATGGAACCCTCCGTCCTCTTATTGACCGTACTTTTTAAAACGGATTTCTAGGGACAGTTTTGGAATTAATGAAAAGGAGAAAAAATAAAAAATTTAACTTCTTCCTCTTTTTATGGTGGAGTCCAATGTTTCAGAGGTTATTAAAGCTATTATTAATGACTTTCCAGACATTTATGAATTTAACAACATTATTGTTGATATTAAACAATTACTTGCTTTGTTAGACATTGCAAAAGTGTTTTATTGTAATAAATTATGTAACAAAGTGACTGATGTTTTAGCTAAACAATGTGATTTAGACTATTTTTGTTAGAATGATCCAATTCTATCTATTAAGGATAGACCTTGCTTTTAGAGGGGCAATCTTCTCCCTATAGTTGGCTCCGTTTTGGAGATGGATTTGTATTAGTTTGAGTCAGTTGAGGAATGATATGGTCTTTCAAAAAAAAAAAAATTATGTTCAATTAGATTAATTGTTAAAAATTTTATTTTATATATGAAGAGTTGGAAAGTGATTATGAATAGTTGTAATAAAAATTCTAATTCAGATTAGAGAATTATGAATAGGGATAATAGAAAATTTTCGTTTGAATATTAAAGAGTTATATGATTGTGGTAAAAAAACTCTTATTTAGATAGTGATATTTTAAATAATTAAAATAAGGAGTAAAAATGATAGAAAATTCTCGTTTGAATATTGAAGAGTTATAATGGCTATGGCAAAAAACTCTTATTTAAGTAATGATATTTTAAGTAGTTATTATAGGAGTGTTATTTAAATAGGATTTGAAGGGGTTGTCAGACGTTTTATGAAGATGTTTTATTGTATATTTTTTGAGTTTTTTTTTTTATATGTTTCATCAAAACTTGAATTTAGTTATCTCCTAAGAAACTCACAAATTCTTTATCTAAATACATCTTAACAAAAATTATCATGATTGATTGAACCGGGTTGATCCCACTTGAATATGAGATCATTACCCGACATATAGTAAATAAATAAATGTTCAATTACAAGATTAATTCTTAACCTTTTAAATTTGTGTCTCTTGCATAAATGTAAAATAATACATTTTAAGGTTTGAAAACCAAAACAAAAAAGATGAACTTTGCCAGTAAAGCAGCCGCTCAACTAATATTAGTGTTAATTAATGATTAACCTATCTTCAGTTCGAATTCTCAATTTTTAATTGTTTCAAAAAAAAAAGAGAAAGATAATAATAATAATAAACAATATTAAATGGAAAAAAAACTTAAAATTTATTTTAATATAAATTGGGAGAGAGGATCACAAATCCTACCTAGAAGACACCATATTTTCAAATAATTGATATTTATTTTTAAAATCAAATTGTGATCACAAACCCTACCTAGAAGACACCATATTTTCAAATAATTGATACCTATTTTTAGAATCAAACTAGATTACCACCAAACAATAATATATATATATATAAAATAAGTAACTAAGTATTTAGAAAAATGAAATATACTTATCATATTATTTGCAATGTCCACACCATTATCAATTCTCTATGGTCTCCTCTTATAATTAGATTGAACTATGGTTGGATAGCATTTCACCTAAACAATCGTTGATTTTTAATTGCATGTGATTTTTATTTTTTTGAATTAAATCCGGTAACTAAATGATATATGATATCAGTAGAGTACTACTCCTTTAAGTCTTAAATTGATTGTGATTCAAATAGTTATATATATATATATATATATATATATATATATATTATAAAATTGGGTAGAATCATGAGTTGTACCTTTAGTATTTAAGTGTCAATGAAAGTATAACTCAACTAAATAAGAATATAGTTAAAAAAAAAAAAAAAACTAAATAAAAATACATATACTTTGATGATCAACGATTTAAATGTTCAAAATTTTGATCATTAAACTAAAATGGTGGAGTAAGAGCCTTTAAATTTTAGAAACTCCAACTTCTACTAAATAACATATATAAATAATCATACGGGTGAGTAGTAGTATAATTGAAGTGCTGCAAATATATGTCAAAATATAAAATTCTATATAAGTGGTTTTTTACTTATAAATTAATTTCTTATAATTATTTTTTGAAAAATCAATTGTTGAAGATTTAATATTATCCTACATTGATATAGTAGTGAGATTTCCTCACATTTATAAGATAAATGAATTAGTCTTACTTCTCTCATTACTAAATAATTTTAAGATGAAATTTATGTTAGGTAATTTAAATATTATAAGTTAGACAATCCATATGAAAAATGTAAAATTTAATAAATTCGTGCATAGGGTGCCAACTAAAATATATATTCCTCAAAACTTTGAGTTTGAGTGCTCATTTATGCATTTTATTTTAAAATTGTTGAAAATGTGATAAACGTACTATTTACGATGACAAGTGATTTCCATACGTATACAAAACACGTATCTAAAAGCATATTAAAAAAAGTTAATAAACTTTCTCAAAAAAAAAAAAAAAAAAGAAGTTAATAATAAACATTTTAGAAAGATATAATTTATGTCAATTTGTGAAAGATGTGATACGTGAAGTGTGGCTCAGCGTGTCGGCTCGGCTGATTGAAGTCGGCGTCAAAGGGCCGCCACTACGTCGGGATCGGGACTGGTGCAGTTAATCGCCAGCAAATCGACAGAAATAGAAAAGCGATAAATACTGTTACTTTCGTATTAGCTTTCCTAAAACAACAAAAAAATGAAAAATCAGATTAAACATCGACTTTTTTTATTTATTTTTTATTATTTTTTTAAGGTTACTTATAAGGCAAGAGAATTAGAAGTTTTTCTAGGTTGAGTTGGGCCGGATGAATGCAAGAGTGTTAAAAAATTATATGAAAATTCTTGATAATCATTTATCTTATTCAACTCTATTCAGCTGAAGAAACAATTCAACCCTAAACTTTAGTTGGGTCGTGCTTATATCGATTCACATCAATATGCTTTTTTTTTTTTTTGGAAACATAATTAAAAGAGAAATGTTAATGGTTAGGCTCGTGAATTTTTAGTCTATATTTGTGTAAAAAAAATAAAAAAACTGAAAGATGGCATACAGGAAGTTCAATTCTCAGTGGGTGATTTTTATTATAATTTGTATTATATAATATTTATCGGTTCCAACTGAATCGAGTCAAATTTCCATTAATACGAGAACTGTACAGTTTTTTTGGGGGGGTCTCATTATCTTTAATCCAAACTCAAACCGAAAAAAAAATCAAACCCAACTCAATTTATAGTGGTTTGGATTGGATATTCTATGGTTTGTCAGTTTCCATATTCACTTTGAGGTATTCCGAGATTCCCATAAAATGAGTATGTGTATTACCTCGTTCCTTTTGTAGGAATGTAAGTTATCCGGGTATTTCAAGATGTTTGAGTATTTTAAGATGCCCATTTGAAGAACATTTGACCCCTTTTGGATGCCCTTTTAAAATATGGGTTTCTAGATTCCCATGTAAAGGGCATCCGTTTAGGACATTTTAGTCCCTTCCTTATTTTGTATATTACGATATTTTATTCATAATATATGTCGATTATTGTTTAGTTAAGCTTGTTTAGGCTTATATTTATATGTATTACCAAACTTATAAAACATATACAAACATTGAATATGTCATCCAAACTTGACAAAATATTCATATTTAAATTGAAATTAAGAATTTTTAATAAATATGAATGAATTAATTGAACAAAATATTATATGGATGAATACAAGAAACTATTTTTTTCAAAAAAAACTGTAGATTTTGAGGATGCAAAAAAGAAGGTTTCTATTCGATGAAGTCAGATTTGAACGAGAAGATTTGAGAAAGTCGATGTTTTTCAAATTTATTTAAATACATAATAATTAACTTTGTATAGATAAGCATGTTATATAAATTAAAATAATATTAAATTAATGTAAAAAATTATATGAATATTGTAAGCCTATTCTTGGACTTTAGGTAAATTTAAGTTATCTCACGTTGGATTCCTAACAAAGAAACACAATTATCTAAATATCACCAAGTATTCATAAAAAATATTAGTACAAAAGAAAAGATGCCGACCACCTTTGATTTCAGACATCAGAATGTACCAATTATTCTAATTACCTCAAAGTAAACAGTCTCTTATGCACCACTAAAAGAAATTAAATGATATTTGAGTCTTCTATAATAAAAAAAAAAATTTATATTCTAAATTTATCACTTCATAATCATAATTTATTTCATACAATCTCATTCTTACATAATCACTTTTTTTTTTTAATTCAACACAACGATTAAGTTGGAGAAATCGAACTCATAACCTCATAGTTACTTGACTATGCAACATCTCACTAAAGTTCTGCTCATTTTGGTTCTCACATGACAACTTTTCATTTTTTCATAATCTATATTCACTACTCCATAAATAATATTTTCTTTATAATTATTCTTTTTGAACTAAGTACACGATAACGGTGTTTATCCCAAAAAAAAAAAAAAAAAGTAAATGATAACCGTTCTTTTATTACCGTTCTTTTCACATTAAATATAAATTATCATTACACCCATTAATTATTTCACCTATTCTTCCGATAACCTCATTTTTTCATAATCATTATATTTCTCTCATTCCTTAATATTTTAAAAGTATATATTTTTTCTTTTACAAAATTGTAAATGCGAAAAAATATTTTATGACAGGATAAAAATAGATTCATTATTAACTAGAGTAATAACTCAAACAACATAATTTATATGTTTTTAATTAAAAGGTCATAGAGTTGGAGTCTTTCCCAATTGTTAAAATTATAAAATGAAAACACACACAAACATTTTACATGTATATACAAAAATTTATACCGAACAAACGTGAAAAGATGAGACAAATTCTTAGAAGGTTCAAAGTGCAAAATATATGATGTAAAAAAAGAGGCGCAAAATATATATCTTTGTACGCAATTCAATAACAAAATATAGGTTTGACTAAAAAAAAAAAATGATAAAACATAAGCTTGAAAAATGTAAGAGCATAAGAAAAGTTAATGACTATATAATAATCTAAAAATCAAAACAGATTTTCATCCAAATAATTACATGAATACTTTATGGGGCGTTGTAGTATCCTTATGAACCAAATCAATTATCCCATCAAAATCATATATATATATATATATATCTTTTAAAAAAGATCATATTTATATTAATAAACCATTTTGTACTTATGAAGTCTTGGATAAATGAGCATATTGCATTTACTTATAAATATATGAACTTCTTTCCCACATCAATTTTAGTGTCTCACCCAAATATTGTAAGAAAAGGTCAACAAAGCTCCCTTTCAACGAGTTTACTTGTACGTACATTACATATAATAGTTTAACATTGCAACAGTATTGACATTTATGAACTTAAAGTTTGAAATTAAAAGGCTAAGATGCTCTTAGTTTGACTTTTGTACAGCATTTTAATAGCTACAAGATTGAAAAAGGTTCCATCTACAGAGGAAAAAAAGATAGTGATTTCATGATAATTTGATTCATTAGTAGGGGTTTGTTAATTGAGATAAATAAGTGATATTATTAGATAATATGGTTTCACCTTAAAATCAATTAGGTTGTTGAAGATTCTTTATTTTTTTTTATGTACGACAAGATGAATATCTCTACCTATTTGAGTTAGGTCCAAACTACCCACTAGGGTCGGATCTAAATTTAGGAACCAATAATTCACATGGAGTTAAGATAATATGAAATTTCACCTCAAAACCAATTAGTAGTAAGGAGAATAACTCATATCTCTTATAAAGATGTTGAATATTCTACATCTTTTCAATAGGGTAGAAGATGAGTATTTCCAGCCTACCCTTCATATTTATCAATTGATTGTGTAGAAGTAAATAACATATATATATTAAAATCGGCTACTATTGCTCCTTCCTATTAATAGTTTTAGTAAAAATAAATGAGAGATTTTCTCTCATTTATTTTTACTAAAACTCAGAAAAAAAAAAATACAGAAATGAGGAGTAAGAAGTTGGACAATAAAAAAGAAAAAAAAAGTAGCTAAGCTGGTTAATACCAACCAGAGACAATTGGGAAAAGAACAGAAAAAAAGACCTCTTGCACAACATTTAAAGAATCTAAAGAACAGGGATGAAATGAAGTTAAAAAAGATAAAGAAAAAATTCTCCAAAAAATGAAGAGATTAGGTTTTTAGGTTTAGGGCAAGTTGGTGATTGAAGTGAATGATGAGAAAAGAGTTGGGGAAAAAGACATGTAAAGAAAGAGGGGACAAACAGTGGGGGATGACAGCTGATGAGGTTCTCAATTTTGTAATAAGTAATTAAAGGACACATATTCATGCTGCCTTTGACTCCCACAAAAAAAGACACACACAATTCCCCTATGTCTTTCTCTACATTCATTGATTTTGGTAATCATAACATAACTCAAACCCAACCAATACTTTTTTTTTTTTTTTTTTTTTTTCTATTTATCTATCTATCAATATAT
>JBBMKA010000026.1:6623927-6638764 GCA_037833695.1 Sechiopsis laciniata | reverse complement strand
CCGATCTCATTTCAATGCAACAATTTTAACAACTTTTAGATAAAGTGTCATCAAGAAGAGGGAAACCCCCCACCCCCCACTATTTTCATGCACAAACATGTTTCCAAATCTTTTGCCCCATGTCCATCCTATGAATATGAAATTTCTATTCACTTATCAACCTTTCAAATCTTATACTATATTATATCAACTTATGTATCTATACATACATTGTACAATCATAATTTTCAATTTTAGTAATTTTGAAAATAGTTTTGGAGGTGGGAAAAAAAGTCCAAAAGTTTTAATTTTTTTTTGTTTTATTTTCAGGATTTTAAGGAGAGAGGGTGGATATGGAGGAAGGTGGGGGCTGGGTTAGGTATATAGGCAGCTAGGGGTTTAGAGGGGAGAAGAATCTAAAGAGAGAGAAAAGCCAAATTGGATAGGAAATTGAGAAAAAAAGAAAAGAAAAGGGAAGGCCATTAAATTGTGATATGATGTGATGCATGCTCATAACAAAAAAAAAAAAGAAAAAGAAAAAGTTTCTTCATTTTTTGGGATTTAGAGAAACAAAGGCCATTGGAGATGAATCGTGGATATTGAAAATCTCACGTTGAAAAAATGAAAATGTCTGATCCATATTAAGATATATGGCATTTTCATATTAAGATATAAGAGCTCTTCGTGTTTATCTAACCGTGGTTAAATTAGCGGTCTCCATCCCAAATAAAACTAAGTTCAATAAGATGGGGTTCCATTCCATGGACACATCGCACCCAGCTGGTTGTAGGGACCTAAGATACAAAAGGGCTATTTAATAATCTGGTCCCTTTCTTCACGTTCTTTTCTTGGTCCATTTTTATATGCATATTTCAAATCTCACGTGTTTATATAATATGAAAAGGCTACACTTTGCTATCTTTTAGAATACAAAGTTTGCGGATATTATATAACGTGTCTTCGTCTAAACCCAATTGAAAATGAAATAGTAGTAGTTCATCTATCTATCGTATAAGCTATCTTCATATTTTTAATGTAGGATATTCTTAACATGTTCTCTTAAAATATTACATCTTTGAGACGTTTCAAATAAATTGAATTATGTTCTTTTTTTTTTTGAATCGGATATCCATTTGAGTTTAATGAGCTAGATATCAAATTAGTTGACATGAAATTTGATATCAAAATTAATTTTAATCTTGAACGTTGGGAATTCAAAAGATGGGGGTTTTGAGAGCGGACATCTAAATTTAATCTAGCAGGAAGCACTTTGTTTAGTGTCTTGGTCCCTCAGATTTGAACTTAATTACCTTTCAGCAAAATTAAAAATTTAAATCTCTCACGTAACGCAAAGTGTTAGCTAGGTTTGAAAATCGAAGACCAACCAAAAAAATAAATTCAAATCTCAACAAAGTTGTGAGAATGAGACTCATAGTTTTGCAACATTGAATGTAATTTGTACATTGTAGTTAATATGATTAAATTTATTTCAACCCATCGATTTAAATTTTTAAGTTGATTGATAATTTAACCTAATACGTGAAATTGTATGGGTACTCTTCAATCTTTTTTACCTCCATAACCTTGGCTCAAAAGTTAAGGTTCATTTTTTTCTACTCTATCTAACAATAAAAAGTGGTTTTAATCACAAAAGTGTTCTTTCTTTTTTACATTTGCTTTTGTCTTCATTATCTTTAGTTTGTTTGATTAGCCCAGGCTCAAAAAAGTCTATTTAACTTCAAAAGTTTTTTTTTTTTTTTTTTGCTCTGGATTATTGTTTATTTTAGTCTTGATCAAAAAAAAAAAAAAAAAAAAAATCCGTTTTCTTCTTCTATCAATATAATTTCTTTGTTTAACATTTATAACATGTGTTAGGTAAAATATAGAGGCAAATGGGTTGATTTTCAAGCCGAGTGGAAACATGTTGCAATGAAAAGTTAATAATATATATATATATATATTATAAGTTTTAGATGGGCAATTTAACTATTTTTTAAAGAGAAAAATGTTATTAAAACGAGCTGAAAATATTGAATTTAAATCATCATAACTTGTTCACATTGCCGAGAGTAGATAAATAACAAACGACAAAATATGCATAATATTTGACCATATGAAATTTTAATTTAAGAAATCATTGTTTATTAGATATGTGTTCGGACAATACAAAAAAAAGTAAACTATTTAATTTCTTAGGATATTAATTATAATTATCATAAAAAAAAAATCAATCACATTTAGAACAATAATAATTGGAATGGAGGAATTCTGGCCTAGGACCTTTACGAAAATACGTCAATTATCAGCCTGTTGCAACAAAAATAAATCATAGTTATATAAGCTGATAAGCTAAAATGGATATTTATAACATTGCAGGCTAGCGAACAAATAGGATCTGCCACGAGTACGAGCCTAGATGGGCCGGGCTAATGGTCCAAATAATATGGGCTTGTGTGCCAAGGGCCCACTAACCTTGGTAATGGTGTCAGCTCAATCCAAATGGATTAGGATGAAGAGATGGACAGAGCAGTTCTGATTCACTGACAAAGTCTACTCGACACCATTCTCCAAACACAAGAAACTCAATCTAGCGGTTGTTTGGCTGGAGGGTAAAAATTTTATAGGGCGGTATAATATGGTAAAATTTTTATAAGATGGTATAAAATGCAGAAAATCAGTGTTTGAGGTACATGTATGACATACGGGTATACTGAAAATCAATGTTTGAGGTGCAGACATAATTGATGGTGTACTGAAAGTCAATGTTTGTAGTGCATGAATGATATGCATGTATAAAGATTGAAAGTTGATGTTTAAGGTGCATGTTTGATATAAATTGTGTATCTAATACTTATTTTCTTACTTGCAAAAATTTGTAAATTGATAAACTTGAAGTTAATTTTTTTTGGAGAAAAACTATGAAGTTAATTATAATTGAAATTGAGTTTAAATATAAATTAACTCAATAATGTTATTACAAAAATGACTGAGTGGGTATATATTGATAAATTAGAAGAAGAAGAAAAGTTAATGGAGTAATTTTTTTAAGAGAAAAATTACACATTTAAATGTTCGAAGTCCAAAATAGAATAAGTCCAAAATTTTTGGGACAAAATTGATATTCTACCAATATATCATAATTTGATTTTTAAAATTTTGTATGAAACATTTGAAGGTTAATTTAAAACCATTCATCTAGTTTTTTTTTTTTTTAATTTTTTTATATAATATAAATGCTTATAATTTTATCAAAATTGATTCAATACAATAAATGATAAATATAAATATGTTTCTAAAATTCATAGGGATTAAGATAATAACAAGTATATTTTGTTAAAATATAAAAAAAGTAGTAAGAAACGTATCATAAGTACCGATGTTATTTTTGTAAGTACATAAAATTAAAATTGGGCAAATTTATCTAAACTATGGATATAAAATTTATAATTAACTTTATTTCTTTTTTTTGGTAATTTATTAATAAGGAATATATAAAGTTCGAAAAATATTGTATAAATAGAATGAGAGTTTAAGTGTTGGTTTCATTTTTTTGGTAGAAATCGAGTTCAACACTACGGTCACAGATTCAATCTCGAGAATCAATATTTTGCTCTAATTTATTTGAGAACAGTATATGCTCTATCTAGGATTCGTGATCCTCCTCCCTAAATTTATATTAAAAAAAATTGGATAAATCATGAGTTTTATATATGTGAGGGGCTTTTTTTTTTAAAAAAAAAAACAAATATTCATCAAGTTTGAAGTCTCAAATTTATACGATTTTAAATTTTTGCATGAAAAAAAAAATCAAAACAATACAAAAACTCTCTACAAAATTAAAAGGAAAAATACATCACACAATTAAAAAAGAAAAACAAATAAAATAAACAGGAGGGTCCCTCATGCGGGCGGGTTGGATGATGTGGGCGCGAGTAACAAACCCACGTCCCAAACAAGGGTATGGGCCCCAGGTGTCAGCCACACGAGGCCATACCCGGCGGCCAAACAAGCCCCTAGTGGCTTAAATTATGGGTGGAGTTTTAGAGTAAGATTATATTATTATTTTAAATTTGAAAGAATTCTAACTCATAACCTTTTAATTGTCAATTTTGATTATGTTTCAAACTTTTAAAAATTTAAAATTATTCTAAAAATTGTTGTTTAGAAGTATTTTGATAGGGGATAAAGGTCGGCCAGACGTCACATTTTGGATAAAGTAGTTCAAAAAGCTTTCATAAAATCTTTCAAGTATAATATCAATTTTTCAAAACATTCATATCCTCGATTCAATTGAGATTTTTTCAAGAGTATTTTGATCGAGGGTAAAGGTCGGCCAAACTTCACATTTGGATAAAGTAGTTCAAAAAGTTTTCATAAAATTTTTCAAGTATAATATCAATTTTCCAAAACACTTGTATCCTCCCAAGTCAATTGAGATTTTTTCAGCCACAACTATTCTTAAGTTCTAAATTCGAAAAATATAATTTTTTTACTCATAATTCATGAATTTAAATAAGTTTTTATTTTCTTCAAAACATACTTTACCATTTCTCTCATTTTTAAAATTCTATATTCAAATAAGCTTATAAATTTTTGACTAAAAACGATCGTTATTGAAATGTCAAAGATAAATATCGATCCCAAGAAGTAAAATTGTATTTTTTCCATAAAATTATCTCTTAAAAATGATATTAGCCCATCCAAACTATGTAGCTATTTGCGGAAATAATAGTTTTAATGCGAATAGAAGAATGAAAAATTCAATTTCATGGTTTTTGGAGCATTATTTAACTAACATTGTATTTAAAAAATAGGAGGAATGAGACTGGTTCCTCAACTTCTGCAACAAAAAAAAAAAAAGAAAAAGAAAAAAAGAAAAAAGATTATTGTAGTTTAAAAAAAAAAGATTTTCTTTTCGGGAAAAAATCATTAACGTTTTTTTTTTTCTTATAGAAAAGAAACCTTCCAACAACGTCATTTAAAAAAGAGACAAGGATAGGAGTAGCTGTCACGTGGCAATGACGTAGGAGCCAATACAGGCCACGTATAAATCCTACGTGTACTACGATTCTGTCCTTTCATTAAGACTGATTTGTAAGTCCGTCTTCCCCAAACGACTGCAATTTCTGTTCGCAGAAATGACGCAATTAATAAGTCCATTGACTTCAGAGCACTCTCCATTGACAATGAAATCCCGCTTTCTTTTCCTTCAACCATTACCCACGAACCACTCACCCCAATAATTCCATCCCCTTTTCTTCAATCCCTCATTTTCCTCCAAATTTCATCAAACTCATTTCCTCTGTTTTTGCCGATTCAATCGCCATGTTTTACAAGCGAAATTCCGAGCTCTGTTCTGAACTATGTACTCCAAAATGCTCAACTCTCTGTTTACGAATACCTAAAATTCCTATTCAGATCTTGTCTCGCCCACCGCTGCCGCCTCGACCGCTTGTTCCGCCGTTGCCTAGCCACGCCGACAACCATCCCCAAGGAAAGATTCTACTTCTTCTCACTTTGATCACTTCAGCAACTCTACTCGGCGCAATCTTTATGGTTTGTCTTGTTTTCAAGAAATTGAGGGCGTGGCGTAATTCCAGACGAAATCGGCCGGCTCTGTTTTATGTCCAAGATCAGAGCTCGCCGGAAGACGATGAATCCGCGCCGGTCTCTGATCACCACGTGTGGTTCATCCACACTGTCGGTCTCCAGCAATCGGTAATCGATTCGATCACCGTGTTTAAGTATAGTAAGGACGAGAAACTAATCGACGGATCGGATTGCTCAATCTGCCTCGGCGAGTTTCAGGACGACGAGAGTCTCCGATTGTTGCCCAAATGCAGCCATGCCTTTCATGTCCCCTGTATCGACATGTGGTTGAAGTCCCACAAAAATTGCCCCCTCTGTCGCGCTCCGGTGGTGTCCCAATCAGCCCACATCGAGCCGGTCACCACCCCGCCTCCACCGACCGAGATGGAAACAGAGGCTATCGAGGAAGAAAACAGAGGAGATGAAACTAGTAGAGAAAATTCTGAAATTCCCATGAAAGAGCTGTTTGGACAAGCGATTAGAAGGTCGGTTTCCATGGATTTGGTTTCTAGAGAAGAAGGGTCTTCTTCAAATGGGGATTTAGTGGAAGTGAAGAATTTAGTTTCGATTTCAAGGGACGTTCCATTTCCAAAGGTGGAAATTGGAAACCAGAGTTTATATAATGTTGTGAAAACCATTGGGCGTTCAGGTGGAAGGAAATTACAGTGGACCAGCCATTATAGAAGCCAGAGCTCGGTTCTTCCGCTGTGAATTTTAATGGCTGCCAAAACCAGGAGCTTTTGTTTGTAGATTCAAGAACCTGCTCTGTTTCTGTATGTGTATGAATACTAAGAGCTTTGCTATCTTGTAGAAGATTTTTTAAGTGTCTTAGCACAGCATGGAAGAGGAGTGAACTTGTTTAGTATATGTATTTGAATGACTGGAACTTGTAATGAGTATATAAGGCAAATGTTCTAGTATTGAAACCCTACATTTGTTTTTTTTTAAAAAAGCAGTATCAGTATATATTTAAGAGGTCATTCTTTACTTTGGATATTGGTTTTGGAAATGAATGGTGAATGGCACTAATTATGAGGGAGGTTTGAGGTCAAGAGTTTTTATATAATTATGTTTTTTCTTAATAGTGAGTTTCAGCCTAGTTTATGTGCAAACTAATTTATATAGGATGATTAATTTATGTAGGTAATAAAATTCTATTAATAATTAGACCAACCTGATAGAAAAGTATAAAAAATGTTGACAGCTTGTTCACTTAGTTAATTGATTTTAATTTAACTTGATCATCACGAATTCGATCATGATAATTAGTAATATCCACTGCAAGGTATGACATGATAAAAATGTAAAGTATGAAGCAAAATTTCTTGCACAAAATTTAGAAGAAAAATAATTATAGCAACAAAAGAAATGAAACCATAAACCAAGAAGTACAAAACAACTTGTCACATGGAGAAGGTATGCATTTTCATCATTTTCTTTTTTCCATAGGTCAAAAGTTAAAGATTACTTTACACGAATCACTTTTGCCAATTACCTTGAAACTTCATCATTTTGTTATTTTTAAGAAATTAAAATTAGTTTTTTTATTCACAAGTGGAGGTAACTAACAGTAACAGTAAAACAAGGAAGTTGTAAAAATCAGAAAGGTGAGAGAAGAGAATATTTTTTTATTTGATTTGATATGAAGATGGAATCTGGGCCTATATCTTCACCCCCCCTTTCTCAATTAAAAATGGGAAGAAAAATCTCAACCCCACTGCTAAAAAGTAAAAACCTTTCAAATCTTCAAGCAAAGTCTTTTTGCCCTTTTCTAAAAATTGTTCTTTTCTTCCTCTTTTATTTTAATGGCTTTGCTTCTGTCTCGATCATACACAAGATCTTGTCAAACCCATTAATTTAATCTAATGATAGAAACCAACCCTTCAATCTTTATGCTAGTTTCCCAATTTCAATTTGGTATTATCTGAGATATACGAAAGGAATTACTCATATTCCCCCTCATTCTTAGCTCCGTATTTCTTACTCCTTTAATTTCTCTGTATCAAATGGTCACTATATTTTTGGATTTCTGATGTTATTTCTGCTGGCATTGTTGCTTAATGGAACTTATTTTCACCAAATGGGTGTTTGTGTTTCTTCTCTGCTGTTTTCTTATCTCATCTAGAGCATATTCAGGTAGACCCCATGATTTTAATTTCTTCAGTTTTGTACTTTGATATGCTTATATTCACCATTTTATCTTGATTCTAGTGGAAGGGATTCTTGGGGGTGATAAAGTCAGAGGGGTGAACTTAGGAGGATGGTTGGTTATTGAAGGTTGGATTAAGCCTTCACTTTTTGAAGGCATTCCCAATGGAGATATGCTTGTGAGTTTTTTATTATTTTTTTTGGGGTCATATTTTGATTTATGGATGCAATACATGTTTTTCAGATTGCTTAGTTGATTTGTGTTTTGGGATTATACAGGATGGAACTGAGGTTCAATTAAGGTCTGTGACATTGCAGAAGTTTGTAAGCACTGAGAATGGAGGAGGTGGTAGTGTTACAGTCAATAGAGATGCTCCATCTTCATGGGAAACCTTCAGGGTCAGATGCTCTATTTGAATGTTCTTTTTACTGTCATATATTAACATGCACTTAGAACCGCATTAGTTGTTAGTTATAGCTTATTTAGTATGGCTAAATTATAAATTTAGTCCTTCAATTGTGATAGTTGTAGTTGTTTGTAGCTATTTAATCTCTAAATTTTGAAGCGTTTCAAACTTTGGCCTATGATTCTAGAAAGTCCGATGTTAATGATGTTAACTAGGTAATGGACATATATGAGAGGTGATGTTTATTGATTTTATAGCATTCATTTGGAGCTTTCTGTATCTTTCTATTTCAATTCCACGAGATATGAATACAACGTTTTGACGTCAATGGGTATGTAATATGTCCCGTTACCACGTTTTGACGTTGACGAGTCTTGAAGTTGAAGACCTGCAAAATGACCTTGAACCGAGTTAAGTGGATCAACTGTATTTTGTTTTTCTAACCGGTATTCATAGGCAAGCAACAAGGCTCGAACATCCTCTATTGTTGGCAGCTCAGAACGGTGTTGTATCGACGTAACAAACGGATTGTATCAATATCCAAGCCCTTCAAGAATGTATAATATATGATCTCTGAGAGAAATGGGTTTTCCTATGGAAGAGAGCTTGTCGGCAACTTCCTTAATCTTGGCCAGGATCTGAGTCAGAGTGAGCCCGTCTTTTCTAATTCGTTGAAGCTGAGATTTGAGGCTGAGAATGCAAGACGAGGACGTCGATTCATTTAGATGAATTATTTCCAAGAGCATGTGGAGGAGAGTACCTTAAAAAAAAAATTGATCAAAATTGGAGATTTCCCCCGCTACATACTTAGGGCACCCACAACAAGTGATTTTATAATTAAGTTTACTTGTGAGTTTCGAATCTGAGACCTTTCCAAGGGAGCATATCTTGGAGACCTCAAGTCTCTACCAACGAGGTCGTGCTTTGAGTTTGGGGAAGATTACCTTAAGTGGAGCTAGAGTAGCTTGCTATAGGTGGAGTAGAAATTTGTGGAGCCATACTCAACAATCTTCCCTGTTACTTCTGATCTTCAATATTCTACAGTCTGGTTCCTATGTTTAAGAGGCTTCAATGTTTTTCTACATATAATAATTTTAACATAACCTTACCTGAACAGAACATTGTCTGTTGACTACAAGAAATATCTTCACCTTCATGACTGGCAAGCTTAACCCCTCTTTTCTTTCTTGCAGTTGTGGAGAGTTTCTGCATCAGAATTTCAATTCCGTACTTTCCTAGGGCAGTTTCTAACATGTGATGGGCAGGGATGCTCGGCAACAGCTCAATCGCCCAGGTACTCGGAAACATTTTTAGTTGAAAGGAATGGAAACAGAGTGCACCTGAAACTTAAAAATGGAGCCTATCTACAGGTAATCATATTTCATTTTATTTTGGCTTAGGTTTTCGTATGAACTGTTTTATTTTAGTATTTGTGTACTTTCCTGTTTGGTTTCCATGATTTTCAGAAATAAAAGGAATTGAAATAGCAAAAATGATACAGATATTTTTGAAGGAATTGCAAAAGTAGTGATGAGTAAAGCAACTAGCAAGGCTTTATAACTAGCCACTAAGCTTTCACACTCAGCATAAACTCATGAAAAGTCATGGCTAGTGCTCCTTCAGTGTTTGTGAATAATTATACTTTATAAGTTGGTACTGCACATCTTGCCTAATTGGCTACTTGTAGCATAATCTCACATTCTAATAGTTAAACTGGATTGGATATGCTCTACTTTTAGGCTATGATAACAAATCAGCTGACAGCTGACTATCCAGGGAAGCCAGGATGGGATGACAATGCTGCCACTTTTGAAATGATTGTTTCAAACAACCTTCATGGAGATTACCAACTTGCAAATGGCTATGGAAAGGATGAGGCTAGTCGTGTTCTTCAGGTAAATTCATTTCTTTGTAGCCATCTTAAAGTCGGTTTAATTATTATTTGCATTTGTGATCTGAGTCATGATGTGACAAGATTTGTGAACAATATGTATGGAAAACTATTTAATCATATGTGTTAGGAAAACGGAACAACAATCAAGATAAAACAATAAAGATAACATGAGAAAAAACACGATGATTTACGTGGTTCACTAACAGCGTGTTAGCTACGTCCATGGGCAGAAATGAGAACAATTTTATTAACTTCAAAGATACAGAATACAGAATATCGATATTTTAAGAAAGTTTATATAGTGCACTCTCACAAATCTCCGCTCGCTGACCGAGGAGCGAGACCCCGACTAAGTTATCGCGGGGCATTGTAGTTCAAGGCTTATCTCAACAATATGTAATATAAGCTTCTCCAAAATATTACCGACCATTATAAACTTCATTGTGCTTGCTTTTGAAAAGATTGATCCCAATGTATTATCTTTCCTCTTGCTTATGCAACTGCAGAGACATAGAAACAATTTCGTCACTGTAGACGACTTTAAATTTTTGTATAGACATGGAATTAACACAGTGAGGATTCCTGTTGGTTGGTGGATTGCTTTTGATCCTGATCCTCCTGCACCATTTATTGGTGGATCTTTGGAAGCGCTAGACAATGCATTCTCGTGGGCACAGTAGGTCTTGTTTTCTAATTATTCTTTTCAGACTTATCTTTTAGATTCACATTCTCTACTAAATTGTGCTCAAAGCCTGAAATCTGTGGTGCAGAGCCTATAACATAATGTGCATTATTGACCTTCATGCTGCTCCTAGCTCCCAAAATGGTATGGAACATAGCGCGAGTAATGACGGTACGACTGCATGGCCGAATTCTCCTGCTTACATTTTGAAAACACTGGATGTAATAAACTTCTTAGCTTCAAGGTATTTTTGTCAGATTTGAATTCTTTGATACACTGATCCTTGTTACAATCCATCTACTTGTTTGGTTATATGAACCTCTGATCGTGCTTGTAAAGTTCCACCTTGCTTGGAATTGGTATGGTAATTTCCTACATACTGAAGAAAACATGATTTTTTTTTTCTTTTGCAGGTATGGAAAACATCCAGCCTTGCTTGGAATTGAACTCTTAAATGAACCATCAGCAGGTTTAGTTCCATTAGACACATTGGTATCATATTACAAACAAGGATACAATATAGTCCGTAAATACTCTACAACAGCCTATGTAATAATTTGCCAAAGAATTGGCAAAGCAGATCCTATGGAACTCTATCAGGCTGACATAGGATCTCATAATTTAGTGGTGGATTTGCATTACTACAATCTCTTCGATCCTTTCTTCGATCATTTGAGCCCCTCGGATAACATAGAAATCATATACAAAAACAGGCAAACTCAACTACAGTCCTTAAACAGCGCAAACGGTCCCCTCGTCTTCGTTGGTAAGCCTCAAACTTCAGTCTCTTTATATTCATTTACGATATCAACTTTGACTCCAACTGGACGAAAATGGTTTTAATTTTCACAATTTCTTATAGTGTTTTGATTTGTACATTATGAATTCTTTTGGGCATGGTTTTCTTTTAAGGAGTGTTTGGGGCAAGGAGAATGAGAATGATTATGGAGGAATAATTCTTTTACCTATGTTTGAGCCACTGACAATCATTCCCCTCATAATCAATATTCATTCCTCCATAATTAATTTTTATTCTCATCATATGTGTTATTTTGTTCTTCATAATCATTCCATGTATTCCAAACATATGTAATTGTTCTCTACATAATCATTTCCTGGACTCCAAACATAGGTAATGGTTCTCACATAATCATTCCCTTCATCCCAAACATAAATAATCATTGTCTCCTGTGGTTTCACTCCATAATTATTCTTATTCTTCTTGTTCCAAACGCTCCCTTAGTTTCAAAGTTACCAATGTAAACTGTTCAAGGTTCCAAAAGTAGAGAGTTGATGCCAAGAATTAGTGATTTGTAAGAGATGGGTGTGATTAACAGGAGAATGGGTGAATGAGTGGAGTGTCACAAATGGGTCTCAAGCTGATTATCAAAACTTTGGGAGGGCCCAGCTAGAGGTTTATAATGCAGCTTCTTTTGGATGGTCTTACTGGACCCTCAAGAATGACAGGAAGCACTGGGATTTTGAATGGAACATCAAAAACAATTATCTTCAATTTGGTAGGTGACAACCCAAGAATCTAAGATCTGTTTTCTTTTTTGTTTCAACTTTGATCGACAAATAAACACATCCGTGTTATCAGTCGCTTAACACTGTTTCTCGTCCTGCATTTCGCTGTTTCTGAGTTACATCAATCATGTAATGTGTCTAAATGGTGCAGGTGATTCACCCAGCAGGGTTGTTTTCAACAGTTGCTTGTTGGTTTCATTAGCATGTGCCTGGTTCTCTCACTTTCAGTTTATGCTCTGAAATAAAAATCATTGAGTTGAAGCCTTCAGGATCAGCCTTTACTATTCATTTTCTTTTCTTTTTTCAGGAGCAAGATTTAAGTTTGGATTTTTGCTTTTATTATGATTTTTTCATGCTGAAACTGATGAATTGATTCAATATTTGTAACAATGTCTCCTTTTCTTTCTATTTTTTTTTGGATTTGTTTCTGATATATAAGAAATTAAGTCTTCATCTATAATGTCCTGTTGCTTGATTGCCTTTGAAATAAGGACAAGAATTGATAAGTATCCTAACCTTTGTACTCAGGATAAATACAAATAAGAAAAAGAAAGTTGAATTTTTAGCTATTGTTGTACATTTTGTTATTTATGAATTGTCTTGTATCAAATATCATAATATAAATTGTAAAAAACATTGTCAAAAAGAGGAAAAAGTATGCACAAACTTTTGACACGACTAGTATCTTTCCATCTTAAAGGATATAAAGACATTTTCTTTTTGGAGTGTTTTTTGGGTTAAAAAAACAATATTTGAGATTGGAGGTTTTGAAAGTGCAACATCTTAAATGAGAATACATATAATTTATGGTTGAGCTAAGCTCATTTTGACAGAAAATTTACCTTTTTCTTTGTCATTAAACTATTTTGCTGCAACTAAAATTTAGTTCAATTAATATGTTTATAATTAAGAGGTCATGAATTTCTCTTTTAATATTGAGTTTAAACGAGACTCAAACTACAAACTTGGTGTTAATACAATTAATATATATTATACTCACTTTTACTAATCTAGGTTTTTTGTTACTATTGTTCAATTAGTTTTTTTTTTTTTTTTTTTTTTTTTTTTTTTTTTTTTTTTAAGGTTTGTCTTAGATGATATGAGATTTTAATTCGAGTATTTGTAGTTTGAAATACTTATTTTGGCTTACTCATTTGAATTGGATCTAAATTTTCGGAATAAAATATTTACTTAAGTTTATGCCTGCTTAGGTCAACTTGGGTAGATCTAAATCACCCACTAAAATTTTTAGGCATTTTGGTTGAATCAAAATTTGAGGAATCAATATGCGCATGAAGTTTTCTGATACCATATTTGATAATGTAGAATTTTATTTTAAAACTAATTGATAGTAAGAGGAGTAGCACATACATCTTATATATGTAAAAAACTTCCCACATTTTTAATATAAAACAAAATTACAATATAAATGTTTTCAAACTTTTTCAGTTTGCTAATGAGTGTTTAAAAAAAAGAAATATTTAAGTTATGCTCGATCATGACCTAAATAATAATATCCATTTATGTGATTCGATATGGATTTTATTTTAATGTTCTACTTTTTTGTTTATAATAAAATAGAATGTAGCTTATATTAAATTACATATATGGACATTATTATTTAGGTCATGGCCAAACGTGACCTAAATATTTCTAAGAGTGATTCCCATTTCATGAAACTCGGCCTCACACTCACCAAAGATGAGAATCATTTTCATTAGTTTATTTCTTTGGTATATTTATTCCAAAATGATTATTAAAAAAAAGTAAGATTCTTTTTTCCGGTTGCTCGGAGGTTCCGATTTTTTTTCTTTTTGAAATAAGGGTCCAACACTTTCTTTTTTAAAAGAAAAGAAAATGGTTTGTTTATATCTACTTTTCCCATTAATTAAAACTTCATTCTCATTCTAAAGAGGGCCGAGCAGAGAACCTATTACAATAAATAAATAAATAAATAAGTATATATATATATATATTAATAAAAAATCAATCGTAATAATAATAATAATTGAAAACCCACTCCAAACAAAAAAAGAGCAAATATTATAAAAAAAAAAAAAAAACCCTTTAACAAAATTGAATCCGGTTCACAACTCGAACCTAAATCGACCAATAATAAATGAGCCAAAGATCAAAAAAAATTTAGATGAATCAACATAATTCATGCGAGTTGGTATTCTTATATATGAGATTGGAATAACTCAACATAAAAGACTAACTTTAACAAAATAATTTTAGTAAACCAAGCGACAATACAAAACATGTATGGAGTAAACAATACATTAATTATTATTTTTTTGAGACAACAATTACATTAATCAAATTATAAGTAAAGTACTTTGCTATCACAAAATGTAGAGTACTATTTCAATATTACTTAATAAAAATTATATTAAAAGAATACAATTAAATTAGGGTAATAAGATGCGGTACAAACCCCAATCATTACTCTAACATAGAGTTAGGTAGAACCAAATGTAAGAAAAAACAATTATGCTACTTATTATGATATCATTTGACACAACATGAACATGTTGCCAATTGTCATTCAAAAGTGGATAATAGTAGAGGTCACCAAATCTAATAAGTCAACTCTCCAAAATTATATATA
>JBBMKA010000026.1:6610232-6623827 GCA_037833695.1 Sechiopsis laciniata | reverse complement strand
TTTGAGGGGAGGATTGTTGAGCAAACAAAGTTGTCCCACATCGCTAATATAAGGGAAAGATCTTGTGTATATAAGGAAGACACCACCTCCATTGATATGAAGCCTTTTGGGAGATGCTAAAAAACAAAGCCTAAAGTGGACAATATCATATCAATGTAGAGGTTTGTGGTTGTTTGTTGTCTCTAACAGAGATGATTATATTTATGAGCAATATTTGAGTCTTTACTAGTAAGGACTCAAACCATCTTTATCCACCTTTATAATCACATGTTTTTTTTATCGATATTTTTTTAAATCTAAAAATGTGTGGCCACAAAAGTCGGTAAGGATAACTTGGGTCCTTACTAGTAACCATCCAAATTATTTGCTATATATTTATTTAGTTCAAAAGAGGATTTTAATAGATGAGCACTGCTTAACAGTTTGTAATTAACTGGATGAGCACAACTTAACATTTTGTAACTAACTGTAATATTATTGTTTTATGTATAATCATATGAAGATTACAGATTTTAAAAACCCAAAAAGAATTGATTAAGAACAAATCTTTTAAGCTTGAAGCAATTATATATTTTATGTTACTTTATGAAGTTCTCTTATGAAATGTGACAAAGGATGTATATGAGCAATGGTTCTATATGTAAATGTGTACCCTAGGGTAGTATCCACTCTTGCAAAGTATTACAGTGACAAAAATAAAAATTATCTTCCCAAATACTTCATGTGATTATTTTTTGTTTTTATATCCGTAATTATTCGTACCAACTTACTTGTACATCAATTACTAGTTACATGACATAGTTAATTCTTGGGTAAAGTGACTACCATAAATTAAATCTACCATCTCTTAATCATGATTTATTTGTGAGTATTTTCACAATAGCATCTTCTAACTTTAAAAAAAAATTATATTATTGTATAAGTCAATAATATTGTAGTTTTTTTTATGTTTTTCTTTTTGGGTATAATAGGCCACATTAAATCAATAAGTTTAGTGTTTTCCTGACGAGCAAAATGTGTCAATTAAACATTATATGGTAAAATTATTTTAAGAAAACTTAGGAATGTAGGGGGCATCATATAGCTAAAGCAATGGAGCTTATATAGGGACTAATTAAATAAGCACAAATCTAAAATCATTTAAGACTAATTTGATGTAAAAAAAAAAAAAAGAGTAAAAGATGAGTAGGAAGATTTCCAATCTTAATTAAGAAATGATAACATGTCAATTGATGCTACTAAGCTAACCTAACTTCGAAATTGAAGTTTTTAATTTTTCAATAATAGTAATAGAGTAAAAAAAACATAGTCTACTGCTTTAAATTATGTCCTTTATTGATACAAAAGTACGTTTAACTATAAAAAAAAAAAAAAAAAAAACTTGTTTTAGACGTTGATATAAAACATTCCCCAAATTGTCCAAAAACCGTGTTATTTTCTGTCTTCAACCTCTCGTGTAGAATCAAGATCACAAATTAAAGTTACCCAACCAAAAACCAACTACTAATATGAATATTAAAACTTCTCAAGCATCTTCAACATATTTATAAAAGATATGCGCTACTTCAGGAATTGAAGCTCATAATATTATCTAATACAATATCATTTTATATTATTATTTTTTTTAAAAGAAGTGCTTTAATCCATTAACAAATCTGAGACCAAATGTTTCCATTAGAGAAACACAAGAGGGAACAAACCTCCTTCTACATCACAAACCCTATTCAATAAATTATAACAGAGTAAATCAAGATGCCTGCAGAGGAGGAACCTCTAGAGCGAACAACTTGGACCTTACCTAATGTGAATCTCCAAGAGTTCAACAGAAAGAGCCCGGAGAAGATAGTCTACTCACATATGGGTGACTTTAAAAGACGATCTTTGGGGGATAATCCTATAATTGTATCGATGACTGAGGAACATGATCCCGCCAAAGAAGAACGAGGAAGAAACGATTCTAAAAAGACCCCCTACCCCAGATCGATCCTAAATTCAACTTAAAAAGGCATCCTTTGTCTACCAATTCATAAAAAAGATGGAAAAACACAAAAAAAAAAAAAAAAAAAAGAAAAAACTGAAACTGAAATTAATCTACCTAACAATAGCCAAAATAAATCCCTCTTTTTTCGACCCAAGAACACTCCCTCTTTCTTCGTCTGAACTCGATCTCCAACGACCTTCCCCTATCAAACGGCATAATCCATGCTCCTTGAAGAAAGCTTCGCCGGCGGCAAGAAAAATCTAACTCCACCAAACCTGAAGAACTCGTCTTCCCGAATCTGAGGACTAGCCTCCCAAATCTGAGGCCAAGCCTCCCAAACATAAGTTTAAACCCTAGCAGAGCATCTCTCTAATTACCAAATGAACATAAGGTTTGAATCCGACCTAAGCAAATAAGCAAAGTGAGCATTACGGTTCACAAATTCAAATCCATTTGAAGACGGTCTTTCCTATATAATAATAAGGTGAGTGTGTCTCACAAAACTTCAAACCAAAATTAATTCTTCAGCCATTTTGTATGTAAATTATAGATCTTTAAACAAAAAAATATCTACAAAAATAAACCAAAATCCGACAAAGAAAAATGACAAGATACTCTCAATATTTCATATATTGACATCGTCACAAACATAAATACATGTTCATCAAAACGACACGTCGAAGCTGGTGGTAAATACAGGGCCATTATAGTTATTTACCAGCAAAAGCTGAAAAACCCCTGCCCAAAAAAACACAGCTCAAAAAAAAAAGAAGGAAGAACAGAACATGTCAAAAACCAAAACAAATTATACAAATCTGCGAATGTTTTGTTGTTCCCATCAAATAATTTTGGACCTGAAAAAGAAAATACTGAGTTCTTGACCAATTATTCCATTAGGGTCTCTCAAATGAAACGATTCTGAATCCCCTGACGAAATTCTGTCGAAATTCGCTCTCAAATACATCAAATTATCATCTTCGCCACCGTCGACGATTCCGGCGCCTTCCGCCACCGTCCCCATCCGCCGCAGCGCCTCCACATCCGCCGCCGAAGCCCGCCGCCGCGTAGCGTACCCAACTTTCCTCCCGTTGAAATACATACTCCACGCCGGCGACAACAGAACCGACCGTCCACCGGAATTCGCCGGCGCCGCCGTGGACTCCAGCGCGATACGGAGTACGCCGCCGCTCATCTCTCTGGCGAGAGTGGCGGTGGGGACAGACAATTCAAGGAGGAGAATTGGGTTGGTTGACTTTGACTCTGTTTGGATACAGAAGTTAACTTTACCTCTCCGGTAACCGAATATAGTTCCGGTGACGGAATTGGCGGCGGCGGTGGCGGAAATTGGAGACGTGGGGTTTGAGGAATATGTTGATTCTTCATCGGAGAAGGCACAATTACAAGTGGGGATGAGGAATTCGATGAGAGATCGGAAGAGCTGCCATGAACGGACTTGTTTTTGACAGTCCACTGCGGCAACGGAGACGGCGGGGTAAGTGGCCATAAGGCGGCGGTTAAGTAACTAAAAGAAAAGAAATTTGAAAGATTGGATTTTTAATTTGATGAGTAGAAAATTGGGGAACTAACGGTTTAAATAATGAAACCAAATGATAAGGCCGCCCCCACGTTCACAAGAACTTTTTTGAAAATTCCAAGGATTTGTGCCTCAATGTCTAAATTTTGGGTCACAAAAAAAGCTGCCTTTTTTTAAAAATTCTTTTTTTTTTTTTTCTTTACGATTATAAAAATATATTTGTTAATTTGGAGGAAGCTTAGTTTAAGATTGGTTTGGTGACTCATTTTTAATGGTTTTTGATGAACCCACGTCGTAGCCCTAATTAGTGGTCATATTTTTTTAAAGTCGTTTGATTTTACTTGCTACCTCTATTTTTTATTGGTTTGTCCAAAAAGATTCGAGTAATATCATGATTTTACTTATGATTATTGAAGTGGATAAATATGTGTAATTTCGTTTGTGGTAACCCTAACAACATGATCATTTGCTTTGACATTTTTGTATTATAAATGATTTCTTTGAGTCAATAATTGATATGATGATCATTTGTGTTAAAGTTTTCTTCAATAAAGGAAAAAAGGAATATCAAATATTGTTTATGTTTATGTTGATCTATATTTATATGTGTATTTTTAATGATGTCATTTTCTAGAGAAAAGAAAAGACTTTAATCTAAAATATTATTAAACGTATAATAATATATATATATATATATATATATTTTAAATCAACATATAATAATATCTTATTCATACCATTTAAAAGATTAAGATATTAATAACCCTATCATCACTATATAGCATAACAATTTTGAAGTACATATATATAATTGTTTAGGTTTCTTGGTATAAAAATTATGTATGCTTAGCCTTTTTTTTTTTTTTTTTTGAATGGTATATGCTTCGCCATTTTTCAATATATCTTTCACCTATCTTAGAAAGTATATATGAATTTTAAACCAAACAAACAAAAATTTGAAACTTGTTTTATTGGGAGATTTCACAGTTTAGTTTAGATTAATTTAAAAACAACTTTTTTTTTTTGAAAAAAATTTAAAAACAACTTGCGTAGCTACAAATTAGAAATAAAAATTGAAAAAGTAATGTTCTTACAACAAAAAAAAAAAAGGAAATAAATGATTATGAATTATAGATGCTTTAAAATAAATTGAATTGAAATAAATAAAACGTTTGAAAACAAAACAAAAACCAATTCTCTTAATATTATATTAGAAGTTATTTCAAAAGAATATACTTTATTGTAAGCTAAAATACAAAATCCAGCCTAACTAACATTGCTTCCATTAAAGATATACATGCGATTCCCTAACTAAAAAAAGTAGAAAAAAGAAAAGAAGAAAAAATAAATTTGTAGGGGTGAAATTCCGTACAAAAAGAAGCTTATCATGTAATAATTAACAACTCCAAAATAAAATACAACTATTCAACTAACCTTTTGTTATTAATGAGTGTATCTTTTCCTTTTAAAAAAATAAGAAATTAAAAAATTAAAAAAAAAGAAAAGAAAAAAGAAGTGGGTCTTCTCAGACACCCACATAGGAAGCACTAGATTTTCTTGCTTTGTTGTTTGTGGAAATAAAAATATGAGAGACGGTGAGTATTTTTGGAGGGACTTGGAGGCAAAATCCTGCTGTAAGGGAGCAACATAATTCAATGTCCTTCTTTCCTTTCACCTTTTTTTAAATATGCCTTTGCTTTTCTTTTCCTTTTCCCTTTCTCCACTTGTCTCTTTATCAAAATGACCATCATTTTCATACAGTGAAACACCCCATTTTCTTTTCCTTAACCCGACCCTGTTATCCACTTCGATACGATTGCAAAGCGAAATAACACAAGCCCAATATGTATGTCCCGGAACTTTCTCCCTTCCCGACAAGACTAAAGAGATATGAATTATATTTAAGCGGGCCAAGCTTTTACCCTGTGTTCTCATCGGGTTGGGTCGGAAGCAAAGACTGGCAAAAGGTATAATTTTATGTATAATTGGATTTGGTATTAAGGCATCCCTATATTTATGTGTTGGAGAAATATCTTCTCTTATTAGGGTATAATAAACAGAAAGAAAACTAAAAAATTAAAAAAAAAAAAAAAAAAAAAGAACTTGAAGATAGAATTTTCACTAGGTGAAAATTTGTTTCAAGTTTTGTTTTTCAAACTCAATTATTGCGCACTTTTCACCAGAGGACACAAAAGTAATTTACAATAGAACTAATATACCAACCTTAAGATTATCTAACTATAATGTTTTGAAATCAAAGTCATATATTTCTTTTATAATGTTTAGAACACATCATTGTCACGCGTGATAGTCTTATTCTAATATTTTTCCAAAAAATTCAATATATAATATAGAGTAAAATAACCTTTTCTCACAATCCTCCTACAAACAATCTCACATCCATACACCCCTAAATGCATGGTCTTAATATAGAATATATATATATATATATATGGAGACTAGTTATAAATAGCCACATGTACCTAATTAACTCTAATTGTTGGGTTTGTTTATGGAGAATAGTGATGTGAAACAAGCATTGGGATTGGCTTTTTTGTGTTTACTTTTTCTTCCCCAAGAATTTTTATATATTTTTTTAAAAAAATTATTGATGCTTTTTGGCATTTTAAATGGGAAACTTTTTGGTTGAGTTATTGATCAAGAAAGGGACGAAATAAGAGGGTGCGTGGCAAAGACAAAACTCAGTGCGCCATGTCACTGTGTTGCCAACCCTAAAACCATTTTCTCTTCTTCATCTTCATTTTCCTCATACAGATTTATCCTTAAATAAACGTTTTCGTTTTCATTTAATATTTTCTTTTTGTCTCTATTCGTGTGTTTTCATTATACATTGGTCGAACACTATTGGTTCTATTTTCCATCACTACCAAATATAAAATTACCAATAGACAATGTATGTCTCCTTACTCGGTTAAGTGATGATAATTCATATCAGAATTAACTGACACTAAAATGATATACAAAATAAGATTCATGTATTTTTATAAATGTACTTTTTAACGAGGATTTAGATCGATGATTTATTAACTCTTCTTTGAAAAACTTAACTATATCTAAATAAGTTTTTCGTTACTATTCAAAATAACTCATCATTTTTACTATTTAAATTAGTTTCTCATTTATAACCACTCATTTCTAATCATTTATTTATAACTACTCAAAATAACTCTTCATTTCTAAACTATTCATTTCTCACTTCTTAAAATAAATTCATTTTTAACCACTTATTTCTAGTCATTCTTTTTTAACTACTCAAAATAACTACTCATTTTACATTAAAACAAGTTATAAAAATCACACTCAAACTACCGAAAGGGACAATGGCGTAATGGTTTCATTGTTTGGTAGAAATCCAATTCAACACCATGGTCATGGTTCGATCCCGAGAATCGGTATTTGACTCTCATAACTTCTCAAATTAACTCAAACACCTTCTAACGGGATGTTTGTTTGTCAAATTTAAGGAGGATTTAGATTAAGCATATACTAACTACTTCGAAAAAAACTATATCTAAACGAATTTTTATAACTACTCAAAATCACTCTACATTCTAATCATTCATTTTCAACTACTTGAACTAACTCATTTTTTACCACTCATTTCTAATTATTATTTTTTAACTATTCAAAATAACTTTTCATTTCAAATTTACATCCAAACAATTTATTGTCGCTAACCTATTTTTTTTAAAAAGGCGCATTCAAATGAATTTTTTTTACTGCAACTCCTCCATAGAAATCTAAATTCAAATGAGATATTATAAAAATATCAAATTTTTAACTACTTAAAATAACTCCTCAAATTAACTTTTCAATCAAAACCTAATCCAAACACCTCCTAGAATTATGTCTTTCTTATGTCTTTCTTATATCAGTACACTTGCAATGCTAACTTTAAATTATAGGGATCGTCTTCCAATTTTATAAACAAATATAATATTATGTATTGTTTAGAACACGACAAACATTAAGAGTGTGTTTGGGGCATCGATTATATAATTGTAGAAGAAGAGTTATGATAAACGGAGGATTATGATAAACAGTTAGTTATAATAAACCGTGTTTGAGGTGCATGTTATTATAAAAGGGGTTATGATAAACAGTGTTTGAGATGCATGTTATTGTAAGAAGACTTATCAAATTTTTATAGTTAATTAAATTTAAATTTAAAAAGTTAACAAAAAAATAATAATTTTTTTTAATAAACTTATAATTAATATTGAACATAATAAAAATGAAAAAAAATAAATATTTATTATCTTTTTTTCATATTCTATTTCACTTATATATTGATGTAGTTATGTATTATAAATTAAAATTTTAAGTTGATATTGACCTCATAAATTTTGTTTTCTTTATTTTCACAAATTTTTTTTCCAAAATCTTAATGTTTAAGTAGTGAATCAATTGTTTTTTTAAAAAAAAGACGTAATCAATCAATTTAAAATAAACAAAATATACTAATTAAAAAAAAGGATATACTACAATAAAAAAAAAAGAAAAAATATATATATTCTTAATTAAGATCAATTCATAACTTATATATATTAGAAAATTTTAAGGAAAATTTATAGTCAATATTCAAAAAAATATTTGATAAAAAATATAAATTTTAGATAAACGGGCACGCTGATTTAGGTGATCACCGTTTATAATAAATGGTGGGGCAAACACGAAATAAGTTATTATAACCAACCCAACTGTTTATATGAACAGAGGCCCAAACATACTCAAAACAATTTGATTCGACTCTAGAGGCAGACAAAGTTTGTTTTGTACGAAATTACTGATAAGGACTCGCTTTTTTTGAAAATATATTTGATAATTTAAAGTAAAAATAATAAACAGTTTAAAGGTAATAAATAATTCTTCATTTTTCCCCACTAAGTTTTAAATAGATTCGAACGAATTAACGATCTTGTCAAAGGTGCAAAAAGCGTGCAAACGGGCCGGCCGCAGCACTTTGGTCGGGCCGGTCTGGTTCTGGAATAATGGGCCATTCCATCTGAGTCAGGAAGAAATTAAAAAAACAAACAACAAGAAGACTTGGTATTTCTCAAGAATAATTTTCTTCAAATTTTTTATTTTATTTTCATTTAGTTCATTGCAGACTAAATTACAAATTAAGTCTGTATAGTTCGAGTTTATTTTTTAATTTGGACATAAGAAATGTATATTAAGCTGAGAAACACAACTTTAGCTCTTGAGACGTAGTTTTGCAAGAGAGAAATTTTGGATTTAGCTCGAAAGATTAAAAATATATTTTCAATTTCTCTCTACCACATCCAACGGTTATAATTTAATTAATCAATCCCTTTTTCCCTCTCTGTTACTATCTAATTTTTAGTTTTTAGTTTTTATTTTTTAATTTGTTTTTAGTTTTTAGTTATAATAAACTTTCTCAAATAGGTTTTGTTGGTTGGAGATTTGCGTTCGGATAGTTTGAAATATTTGGGAGTGGAAGATTCCTTTGATCATTAGATATACGATGCCAAATTATTATTAGAGTTTAGATGGGAGAAGTAGAGAAGAAGAAGGGAAAGATTTGGAGAGGAGAGGAGAAATCAACAAATAAACAAATGCCATATATGACAAAATAACAAATAATTAATAAATATTATCACATCAACTCAATATAAATACTATGAAAGTAAAATAATAACTTTCTTTCCTACTATATTTTTTTGCGAAATTGTACATGATATGTTGTTTTCACAAAATATTTACATCCATAGTAAATAGGAAACTTTAATATTTTGTTATACATACTCATTAATATTACTACAAAATAATGAAACTAACAAACCATCAATAATTTATGTTCTTATAATTTAAACTTTTATTAATCATTTACATAATACTTATTTTTAAAAGTATCAACTTTTTAAAAATATTTATAATAAAATAGAAAAGAAAAAAAAACAAAAAAAAGATAAAAATAATAATAAATATTAGGAGATTTTTCATGTATAATAATTAAAAAAAAAATCTATGAATATCAACTTTTTAGAAGAAATTCGAGTAGTAAAAAATTGGAGTGAGCCCAATAGAAAGACCAAAAACTTCATGTGTCGGATGACTTTAATCAATGCAACATATATTCTTCAATTAATACCACAAACAGTATCACAGATAATTTTAAATCAATAGACGATAAAAGACATAATTGAAATATGAAAAGAAAAAAAAAGTTCAAAATTCTATTAAAAATATTTCTAAAAAAGTTTTATAATTAAAATAAACAATCAAAAAATTGTCACATCAAGTAAATTCCATAAATATACAAAGGATCTAGTAACATAGGATTATATGATCATATCCTCTTTCTCCACCTATGATCGAAGGGAAAAAGAATAAATATTATGAAATTCAATTAACAAAGTGATGTTAATAAAGATTTTGTTTAAAAAAAAGTTAATTTTAGAATATATATTTATAAAATATTGCTTTGCAAAGACTTACAAAATATATTTTTTAAATGTAATGATATTAATAAAGAAAAATATTTAGGTCATGTCTAAATATTGAAGCGCCCGAATATGGATCACATATTATTTTATTTTAATTCTAAAAAATATCCAAAAAATAAATAAAAATAGCATGTGAGTTATATTAAGTTACATAAGTAGACTTCAATATTTAAGTCATGTGTTGACATGATTTAAATATTTTTCTTAAAGAATTGAAAATGTGTCGACAAGAATAATAGTTTGGCAACATTAATGTATTACCACAACCTCTTCGTTATGAATTTGAATTCTCATTTCTAGTGTAATTGAACAAACAAATGGAAATATTGAAAAAAAAAAATCAAAAAAATAAAAGGGAAAAAAGAATTTAACATAATCGTAAAAAGGTTAAAGGTAAAAAAAAAATAAAGGGCTAACACATGTAAGCAATCATAAGAAAAAATCACTTGTATAAGTGGTAAAATGATAAGAAATGAAATGAAAAAATTTAATGTGCACTTACGTTATTTTTATTCTATTTTGTTTCAAATAAAATATAATGTGATTCAAGTTTAGATTAAATTTTAGGATTAGTGACGCTAAAAAGAATTAATTTCTTAGAAAAAACATGCCAGGGTGGCACAATAAAGTATGGCACGTGGGTGGTCGTAAAACTTAGCTATACACCAGGTTAGTTTCTTTGCTCTTTTGAAATCCAAAGCCCCCCGCCCACAGAAGTCAATCTGTTGCTGGTTTGTAACAAAATTTGTCACGTGCGACCAGTCCCACTCCGACACACGTGCGGACCGGCCTCAGCCCTTGCATGACTCTCCCTTCTTCAACTACTTTCCGCCGTCGCAATTCCTTTCTAACATAAAACCAAACCCAGTCAACTCCCCAAACGCTACTTTCGTGTCCATTTAATTTTATTTATATATATATATTATGAAGCTGACGGACCTCCGTTTCACCCACTCCAAAACCCCGTTCCTATTCCTCTTCTACTCCGTTTTCAACACCGCCGCCGCCGCCGCCGACCAAGCTCCTGCACCACAGTATTTCAAATTAGGCCCTGAATTGAGCCGCCCCGTAGCGGCGGTCATAGTCCTACTCGTCTTCGTCTTCTTCATCATGGTGTTTCTGTTCGTCTATCTCCGCCACTACTTGGAGTTAAACGCCGCCACCGACGCCACCCTTCGAGCCGCTGCCGGTTCGGACCGGTGTAACATGTGCCGCGGCCTGGACCCTGACGTCATACGCACGTTCCCTGTGGTGGCCCACTCCGAGATTAAGGACTCGAAATTCGCCGAGTGGTCGTTGGAATGTGCGGTTTGTTTGAGCGAATTTCGTGACTGCGAAACGCTGCGTTTGTTGCCCAAGTGTGGTCACGTTTTTCACCCCGCTTGTATCGACGCTTGGCTGGCGTCTTGCGCCACGTGTCCTATTTGTAGGGCCATGCTCGCCGCCGGAGCGGAGAATTCCGCGGCGGAATTTGTCGCCGTCGGCGTCGTTGATCGGAGTGATGCGGACGTCGAATCCGAGGCGGTCGGGTCGAGCAGTTAGGATGTTTGTGTGATGGAATTGGACGGGTCGGTTGGTGGTCCGACCGGAGGCAATTTATTGCCAAGCTCGGTTGGATACGACGTCGTATTGGGCATCTTGAGACTCGATTTAATTAGGGACATTAAATTGTCATTTGTTTTATTCAAGAGGATTAAATTGTTTGCTGACAATAGTTTTCATTTAATTGCCATTGGTTTTTACCTTCTAAAATTAGGCTTTTTGTTCTATTCTACAGTACTTTATTTACAAAAATATATTGGTCGAGAAAAACTTACCTACTTATATATGTGTACGATCTTCCTACATTTTATTTTTGTAGCACTATTTGGTACTACATAATTTTTTCTTTCTCTTTTTATAATCTTATTTTGTTAATAACAAAAAAAAAATTTGTGTGATATTTAATGGTACTACATAGGTGAAATATTAGAGCACCCTACACATATACAAATAGACAAGTTTTCTTGCATTAAATTTAATAGGAATAGGTAAGTTTGTCGTCATTTTCCTTAATTTAAGTTTCAAATAAAGAAAATTTAGGGATTAAGTATGTTGTACAGCTGTTATATTGAATAGCTTTTATAAATCAAAATTTTCAAATATACATTTAATCACAATTTATAATATAGTCATATATCAAATATGACTTAGAGAATTTATAGACTAAATTTAAGTTTAACTTATTGTATTTATTTATTTATTTTAGTATTGGTTTTTTAGTATTTTAAAGAAGTATTTATAGTATAATTGTAGCCTAGGTTTCTTTTTCTTTCTAATTTCAATTTTAAATAATTAAAAATTTCATTTAACACTATCCATATTATTTTAAGTAAAATAATTGAATTAATATAGCATATATATGCGCTCTCTAATGTTTAAAGAAGAATGCTAAGTGCTTTCAAAAAAAAAAAAAAAAGGAAGAATGCTTAGCACTGTTTAAAAAAAAAAAAAAAAAAAAGAAGGAAGATTGCTTAGCACTACAGAAAAAAATAAAAAATAAAAAAAAAATAAAAAAATAATAATAATAACGCTTTCCTCTTAGAAACTAGGAAATTTTGCTTAATTGATAAAGAAGTGACAAGTATTTGAAATTGTTTGATAACAAATTTTGTCTTTCATTTCTTTATGAGAGAAAAGTATATCTTTTAATCTTTTGGTTTGGGATTTAATTTCTATTTATTCCAATGTTTTAAATTTAAACATTTGTAATACTGACATTCAATAATATTTAATTTTGGTTTTTGTTATGTTTTTGGAATTTACTTTTATATTTATTTTTTATAAATTAAATTTAAGTTATCATTCAAACTCGGGATCTCAATACTAATGCACCACATCCCATCAGAATTTCGCAGTTAAACGTGTTTGAGTGAGAGTAGTACTAAATTGGGTGACTACTTGAGAAGTCCTTGTGTTGCACCCTTTAAGTCATGTTCCCAAGGGATGACACAGTGGTCGAAAACTTGAGTTTTGAAGGTATGTTCCCCTCAAGGTCTTAAGTTCGAAACTCACCCGTGACAATAATTTGTAAACACCTTCTGTGTTTCCATTCCAATTAGTATAGTGATTATCTAAGATGGGTATAGTTGTGAAAATGAGTCTTTTTAAAAAAACTTCTATTAAAATAGGTCCTTTTTTAAATATATTGTCAAAATGGATCTAATTTTTTGTTTTTAGGTGGTGATGATTTTAGTATAGACACAACCACCTTAAAAATTTCAAAAAAAATAACAGTGTTAAAAGAAAGTTTGTGGCGATAATTATAGAAAAGTCATCTTCTTTTTTATTTTTGGTGATGACTATGTAAGGTCATCTTCTTCTTTATAAAAGATAACATTAGTAAAAAAAAATGATTTCTTTCTTCTTTAAACTAAGGCCCATCTGAGAGTATCTCCCCTAAAAGATTATCCCGTTGGTGATTGATTTATTAAATAATATTTAGAACACTTACTTTAAAACTTTAGGGTGTGTTTGTTTTGGGATGAGGTGAGATGAGAGGAGGTGTTGGGCCTCCAACACCTTGTTTGGCCCAAGGTGTTCATCATCT
>JBBMKA010000026.1:6574913-6610132 GCA_037833695.1 Sechiopsis laciniata | reverse complement strand
CTGGCCAGGATTTCTATTTATTTATAAAATGTTTTACTTATGAGGATATTTAGTTTGCATGTTTGATTTAAAATATGCCTTTTACTTCCATGCATGCTGAGTAAAGACCGGTTTATGACTACTTTTGGGTCGGGTCTTTACAAAAGGTAACCATCAAGAAGAAGGAATTAATTTCTTTTTTAAATCTTTAGCTGCATGCAAGAGAAGCCAACAATAATGATCATTATAGTCTTGAGTGTTTTTTAGTTTACTTTTATACTTATTCTGTTAAAATTTAAATTCTAAAAGAAAAATTGGCCTGAAAACTAAAATAATGACTTTATCAAAGTTTAAAATTAGTCTAATCATTATTTTACCTAACCAACTTTTTGTTAGGTCAGATACTAAAAGTGACTATTATTGAAATGTTAGGAGTAAGAGTATTCAATTTTAAAATATAGGGGTCAAATTATAGAAACTAAACCTCAAACTATAAAGGTATTTTTCTCTATAGAATATTATTCTTAGTCTAGGTTGGGTTGAACGGATCAGAAATTGACCAATCCGAGTACCGACTCAACCCAACAAAAATTATAAAGGAAAATACTAGTAAATGTCTAGATTTTCTCTTACTTATTTAGGATATGTTATAATATTTTTTTGTTACTTTAAATTTGACAAAATAAAAATTAGGGGAAGTGAGATAATATTTGCATTCTTATATTAGTCGTCAATTTCGAATATATATAAGTAAAAACCCACGTTATCAACACTCCTCTCAATTTAAGGAATAAAAAAAAAAAGATAAAAAAGAAAAAACCTAGGTTGGTAACTCTCCCATTGATTTAAGGGATATCTAAGTACCAATATATACTTTTTTTAATTGTTTTTACTCTTTTATACCCCTAAGTATCTACTTCCATGAATTATTTGAATCAAATAAACAATATCTATATCACTCAATAGTTAATATATCTATATCACTCAATACTTAATATCATCCAGTGATTTTTTTTTATCACTTTATTCGTTTTGTAGCTCATTGTATCCCACATTTGTCATATTCTTCAACTGTAGATCGATCTCACTCCCACTCGGCCACTCCCACTTTCGATCGTGATTTTGTTGTTTGAGATTGGGGAGACAATTGCGCACCCAAGATATTTCATGAGTCTTGTTGGATCTCACTTTCATCGAGTCAAGTATTCACAAGTTTTGTTTGATTTTCATCGATTTCTCTGTCAATGGAAGCGACGCCGATTACAATTACTATTAACGAGGTTTGGGACAATGCGAATGTTTATTCAACTTACAGCACAATATGTGTTGACATCGTTTACAGATCCACAATATCCCAATTTTTATCTACCTTCATGGGATGTCTCGAATTGGACGAAAGTCGAAGAGTGTCTAGCCTTTCTCTTTATAAATATGGGGCTGACAAAGCGAATGGTATGCCGATAACAGAAGATAGAGGCATGCAGTGAATGTTCAATGGATTTGCAAACGGTATGTACACCGACTGATACGTTCTGGCTGAAATCACGACAGTATGTATTGGTACATATGGGTATATAACTAAGAACGGGAGATGCAAAATTAAGGAACAATACATGTAACATGCATTCTAGTTAATCACACAACCATGTTAGTTATTTTGCTTATCCATCATCAGTATGCAAAGGACGGTTTGTAGGTGAATTCACTTTTATGTTTTTATATTTGTTACTTGTTTCAATATTAAAATATTCATTCATGTGGACATGAGGTGTACTGTTATGGAGATTAAACATTATATTCATCTCAAATCTTTCAAAAAAAAAAAACAAATAATTAATTGACGACATACTTCTTTTTTATCTTTTAAAAATAAATTAATTAAATCTTCCATCTTTACCATTTAAGAATGCTTTCCAATTTAAATATTAAGATTTTTTTTCAAAGTTAGAGAAAAAATAGATTTCAAATCTAGAGTGGTATAATTGTCTATTCATATATTTACAAATTAATAATTAATTTCTTAAACTTTAAAGAAAGGCATTTATTTAAAGTTCAAGCTATCGAAGACATTTTCTTAATATTTATCTCAAATCTAGATATTTGCATAGTTGTACCAATTATAAATATAATAACTCAATTCAAATCAAATAAAACTAAAACCCATAAACTTACTATTTTGGTTTGGGTAGGCCGGGTTGATCTGTCTTATAAGGAAAATAGAGGAAAAACAGAGAGTTGAAAATTGTTGGTACCATGAGTCTCAAGTTGGATGATGACATTAAGGCCGAGGGAAATGATGGCGAGGTCGAGGTCACCCCGGTGGCCGGCGAAGACTTGGGACAGTACTGATCCGGCTAAAAATGGCAGGTCGGACGATACGCCATAGCTTCTTCGATTCGAAACAGACCCTCATGTTGATGGAGAGATTGCAATTCTTCAAAAAGGGGAATGTTTGTTTGTTGATCATCGGCCATGATTGGAAAATTAATGCTTCTGGTATTCGATCAAGAATGAGAGAACGAGCAGTGAATATGTCATTTTGAAGGATGACAGTTATGTGATAAAAAAAAAACTTTATGGAGAGTCTTATTTTATTTTTATTTTTTTTTTGAAATCATTGAAGAAGAGTTTTGGTTAAAAGAAGAATTCAAATATACGATGGGACATTTCAGCAACATTCGACATGCTTTTTTTAAAGTGGTTATCCTTTTCCTCTTCTTTTGTAATTGGGAATTAAATAAGGAAAATAAAATATATATGGTAGAAGCATACACAAGGAAACAAACAAATCAACAAAAAAAGTTGGTGTTTTCAAACTTCTTGTCAAAATAAAGTTTTTTTTTTTTTTGGGAAATTAATTTTTAGTTTTTCTTTATTTTTACCACATTTTAAATTCGAACTCATACCAACCAGTTACTATATAATATATTTTAGTCTATAACATTTTTTCTGTAAAAATAAATAAATAAATAATAATAAAAAAACATTTTTACCTTGATATTCTCAATTTTAGTCTTTGTATGTTTTTTAATTTATTTTTATTCTTATTTTTTTTAAAAATATATGTGAATATCAAAATAATCTCTTAATTAATATGTATAAATTCTAAATTAGTCTAGTTATTATGTAGTCAATATTTGTATAACTAATAATTTTGTTTCCTTAAGAACTAAATTGAGTACTAAAATGAGCATAACTCAATTGGTATATTATATTAACAATCTCAAGGTTAGAGATTTGATTCTTCCTCTTGGCATATTGTAAAAAAAAAAGAATGAAAAAAATTAAAATTGAGTATGATTGAAATATCAAGGATAAAGGTGTTTGATTTTATTATGTAAAAATTAAATAGAAACTACACCTCAAACCTAAGGAGTAAAAAAATATTTTTTTGTATTTTTTTATTCATTAGATGACGGTCCTTATCATGGACGGCCTAAATTTGTTGCCTATTTTTTTATTCATTAGATGATGTCTTTATCATGGACAGTACCATTTGGGTGACACCACAAAGCATGTTGTTTCTTTTATCGATAAGAGAAGAATTTGGGTGCAGTTCAAGCTCCACCTCCAACATGATGTCACCTTTAATTGATATTATTTATTTTTTATCTCATCTTTTTTTTTTACTTTATATTTATTATAAAAAAATTAAAAGAAAAAAGAAAATGTGTGGCTCCACATATGTAATATCATGGTCGGGGTGCAGCCCGAGCTACACCAAAATTCTTCTCTACCAATAATTGATATTTTTTTACTGTACATATAATTGATTTGTTATGAAAAAAGCATCATTGATACACAACCCAATTTTTGTCATCCTGAGAGGAAGTCGAAGCCTTGCATAGTCAACCCAACATGTTGAAGTGTTAAGCGCCAAAAAGTAAAAAGGCATGAACGAAGGAAGGAACGACAAATACGACATAATAAACAAACCTAATCAACATTATAAATCGTTAATTATAGATTAAATGGCAAAAAAGACGTTTCATCTGTCCATTTTTCATGTTCATCCTTTGCTTTCTTAGGCTGCAAATCATCCGTTCATTTATAATCAAAACTATTTACAAGTGAAATTTGATACCGAGATTATTTGTGATACAAAATTAAATTATATAAATGATGTCAGAGAAATTTCCTACTATTTTTCATATTCAAATGTTGTAAGGTTTGTGAAGATATGATTTATGTTATATTATTATTATAATATGCATGTTACGATCTTCCTTCTAAAATCTTCGAGCAAGATCTCTTAATTTAAATTTTAATCTATGTGTACAGCCAAAAAGCGTCTTTGCGAGTTGAGTGTGCTCGAAGACGCACGTGCCCACATGTCACCACTCGTCGAAGTCGGATTTTCCAACATTCGTGTCTTGGGTAATTTGATAGCCTTTATTCAATTTAATAGTTTAAGGTGCATATTGTGACTCATTTGTATATTGTAGGTAATAGTTCGTGTTTCGAGTAGGAGTTCGGGATTGGTTTAATGAATTTTGGCTAAGGTAGGAGACCTTTACCCTCAGCTCGAGATCCTGTGGATATTACATGTTCATAATCGTTTATGGTTAGTTTAATGTATGACTGTGATATACTGATATGACTGTTTATGCAATTACCGCACGTTGATTGTATAATGAGCATGTGCCATGTCTTTCTACTCAAATTGATATTTGGACTAGGGTGAACATGTACTTTACAGCTTTCCATTTTGATGTCTGAATTAGCATGAGCTTATATATACTTAGACTGAAATGGAATGTATTAGCACAATGGGTTCTGATGTCCTAATTATGGACTTGTCAAACTGTTTTAGCATGTCTTGGTGTCTCTGATAGATGTAACTAGGATGCAGGGACGAATAAAGGTTTGGTTAAAGTGACATGAGTGGACTATGATATTAGGGCATACTCCCTTGGCTTAAGGTGATATCCTCTTCTTGTAGGATTTTCAGAGAAGGTTGGTCTACCGAGCTCTCAGCTCTACTAGTACATCTTTCAGTAGCCTATTGATCTTTTTCAAGTTGGGATACATTGGGTGATATCCCTTTTGTGAGTAGTCTTGGTGCCACCACTTCACAATGAGAGTGTGAGCTTTGTTGACCGATATAGTGCTCTTCTTGGTGGGTCCTACCATCCTAGTTTAGTCTTGTGTGTGTGAGCTTTGTTGGCCGATATAGTGCTCTTCTTGTTGGGTCCTACCATCCTAGTTTAGTCTTTTGTGTGTGTGTTTAAACAAAAAAATAATGATAAATTAAAATCTGACTTTCGATACAGATTTTTAATTTTCAAAAAAATTAAATAATTTTTTAATTTTCAAAAATCAAAATTTTAAACATATATTTTTAAAAAATTGAAATCAATTTGAAAAATGAATAACAACAAAGTGTGTGGAGTGAGATTTGATGTAGTGTCAGTAAAGGGGCTTCTTTTGAGAGATGAATTCTAGTGAGACAAAAAATCTGCCCTTTTTTTGTAAATAATTTAAAATGTACCTTCAATTTGCAATAATTTTGAAAAACTGCCCTGTTCTGTAATTTCCCCCTTTTGAGACATAGTTTCCCCTTAGAAACTTTTTGGGTATTTTGGTTTGTGGCCATTACACTGTACTACGTAGTGCATGTCGGGACGAGATTCTGTGACCAAACACCCAAAAGCTTGAGTTTGAATATCCCTTCTCGTGTACTATTGCTCTTATTTACTTATGCACTGCTTTTTATTGTCATTATGTCTAACCCCGAGATGGGAACCTTTTTCCATGTGGATTCTTCCCAGGTACTACAAGATTATACCAGGATAGTTGATCGGGCTTAAGTGACCATGAAATACTACACATGTCTTCGGAGTTTTATTTATAATTATTGTTCTTCTTTCTGCACGACTATTTTAGTGGCATGAACAGTTTATGTTATTTAAAGTCTTTATAGATTTTACTTGGGTACTCTTATGTTTTGATTTGGAACTTTGTTGGATATTTATTGGAATTTATCTATTTAAAGTATCTCTTTTAAAATCATGCCTCAATTTACTATTATGTCCTTTATATGTCCATGTATAATGAAAATACCTAGGTTTAGACCCTTAATTTTGTTCGGATCTTTACACTTGGTTGTCATAGTTGAGACTTTACCTTTGCACCCAAAACTCAAGCTGCATGGTTCTCGGGATGAGAGATTTTTGGATCTGACTATATATAGGCGGCTGATTGGTAAATTGATTTACCTCACCATTTTTTGCGCTGATATCACATATGTTGTTAATAAGCTAAGCCTACCATTGCCAATCGATGCAAGTCTCGCCTTGTAGCAGTTCACTATGTGTTATGTTATTTGAAATGGTCACTAAGACAAGGTTTTTTGTTTGCTCTAGTAAAAAAAACATTTTCTAAAGGCATTTGCTTATTCATACTGGGTTGTGTTGATATACGACGCTCCACAACCAAGTTTTGTGTGTTTCTTGGTGACACCATGATTTATGATTTCATGGAAATCCAAAAAGCAAAGTATTGTCTCTCGATCATCTGAGCACTAACTCTTGTTACTTATGAATTGTCATGGCTATTTTATCTCCTTATCAATCTTCAAGTCCTTGTCTCTACGTTGGGTCTTCTGTTTTTCGACAATCAGGTTGTTGCCTATATTTTGTCTGTGATAAAGTTACTTTCGAATTCTTGAAACTAATGACTGCTGCAACCAGTCTCAATTTACTGATATTTTCATAAAGTCATTGCTAGCCCAAAATTCTATTCAATATATTCCAATTTTGGATTTTCGAATTTGTACCATCCACATTGAAGGGGGCTATATAATTCAATCTAGGCTCTACTTATTTATTTGTTTATATATACATATCCAAATAAAGAGGATAAATGATTATCAAATGATTATCCTCCTAATTGTTGATTCAATATGGTGCTACCCACAAATCCATCGGTTGCCTCTAAGAGCGTTATGCTTTTATGCTAAAAGGAAGAAAGGGAGAAAGGAAATTCATTTTCTTTTGAGTTCATGAATGGGCTCATTCAGGCCCGTAATGAATTGATTGGGCCGATGTCATTTACCATGTCTAAGTCCAGTTCCAAAGATTCGCTCTTTTTTTTTCTTTTTTTTTTTAATAATAATATCGTTATTTTAAATAGAGAATATCTTCTTTATCATTTTTCACGGAATTGTATTGCACCTAATATTCTAAAAATAATTATCACATCTGGTATACTCTATTATTTATGAACTTATAGAATAGAATTGTATGCACCTAATATTCCAAACATTAAAAGGTACACTCTAATAATTAAGAATTACAAGTTCTAAACTCCAAAAATGATTTTGAATTAAAAAAAAAAAAAACCTCAACTTTGGTCCACACATGTTTTATTTCTTTATGGCCTATATTTTGGTTTTTCTTTTCATTAGTGAGTAAACCACTATTATTTTATAGGTTTGAATCTCCAACTCCGATTAAAAAAAAAAAGTATAAAGCTATGTAAAATTCAACTTTTACTATTAGAGATACACACCTTATAATGTGAAGCTTAGGACGAGTACTTGATCCCAAGACACGACCATACCAAAGTGGGGGGGCAAATACTCACCTAGTGTTAGGTTGAGGCGTAACCTATATTATCTAATATTTACCAACAAATACAAGTCAATAGAGTAGTTGGAGGAATTTGATTCTTCACCCTGTTACACCCTCATTCCCTTCCTCAATATTCATCAAATTAAAAGATTAAATAAAAAAAACCAAGATTAAAAAATCTCTTATTCATCTCCAATCCGATCCGATGTACAAAGGATTCATTTCTCTATAAATAAAATGGTGAATCTTCAAATAATCAATCACTGTAAAATTTACTAAAACAAAACAACTCTATGAATCATGTCAACAATATTAAAAATCATAAACGAATTTCATAAACTAAAAATAAATAGTGGTTTAAAAATGAAAAAAGAATTCCATCAGCTCTACGCTAAGATCACTGAAAACAGAGTTCCAGCAACAGCGATCCCGAATGCCGCTGCTCCGCCGATATGCGACGCCGCTGCAGCTGGGTTATCGGCCGCCGGTCCTTCCGGTCCCGGTGCCGGCGCCGGTGAAGGCACGTTAACTCCGGTGGGTGAAGGCGGAGAAGCAATGGGTGTAGCAACAGGTCCACCGGCGGCCGGAGTAGGACTTGGGGTAGGCGCACTAGTCGCCGGAGATGGAGCAGATGCTGCCGGTGCCGGTGACGGAGAAGCCGGAGTAGGTGTGGGCGTCGCCGGAGCCGGTGATGGAGATGGTGCTCTGTTTTCCGCCGGAGTTGGAGCCGGTGGGAAAACTGCCGGAGAAGGCGCTGACGTGGCTGGTGCCGGAGGTATAGCCTGTGAAGGGCCCTGCGCCGGCGCCGGCGACTGAGCCAAACACGACGCCGTCATCAAAGCAAAAATCACAACAAATCGAAACCCAGAAAATCCCATCGTCGGAAAGAAAATCGAAACTAAATTTCTTTTTTAAAACAGTTTTTCAGAGAAATAATATTTGTATTATATTTGAATTTGCTTTTGCTTCGATTTGTTCTGTATTTCCGTAGCCGGTTTTAAGCTCTTATATAGGCTTTTTTCGAAGGAACCTTCAGGAGGAATCAGATGCAGTGGACCATGTAAGCCAACCAACCAGATTGCGACGTGTGTTCACGTTGATTTTTAACCAAGCGGGTCAAAGTCAGACATTTGTACTCTGACGTTTTATACCCGTTGGATCCACCACGTGTCCGTTCGAGGAACTTCGATGGGACAGTAATTTGTTGTTTCTTTCCGTATTCTAGTTCTTCACCGCCTTTGCCAGCGGTTTTTTGATTTTCTGCGAAACGTAAGTCCAAGGTGTCAAATACGTGTACACGTGGCGGTAATTAATTTGAAGGGCTGCCGCAAATTTCAATCATATGCATTTATTTCGGTTGAAACATTCAATTGGATATTTTATAATTGTAGCCGTTAGCGAGAAAATGGAGTTTTTTTTTTTTTTGAGAAGCGAGAGAAAATGGAGTTTGGTAACCGCCGGAAATGGAAAAGATAAAATAATTGTTAAAATACTATTTTGGTACATGTAACAAACTCAAATTTATTTCATTTTGCTCCTAAATTTTAGTTTAAAAAATGTTTGAAATTACCTATGTAAATTTAAAGTCAATGTTTTTCAAAAGAAAAAAAAAATTAAAGTTAATGTTAATAAAAATTGATTCACTAATATTGATCATTTTAATACAAACAATTTTATACGAAAAATATTTCCAAAATTTTTATAGAAAAATGATATTTTAAAAAAATATACAAAAAAGAAAATCCAATAAGAATAAATTTTAAGTTTTTTTTTTTTTTTTTTAATTCATAAATTTATATTAAACATTTAAGATTTTAGTCACCAAAATACGACTACTTAAAATTCCTAAAACTAAAGTAATTTCCAAAATTGAAAATATAAAAACTAAAACTAAATATTTAAAAATCTAATTACCAAAATGAAATAGGAAGTTTAGGAATGTATTTTAATCTAAAATAATTTCCAATTCGACCACCAAAAAATAAGGTAATAAAATTGTAGCCCAATTATGTTGATTCAGTAAAATAAATGTGAGATGAGAAATTACATTTATGGGTAACTTGTGAGCTATGGCTTAGAGTTGTTAATGGCTGCGTATGTGGTAGAAAAAGACATTGGAAAATAGTTAGAAAATTTATGGAATAAATAAGGGAAAAATATCTTTTAGTCCTCCTAAAGTTTGGAGTCTAGTTTTAATTTTATCCTTATATTCTAAAATCAAACATTTTAAACCATAGCATTAACAAAATAGTTAACTGCCTAAAGTAATGTTGATTAAAACACTAATTTAACTAATTTAAAAAATTGATAACTTTCCCAATAAATAATTATAGATTGAGTTTACTCAAAAGTTGTATATTATCGGAAAATTTGCTGTCATAAACGTATGAACGTATGGGGTGTTACTTTTTGTTGAAAAAGGGTGGAATTAGAGAACTGGCAATAGCTGGCAAATATTTTATTTAGTTCAAAAAGTAAAACGAAAGCGTGTTCGTTTGACCCCAATTATGCTTTTATATTTTGTAATTTATTTATTGTATTTTACATTTTATTTACCCGAAATTAATTTGCCAACCAGGAATTGAGATCTGCTTTGCAACAAAATTGTTGGCTTTGGTTGTCTTCGAAGGAAATGAAACGGTGAAGTTTGAATTGAGATACGGAATTTGATGCCCAACCTGTAATTCTATTCTTGCCCTGCTCCATAATTATTTAATTTTCTATTTTATTTCTAAAATATAAGCTGGCAATTTTGTACGTATGATTTTATCCTCTCCTAAAAAAATATGTCAATTATCGATTTACGGTTTTATTATTTTGTGGTAATTTAATTTAACACCATAATCATAAGTTGTACTTTTTATAGAGTTTGTACTCAAATAAAAAAAAAAAAGTGGGGAAATTGAAACCAAATTACAGAAATCAAAGGAATTTTTTTTTTTTTTTTTTTTTTTTTTTTTTTTTTCTTGAAAGAAACACAAAAAGAAATATTTAGAAACTATTTTATTTTGCTTTCAAATTTTTGTTTGATTTTTATCAACATTAGCAAAATGAAAATATCAAAGTTACGAGGGTACAAAAGAATAGAAAATTCAAGTAATTTGGACTATCCAATCCAAATTATAAAGGTTTTGTTGGGTTATTTTTATATGATTGGGTTGGGTTGTGATTTTTCAACCTAACTCGAAAATATAGGATTGAATTGGATTGAATTGCTCTAATGCATAGAGTTGTACGAATTAGCCAATTCAAAATTTTGAGTTGGTCTTAAAAATCTCTCTAACCCAACTCAACTCGAACACATATTTATGTGTTAGAACAAAAATTAATTAATAAGATACATTCTTAACATATTATTAAATAACATGTACTAATACGATAGATAATCTAGATTCATATACAGTATCATCAATTTATTTATTTCTTTATATGTTTATGAAGTATGAATAGATTTTTTTTTTTTTTTTTTTTTTTTTTTTTTTTTAGAGAAAAAAGAGTAGATTAACACAACCAAAGAACTTAATCCAAGCTTAAAAAAAAAAAAAAAAAAAAAACTCAATCCAAGCCAACTAAAAAATATATGGTTGGATTACTCTAATACATAAGGTTCGAGGATGACCAACCCCAAAACTATGAGTTTGTCTAAAACTATAATTTAATTCTTATTCTTTGAAGAAGTTATATTTAGTTCTTACAATTTTAACATACTAGAATTCGCTCCTTATGATTTAATAAAACTTAGAATATAGTTTTTGTTGTTAGTAATCGTTAACAAGCTAAATATGTGAAAATTAATCATTCATATATAAACAAAGTGATTTTTTTATTCAATCAGCCACTTAATTCACATTGTTTTAGTTGACACATGAATGTCTAATTCATATATTAAGTCGTTATAGTAAAGTGGTAATTATTCTTGCTTATCACACAAGTGACTCGGGTTTGATCCCCAACAGCGACATTAATGCATGTTTATATAGTCAAATATTGTTCTACTTTGACAATTATGCATGATTTTTTGTTATTTTCATTGTTAAAATCAAAACCTAAGATTAAGAGTTCATGAATAACTTTTTTTTGGTCACCCAATCTTCATTAATTAAAACAAAAAAAAAACTACAAGACTTGTGAAATCTAAAAAATAATTACAAATATGATCAGTTTTAAAAAAAATTAGCATATATAGTCATTGATATTAATGAGTAATACTACATTAATGAGTATTTATAACACATATTAAAACGTATTAGTGGCTATAGATGCCAAAACTTTAAAAGTTGTCACTTTTGTAATTATTTTGTGAGAAAAGTCCATCCAATACAATTTTCCTAAAAAAAAAAAAACATCTAAGTATACTATGTCAAGCAATGAGAAAAGTAACATGCAGAAAAATCCATAACCACAGTATGAAGAGAGGATCATTGTGATAGAGGTCTCCCAAGGCAGCTATTTGGCTATATGGCTCCTGCTATAGCAACTGATGTTGTCAATCTTAACACCTTTCGAGAAGTCTAGACAGCACTAGAGCTCATGTTTAGAGCAACCAGTAAAGGTTGAATCAATTCACTAAGCGTAACTCTCCAAAACATCAAGAAAATAGTCAATGAAGATTTTGAACTATTTATCAACAATGAAGCATACTGCTGAACTCCTTCAGCTCGTTGGAGCCCCTCTCTCGCTATTAGACTCCATATCTTACGTGTTAGGAGGACTTGATGTTGAATATTTACTAGTCATTTGCACCATTGAAGATATGAATTTCTCTATATGGTAAGAATTTCATTCTGTGTTAATCTCTTTTGAATGAACATTTGGCTTTTTGGTCAATTATCTCCAATTAATTAATATTTTGATGAGAACAAACTCGAACTTTGTGTACTAATATTTTTGAACTTCTTAAGTGTTCATTATGTAGATCTTAGAAAGGCGATTCCAATTGTAAACACCACATTTTTGTTGGTTTTTATTTATTTGATAATAATGTTTTTATTATTTTATTATTTATTTTATGTAGGGTTGTTTTAAAATAAAAAGGAAAATAAAATAAATAAAGAAAGAAAAAAAAGAAAAAGAAAAAACCAAATAAAGGAAAATAGAAAAAGAAAATAAATTAAAATAAACTTCTTATTTTTTCTCAACCGGACATTCTTCTTCCACATTGTTCTTTTTCTCCAAGTTTCTCACCATCACTCCACTTCTCCACTCACCTAGTTTTACTCTATTTTTTTCATTATACAAGAAACTATCATGAACACATGCCACCAAAAGTTGGGGAAAAGACACCAAAAGTTGGGGGAAAGAGACAAGAAAAAGGAAAAAAGAAAGGCAAAAGTTTGGGAGGAAAAGTTGTTAAAATGAGAGGAATGAAAAGTTAAAGTTAGAGTTGAATGAGTTAGATTCGGAAAAAAATGAAGGCGAAGACAAGAATTTTGGCAAGTACTCGACCCCTTCCAACGAGATTCTGATGATCCAAACTTGAAGGCGACCCGGACAATCTATTACATATAAACTCTTCTTTTATCTTATGTATGAATTGAGGTAAGTGTTTTCTTCCTCTAAATCTTAATTTTACTCTTATATTTGTTCATTTTTATATTTTCATGTTTTGTAGGCTAATCTTCAATCAAATTAATTGATATTTTCTCTTAATTTCATTTTATCAAGTACAATTATGTTGTACTATTTGAAGTTAGCACTAATTTTGGTGTAAATTACAACTAATTTTGTGGTGAATTTAATTATGATTGGTTATGATTAAATTATGATTAAATCATGACTAGTTTTGAGTTGCAATTGATTTATCTTTGATTAGTAATTACATATATATGTTTAAATTACAATTAGACTCATAATACTATTTATTTTTGCTAGTCGATATTCCATAATTTTTTTTTTTTTTTTTGCTATTTGTATGTAGTATATTGTAAAATTCATTGAAGCATAATATGTTTGGTTTCATTTAGAATTTGGCATATAACATATTAGTTTTATTTTTGATTTGGTAATAATTGTACATTTATAAATTGAATTCATCAGATTTGTTTAATTCCAATTTAACTCACATCATAAAGATTTCTTTGAGTTAGTTCATAATTTGTTATTTACTTCCAATTAATTGTCGTTTGGTTAAACTCAACGTTGATCTTAATTGTATGTTAACATCTTCAATGGGGCTTGTGATGGTTGATTAAAATTTTAAATAAAAATGCATATTTGATGTTTTATTCATATGTGAAAATTGGTTTTTCAATTAAGTAATTAATGAATTTAACATACAAATTGACGATAATAATATTTTAGTGAGTAATTCTGTTTAGGCTGGAGTTTTTAAGTATACATAGGGAACACTCTTACCTTCGAATTGACATCGAAATTGAAGTAGTTTATTTATATTTGATTTCGTTAAATTAATTTTTGAAGTTCACAAAATTGGAACTTTATTTTTGGAAGAAAAGTAATGTTCTCTTTTTTGATTTCAATGAAACTCCAAAAATACATGAAACTCTCCCAAATTATTTCATTTTGAAACAAACTTTTTTTTAGGAATTAGTAGTGTTTCTTTCTTGGAGATAATGCAAGAAATACATGAAAAATTCCTATAATAAAAAACAATAACAAATCATTAGAAACCATTATTTTCTAATGTTCTTTAAGTGAAGAACTTATTTTAAAACTCAAAGTAAATTAAAAAAAATTTCTAATGGTCTTCAGCCACTCATAACTATTAATTCATATTTTGTTATAAGTGTGAAGTGATATCATTGAGACATTTTAAAATAAACCTATACAAATATTTTACATTTTTTACTCAATTTTAAAATTTGAAGTTTTGACAAAAATATTTTATTTAAGAAAGATTTATTTCGAGGGCTGAGTAATATGTCTTCATGGAGTTTTACTCCCGTGCAGGTATACGAAAATTCTCGTATTTCTTTTCTAAAAATAAAATCATGTATAACCTATTACGGAGTTGAGATTTCTCAAGTTCTTGAGGTAAAATTTAAATTTAAATAAAAGAAAATTTCAACATGATATTAAATCGGTTGGTATAATCCTACTCATCATATCAACCCTTACTTTATTTTTAAAGTTAAGGTAAGATCAAACGTGAGACATTGGTTTTCATAAAACTAACATTTTTTCATTTAAAATAAAAGACCATTTCATGATAAAATATAATTGGGATATAATAAGATAAAATGTGGTAACCGTTTTTAACCAGGTGTTGTAGGATGCTAATAGCTTCCCTACACTTAAACGACTCCCAAAGCTAATCTGGTTATGTTAATCATTTTCTTATCAATTAATTAGGTGACCAATCACACCTTCAAAATGGTTGGTGGCAACTCCAAAAATCTTTTAATTAAAGGAAACCCTTGAAAGAGGATGTCGACCGCTCCGCGTCGCAATCATGTTGTGACACCAACGTATTTTGAATTGTGAGAATCAGAGTTAAATGAAGAAGATATGAACAAATGAAGATTGGAAGAAAAATCGCCTAGAAAAAAAAAAAAAAAAAAAAAAGAAGAAGATATTCATCCTTTCAAACCTAAACTATTTTCATCTTATCTTCATTCAATCTTAGCCATAGACCACCCTTATCCTAAACCCAATGACAACCATTCATCATATCTTCATCAAATCTCGTCTATCAATCATTTTCGCCAAAATCAAACGAACTCCTTTCATCGTCTATCCATTATCTCAAAAACTAAATTTACACATCAAATATCATTGTTGGTTTATGTTTATTTTAGTATTTTCATCTTTTTAATTATTTATTCCTTTTAAGATTAGATTAAATATAATTTTCTATATTTTCCTATATGACTAGGTAATATCTTTTTCTTTTATAATTAGGTCATCTCTTATAGTTTATTTAAATTCATTGTTGGGTTCATTATTAAATGAATAATTTGAATTCCATCTTTCAACAAGGTATCAAAGTCTCAAATTTTTTCTTTCGGTCTGGGGTAAACCTTTTCTCTTCTCCTCCTTCACTTTCTTTTTCTTCATCACCTTCTTCCTCTTTTCCTATTTTTTTTTCCTTCATCATCTTATTCCTCTTTTCTTAAATTAAAAAAAAAAAAAAAAAAAAAACCCAAAAATCAAAAACAAAAAATAGAAAAAAAAAAAAACTATGATTTAAATTACTTCCTTAAAAACTTCTTTCTCATATTCCAAATTGGCACCAACTTTTCCAATTGGCCATGACTAGCTTTCCCAATTGGCATTGGCATCACTCATCCAATTCGTCTTAGATGCACTCATCCAATTGGCTCTAACAGCACTCATCTCAATTGAACTTGGAAGCACTCATCCCAGTTGGCGGCGCATCATTCCAATTGACGCATCATCATCACAATTGGCACATCATCATCACAATGACCAATTTTGATAAATTTAACTCCAAGCTTGGCTTGTATTCTTTATACAATCCAGCTTGAGGAGAGTATAGGTTTATGTTTATTTTAGTATTTTTATCTTTTTAATTATTTATTACTTTTAGGATTAGATTAAATATTATTTTTTATCTTTTCCTTTTATACCTAGGTAGTAACTTTTCCTTTTATTATTAGGTCATCTTTTCATTTTATGATTAGGTTGTATATTTTCCTTTTATAATTAGGTCATCTCTTGTAGTCTATTTAAACTCATTGTTGGATTCATTATTAAATGAAGAATTTGAATAATTTGAATTCCATCTTTCAAAAATCACATTCTCTATGTGTAAACATACTCAAATTTTAATTTAAAATAATCAATTTTATATCTCTACTTCTACATTTTTCCAACTCCATAAATTCTACTTCTTTAGAGTTCCTTTCTCTCTTTTGTTGCTGCTTCTATTAACTCATCAATGTTAAGCTCTTGGTTCTAATTAAATTGATTATTTAAAATTAAAATCTGAGTACGTTCACACAAAGGGGCAGAGAGAGGATGAATAGAAAGATGAAAGAATAGAAAAAAAAGATTAATGGAGGTTGAAAAAGAGAGGAAATCAACTTTTTTTTGAAAAGACAATTTTACCCTTCTTTATATGAGTAAGATTTAAGTTAGGAGTTAGATTAATACTTTAAAACTTGGATGCAATTGATCAAATTAAAAATTTAGGAGTGTAATTGTTACAAACTAGATACTTTAAGAGTGGTTTGTGCAATTTTTCCTAAAAAAAAATCATATTGTGCAACAAAGAATAACATCTTACCCACCACTTTGGGTATAATCCATAACTCGGCTCGAGACCAATTGAACCATAAAAAGAGCCACTAATAAAAGCCATTCTAATCATGAAGGAGGTATTATGCAAAATGACCCTTTCACAAGGAAGCCGAACTATGATTATCTACGCTTTAGGCGTTGAATTTGGAAGCAATTTAGGGATTAATCCGACGACATCATACTCATTCACATTAGCAAATCCACAAAAAAATTGAGAGAAATGCATCGATCTCAAATAGAACCGATGTATCCTTGATAACAAATACCAATCTAAATCACAACTAGACCACCTTTTATAAACCAACTCCCTCAATCCATCCTACCAATCCAAACCTAAACAAAATTATAAAAATAAAGACCATAAAAATGGACAATCCATATATAATTAAAGACAACAATAAAACCATTTAAAATAACACTTGGACCCGGTCTAATGGAGATCCAAAAGACCATCTGAATCAACTTAGATCTAAAAACCATTTTGGGTTCTTCGTTTCAAGGACCATGGAACTCTCACCAAATGAACTATCGCATTGCCCATGTTAAGAGGCTATGCACTGCTCGATGGTTAGACAAGCACACTGCCCTCATTTCAATGTTGCCCATCAAACTTGGTCCTTATACCTCTATCCTCGGCCACCCATCTCTGTCGTCTTCTATAGTGAACCTCAACCATCCACAACTGCTTTCGATGAGCTTTTCTGCTAAATTAGAGCCCAATAAAAAGTTGCTTGCACTGCATGAAGAAACTTTAAGCCAACGCCTTTGTCATCTTCTCCACAAATTGACTGCTACTCCTCAGAACAATTATTCATGAACAACTACCATACGAAGAGCCACACCACCTCAAAACTTCAGGTCTTTCCACCAATGATTGAGGGAGCTTCGCCCTCATTAATCTTCTAAACTCATCAACCAACTTTTCATTCACTAATCTCTTTTAAAGTTATTTTTTCCTCGATCAAAAGTTTATGGTATGAAATCCTAGCCATCAAACCTTATCTTCTTGTCCTCTGATAGACGCTTTATCTTCCTCACCATCAGCAACCAGAAAAAATTCTTCTAGAAAAGTCCTAATAAACCAAAACGAAGACGGAATAAAACCCGTCATAACGATGGAAGTTGAAACACCCCATTCCCAACTAATTGAGGCTAAAGCCTCTCTCTGATCACCCTAAAGATGTTTAATCTTAAAGGAAAGCCTTCTTTGAGTTTGATGCATATTTTGCTCCAAAGACTCTATAAAGTGGATAAAGGTTCATTTTCCAAAAAGGTGTTAAATTGCTTGTGGTGGGAGAATTGTAGTTCCCTCGTGGATTCTAAACTTTTTCCTTATACTTGAGTGGGGTCATACACATGAGAAATCAATAAACTTTATTAGTGTCGATGATAATTATTTGTTTTTCTCTCTTGGAGTCATACTATTCCATTTACGTTAAGCGAGTGGTTTGTTTTCGTTTTAGAATTATCTTTCTTTATTTAGTGCTCTCGTTCTGACTCATACGGAATGATTTTTATCTTTTTGTAATTTGTTGACATGTTTGTTTAATGGAGTTTTTGTCCTAAAATTAGCCTTTTTTTTTCCATGAGAAAACGAGTACGAAGTTTGAAGAACAAGAACCCACCTGCCTGGATCATCTAGAAACTTCGGCATCAGAACCAAAAACTTGGGCTCCCGTTCTTGTTCCACCCATTTCCGCCCTTTCAACCAAACCTTTCTTCCATTCAGCAAATTCACAAACCCAATCCAATAACTCGATTTCAGAACAATCCTTTTATGGAGCAGCCGAAGCAGGAGCCCGATAACAAATCTCCGATCTCCAGCAGCGACGAGAAAACCCCAAAATCCGATCCCAAACAGGGATCTAACACCGCCAATGGAGATGGGAATTGGGGCAATTTCGTGATGGGTTCACAGAATCAGACTTCGACCCACAACGAGCAGCCTGCGGTTTCAACGCCCTCTTCTGCGTCCAAGAAATCGGTGACTTGGAGCACCGATTTGGTCTCCGAATTGCCGTCCGCTGCTTCGAATGCTTACGGATCGAATTCGGCCCCGTCCTCTTCAACTTCCTTCAAAGGTATTGATTCTGTTTCATTGATTTTTTGTATGTGTCCTTGTACGGCTGATTGATGAAGGAATTTAATGTTTGGATGGGTTTTGATTTTAGAGACGGTAGATTCTGTATGGACGGTGCTTGGAAGATGGGGGACGAAAGTTGGGGAAGCTACGAAAAAGGCTGAGGATCTTGCTGGAAACACTTGGCAACATTGTGAGTTTTCATTTGTTCTTTTTTTTTTGTTGGTATTGCTATTACTGGTGAAAAATTGGATTCAATTTCGAATTTAGTTTGCTCAATTCATTTCTGTCACGCGTTTTCATGTTGGGTGTAACCACTTTTTGTTCCTTTTTAGTTCTAAGTTTCTAACAATTGGAATTGGTCCTCAGGTGATTGATTACTCTGTTTGGAATTCATATTTAAAAATGTTTTCTGTTTTTAAGAACCAAAACAATTTGTTCAATTGAAAGGCTATATTGGCATGTTCGCATGAGATTCATATTGGTTATTTTTTTTCTTCTCTCTGTTTACTTTTTTTTCTGTCCTCGTATGAACTCCGCTTCTGTCACTACACCTTGCCATGACATATTGTTTTAGAATGAATGTTTCTCATTTTACTAATTTTATCCATTCAATTTGGTATTGAGAAGAAGAATATTTAATGATTTATCAAATTAATAATCTTTTTGCCTGTTCCATGATTGAAGAACATGGCATGGCCTCCTACTGTTCATTCTCATCTAGATAAACAATGATCTTTGTGTTTGTCTAATACAATCCTAAGCCACCAGGTTTCTTACAGGTTCTTTCAGTTAACATGTCTTTTTTAAAAAAATTATTTTCTTTTATTGATATACATTCCTGAACCATGCCTTTCTTCACTAAAGTCTCAAGAAGGATTCTTTTCCTCCCCATCAAGTTGATGAAATACCTGGTCTAAGTTTTTTGTTGTTGTCATGGATAGTATTCTTTTTGGAATGGTTAGCGTAGAAGTTTTGTATCCTTCCTCTCTCTCTCTCTAAAAGTCTCTCAAGCCACAACCAAGAAGGTCTTCCCTACCCCTCCTCACCGGCGCCAAAGGAGGACCAACAACACAACCATCTTGTGAGAGATGCACATCCTCTCTCTTCCACATTCCATTATCGATGAGAAAGAACTTAGAGTTATTGTTTGTTCAAATCTCCTATCGATGCACCCTCTTCGTTCTACACGAAATTTTCTACAAGCTTATTCTCCGCGAGATCAACACATGCGAAGGTACAGAGACGGCACAAGGTATTTTCTTCTGAAAACTTGGGTCGGACCTGAGGCTCTTCCTTAGAAAGCTTCAGTCTTATTGAGGAGCACTTTCTGATTGCATGCCTTTGAACTTTTGAGAAAAAAATAAACTCGTGGAATGTTGAGGTTATTTATAGTCTCGATAGACAGGTAAGAATTACTTCCAGTTTCTGGAGGAACAGGGACTTGATATTGTGGTATGACTATGGGTATGACCGTACGAGAAGATAACTTGGTTCACTTATATCTTTATGTGGATTAGAATTGGAGTTAGTCCGGCCTGTGGTCCAAAATAAATCTTCAACCTTGCCCCTTCCCTTGAACTTTGGAAATAAGTATGAATTCTCAAAGCAAGGTTTCCAGTTGGGACGAAAAAATCATTGTGAGAAAATTGAAGTATTCGATTTCAGTTTTGATAGTCCTCTACAAAGATATGCTGAAGGGACCTTGTTCAACTTTTCTTCTATTTTTGAAACTTTCCCTTTAATGGGAGGTTATATCAAAGAAGGCTGGAAGTAGAGTACGTATGTTTTAAGGTACTGTGGGGATTTAAAAAATAATGCGAACAATCTATTAATGTGGTATAGGTTCACAATAGCGGCTTCCCCCATTAAAATTTTGGCTCCTTCATTTAGAACTCCAGGGCTTTAGCTATACTTAGGAGTGGTGATTTTGCATTCAACTTCTTTTTTTTTTATTTGGTGTGTCCATTTGGGTACTTTTCGGCAGTGCACACAAATGTAGCCTCGAGGTTATCATTGTAAAACTTTGTGGCATACTGAACTCTCTTTTTCTCTTTTTTTTTTTTTTTTGGGATACAAGATCCTCTCTGACCAGCCAATGTGCCTTCCTAGCAGACATTTAAAGCGTTTCAGTATTATGCTTGCTTGAAGTAAAGAACTTGAGAGCGTAGCATGAGCCTTCAAAAGCCTTCAACAGACAAGGCTGCAGCTCCCATAGGATGTCTCGATCTGCCTTGGTTTTAAGAGTTATAGAACTAGTTGGAACTGGGTCCTGATCAGTTTGTTAAATTGTTGGAAGTTATTTAATCTTGTTCTATGTTCAAATGTAGATTTATTATTCCGAAGCTAAGAAGCACGGACACGGACACGAGATATGGATACGACAAGGACACGTAGACACGCTATTATTTTAAAATGTAGGACACGGATATGTAGAACACACGTTATTTATTATTATATTTTACATTATATTATTAATAGATCAAATCCAAAATATTTTAGTTAGTTATAAACCCACCCTTAACCATCTCAAAATATTTTAGTTTTTACGTCATTTTCCTTCTCTCCATTTTATTTTCTCTCTTTCTTTCCTTTTTCCATTTTAGTCCATCTAATCTTCGATGGACGTCGTCGTCGACGGCCTCCACCAACACTACCCATTGTCATGTTGTCATGTTATCGGCCATTTGAAACAAATAAGTTTTAAATGAGGTGTCCATGAATTGTTCATGGAGTGTCTGTGAAGTATCCGAAATTTAAAATAATAACAATAAAGGAGGACACAAAATTGCGAGTGTCGGACACGTGTCCAAAGAGTGTCTGGAAATATCAGTGTCGAACACGTGTCCGATACAGATACTTTGTCAAAATAAAATTGTCCGTGCTTCCTAGTTCTGAAGCATGACAGTCAAATATTGTCGCATGCCAGTTAATGTTATCATCAAGAAAATCAGAAATACTATCATTAATTCTCAAATTGGGACCAAGATTTCAAACAAGGGAGGATGCATGCTAATTTATTGTAATTTCATTGAGCCCCTAAGGGGAAGCCTTGTTGGTTGGGGCTTGAGGTTTTCAAGGCATGTTTCCGTAGAGGCCTCAAGTTCGAGCCCCACGGGTGAGATTCATTGTAAAATCCCTTAATCCCTTATTGTCTCCGGATCCAAGCCTTGGGATGGGCGTGGGTGGCCTCAGGTATAGTGGAGCAAAGCTACGAATTCCGAGTTTTCATTTATTTTATTTTATTCTTTTTATTGTAGTTTAATTCAACATCCATACAAATTGGGAAACATGAGCTTTCTCAAGTTTTCTAGGATATAAATATCTTCTATCAAGTATCATCTTACTTGGCATTGCCAATCCTCCTCCCTGCATTTTGGTCCTAAATTTTGATATAATTAAGATAGAATTTAGCCATATAGTTTACTTCATGGATATATTTACCACGGACCGAAACAAAACTAAAGTTAACAATACAATTATGGAAACCGCTTTCAGAAGCCAACGGAATCTTACCTTATCATGGATGATAGGATTTATATTGGAGCAATTAGAGATATTAAGAGGTATGTTAGATGATAGTTTGGGAGTTTGTTATAGCATTTTGGTTATAAATAAGAGAAGGATAGGTATAGGGGAAGGTAAACAATTATTTGACCATTTTGGTATTAGGTCTTGACTCTCGAGTGATCTCTAGAATGGGAAGGTTCAAGTACCTTAAACTTGGTTTATTATTGGGTCCTATCAGAATCCTATAAAAACTTCGACTTCCTAAGAGTAGGAAATAAAGGTTCATGATCATGTGACAAATGTTCGATGTGATAGGCCTGTCATGTAGCCAGTGGTTCTCAAATAAGTAGTACAAGAATTGTTTTTCATCTTTGAGGTTTGGAAAATGTAAAGGTTGTTCATGCTTTCGTTTCATATTAAACGGGACACGAAACATGGGAAATAAGAAATTAACAATTATGAAACGGGCTTTATACTTATAAATATAACCTAATAATATCACGCAGTATATAGCCCAGATAAATAATTTAATTTCATGGTTTTTTTTTTTCTCTTAATAAGTTAGAATGAGTCTCTAAGGGATGGCACAATTGTTGAAGACTTCAGCTTTGAAAGTATGCTTCTCTCAAAGTCTCGGGTTCGAGACTCATCTGTGACATTACTTCTTCGATGTTTCCGGTGCCTGGCCTAAAGACGGGCGTGGTTACCCTTGTTTCAAAAAATAAGTTAGAAGAATGAAGCAAGAAATTAGTACACATGGATTATTTTTTTTTAATTTTAAATCTAGGCATGTTTTGGAGTGAGTAACTTTGGAAATGATCAAAAACATTTCCAAACATATCCTAAAATCGTCATACTGTTATAACACATAAAACTTGTTAAATTTTATCCTGCCCACTCTTCTCTATGTTTTTTGCATTGGTTTCATTTACTGTCTGTATTCTACTGATATGATGTGTTATTGAAACTTAGTCATACTTTCTTGAATCAGTGAAAACAAGTCCAAGTTTTTCGGATGCTGCTCTGGGAAGAATTGCACAAGGGACAAAGGTATTAGCAGAAGGTGGCTACGAGAAGATTTTTCAACAAACTTTCGACACAGTGCCTGATGAAAAACTTCAAAATTCGTTTGCATGTTATTTGTCAACCTCTGCTGGTCCTGTTATGGGCGTATTATATGTATCTACGGAAAAGCTCGCATATTGTAGTGATAATCCTCTTTCGTACAAGTCCGATGGGAAAACGGAATGGAGCTATTACAAGGTATATCTTTAGTTCAGCAATTTCAAATTCAATTCTTTATATCTTTGCACAAGATCATCAACGCGCGTATGTTAAGACCACGGTAAGAAGGAAAACATTCTGTAACTCACAAAACTGAGAATTTCTTTCTTGTTTCCATTGTTGATTGTGGATACATATGTTTAAGTAGAAGCTTGGGGTGTCCCTGAGGGGTGGTGGGCTTTGAGGGTATGTTCCCTTAGGACCTCGAAATCTGCTTGTGACATTAATTTGTCGACATCCTTAATTTGTGTCTCCACTCCTTTGATGTTGCAACCTAGGGATGACTAGTGGTGTCTTGAGTATTAGAGGAGCAAAGCTCTGATTTCTAGTCATTAAAAAACGTAGAGGTTTGGGGTCTCCAAGGTATGGTCCCAAGTTTGTAATCCACAACTGGACTTAGTTGTCAAATCTCTTGTTGTTTCTTGGTTTTGAGCATTGAAATGTCATTGGGTATGTAGTGGGATGAAACTCGAATTTCTGGTTATTAAAAATTAAAGAATATGTATTTACACACAAACCTTTTACTAGATGGGATTTTAAAACTTGGCCTTTGAAAAATTGCGTTTCAGCAGATTTGCTTTAGCTGTATATGGTTTTAGTTTCTTGAACATGTTTCATTTTTGTTAAAACAGGTAGTGATACCATTAAAGCAACTAAAGGCAGTTAATCCTTCCTCAAGTGGACTGAATCCTGCTGAAAAGTACATACAAATAATCTCTGGTGATAACCATGAATTTTGGTTTATGGGCTTCTTGAACTACAATGGTGCTGTAGAATGCCTGCAAGAATTTCCCGAATTACGGGCGATTCAGTCGGTGTAGAACCTCGTCGAACTTGAAACTTCCATTTGATATATTGCTGCTTTTGTATGCCAAATTTGGTGATATTACTACACATAGGATGTCTTTTTTCTTGGAATTTTCTTGTTGAATGTACATGGTGTCTTAATGTTCAAGCATTCGGATAAAAATTATTATTTTTTCGTATAGATTATTACATTTTTCCATGATAGCTAGTAGAAAAACTGTCTACTTTCATAATTGGGGCAAATTTTCAAGGAAATGATAGATTTCATAATCTCATGGTTCTTTACTCTTTGCTCATTCTCTCAGTAATGATATTATATCGACTTCTTTTCAGAGAAAAAAACATGAACATCATGATACTGGTATGGTACATTGTACTTAAAATTCAATGATAACAGATGCCTTATGATGAACAAATATTTCTTCTTCTTCCTATGTTTTTCACTCTAAAATTTAAGTTACTTTTAATATGTATTTATTTAATTTAAAGATTTATGAACAAGTTATGAATAGACATCAGATGAATTATTGTTTTTGTTGGTAGTAAAAATATAATTTGAACTTTTCATTTATTTGTTTTGTTCCTAACAACTTTTATTGAGAAAGTTAACAAATATATATATATGCACTTAGGGGGTGTATATTTGCCATATTTCAAGAGGATTAGATCGAAGATTTAAAAACTACTTCTAAACAAGGTTTTGTAATATTCAAAATAACTATTCATTTCTAAGCATTCATTTTTAATTACTTAATATAACTCCTCTTTTTCAAACTACTCATTTTTAATTAATCAAAATAATTCATTTTTAATCACTTATTTTTAATTATTCTTTTTTTTAACTACTCAAAATATCTACTTATTTTAAATCTACATCTAAATAAGGTTTTCACTCCAACTCTTCTACCAAAAAATTATATTCAAATGAATTTTTTGTTACAACTCTCAATTTTTAACTACTCAAAAGAACTCTTCATCAAAATCTCATTCAAACACCTTTTTATATATTTGTCAACTTTCACGATAATAGTCTTTTTTTATAGGAGAGTGATCGTTAAGAATGACCTTATCAATTACAATTTATGACAAGTTATGTATTCCTGTTGTCCTTACATTCAAGTTATGATCAATAACTGAGATGAGAAATTCGAATTCGATCATAGACACATTTAGTTCGTTGAGGTCATAAATGTATGAAATCTAAAAATAGTCCAATGAACCTCTTATCATACAAAATCTTCCATCATTATAACATTGAGATTTAGTTCCTCTGTTATTTCATAAGCTAGTCAAGATTCATATGAATCTCTAATCACATCAACTTAAATCTCATAAAAAAGATTACAAATATCCACCACTCCAATTCCACCATATAACTTATTATCTAAGGCTTTATTCATATTAGATAAATTATTAAGGAATACAATAATGTCATAATCAAGGAATCAATTATTTACTGTTTATAAACCACGCTTCACCGCCCACCCACTGCCTCTCATGCACTCTTTATTGCAAATGTCAAATTAATTAAAGCACCTCAATTAACTTTATCTTCTTAATCTCAAAATTCAAACTAATTAAAATTCGCCTGCCACGTATCACATCAACACATTTTGGGCCCAATCAGCCCAAGCCCACATAGCCCACATTTTTTCTGTTCATCATCATCAATTTAAAGATTGCGACAGTTCTTTTTTTTTTTTTTTTTTTAATATTTATCGTAGGTGGAAGTATTACAATGTTATTAAACGACATAATACGATGAAACATTAAAAGTTTATTAATTGTTAGTGATCTATAAATTAATACAGAGAAGGGACCAAAAAAAGACTCATGATTTATCAGTCCTTAAATATTCTCCTAAGAAGTTTATTTGAAAAAAAATGGATCTCTTTAGGCTTTAACAGCTCATACTCTAATAATAATATTAATTTGTTTTTATAAGGAAGCAAAACTGTGAAATAGGAGGGACCAGAAGAGGAACTTTACTGGTTTTGAAAGCCAATTAAATCTCCAAAGTATGCAATTCTACTGTATGATTAAATGATTGCATTTGGTAAACAAAATTCTCTCATCATTATACTTTTAATGTTATATAAATCTCCTACTAACACCTCTCTATCAAACCCTAAACCAATCTTTTCACTAATGCAGGTCGGTGTCTACTTTTATTCCATGTAAGCAATCATTTTTTTTTTTTTTTTTAAATTTTATAACTTAAAGTTGGAGTTTTCGTCCCACTACATATCTATAATACTTGTCCATCTCAACACTTGGACTTAGAAGACAACATAAAATTTTAAAATTAAGCTCATAACCATGCAAGTTTCAAACATTAGACCTTAACAAAAACATGTATTAGACACTCTAAGTCTCTGCCGACGAGATCGCCCCTTAAGAACAGTAATCATGAGATTCATATCTAATTATCTACTTTTTGTCCTAAAATAATAGGCTTTAGGGTTACTCGTGAATGTTTGGACTTTCTTATGTACTACCTCAATTATTCTCAAGAGACAAACCACTAGATCTTATAATATTTTAATTCTAAAAAAAAAAATCCTAGAAAATTATTTTTAAATAGATGGTAAGTATGGTTTATTATTATTTTTTATGCAAAAATATTTAGAGGGGTGGGGGAAACTCGAATCTATAACCTTGTGATAGTTATACAAGATACCACGGTAGAGTAGAATAGATTGAACTCAAAAGCTCACTTTCTTTTAACACTAAGGTAAACCCTTAATTGTTGACTTGTTTGCTAATTATTATTTTTTTTATTTTATTTAACTGACATTCACACATAATGTCTTATATCAACTTTTGGTGTTATCCCTTTGGAAGAAGATGGATCTAAGGCTTATAATGGTAACACACATTTAAACACAAATAAAGTTTTGATTTTTATCATGTGGGTTTCTTTTTTTGAACTGGGTTTTTGTTTGTGGTGTTTGAAGTTTATGATAAGTTGTTGATGAAGAAAGAAAGGAAAGAGTGGAGGTTATAGAGAGAGAGAGAGAGAGGGACAGTTTGATGGAAAATGTCATACAAAATTACCCATTATGATGATGGAGAGAGGGATGGGGGTGTAGGGTTTTCAATTACAAAGAAGAATTAGTGAATAGTGAGTAAAAGAGAATATATCTTTCATTAAGGTACAAACTTGATGCTAGTGGGGGAAGCACTTTGGCACTGTCAACCCCAAATATGGAACCATATAATTCAAGTTTCATTACCCTTTTCTTCCCCCCCATACCATTTAATTGCTTACCCCATGCTTTCTTTCCCTCTTTCCCCATTCCCACCTAATCTTCATAGCTTAAATCATTTCTATTTGCATTATTTAACATGGTTAGTACCTTAAAAAAAAACATGGTTAGTATAATTAAATTTTCCCTTTAAATTTTTTAGTTAATTGCGAACGAGAGCATACTCAATTGAGATAAACATATACACATGATTAATAGGATATATGATATAAGTAACCAAATGACTATGGGAAGTTTTCCAGAATCATATCATAGCTTCTTTAATAAGGATTTTTATTTAAAGTTTATTGTTTTTTTTTTTTTTTTAATTTTGGAAAGTTTTCTTGTAATTTTGTTGTATTCTCTTTACATACTTTGATATTATATTCGATATCTTTTTTTTTAAAAGATTTTTTTAGTTTAATAGGAGAATTTGGAGAGTTCAAACCAAATACCTTGTGGTTATTAGTACATAATTAATATTTGTTTTTTGTTAAGGATTCAAAGTTATAAAGAGATCCCTTTTTTATAGGAAAATGAGGATTAAAACTAGCAAACTTATGAATTATCGACTATTATCTCATTTACAAATTAAAAAAAAAAAGTCATTTTTCTAATTCTTAATGTCGATTCTAAATTTCTCATTCTCAATTATTGATGAAAAAAAAAGGTCGATTGTTGATATAACACAATTTAACATAAAATCAAAGAAAAAATCTTATATTCAAACTCATGAAAAATATTTTATTTATTGTTCATTTTTAAATTTCTAAGCCCATAAAATAAAGAGAGTGATGATATAATTAAATATACCTCAAACCCTAATAACTTTTTTTTGAGTTCTCAAACCTTATTAACTTAAGTATTAGGGTTGATGTATAAGGGTTGATGAATGATTTAACAAACTGAATTTATATATCAAATAAAACCCACCTACACTACTCTTCTTCCTCCTCTTATCATCAACTTTTCATTTATAATATAAGAGTTCAAAACTTCTAAATCTTTATTTGCATATTTTTGTATGCTTTGGGTTTGTTTACTTTCAAGAGTGAAAAAAGGAAAAAAAAAAAAAAAAAAGATGAATATGTAAGGTGAGAGTGAGGTGTTTATATTGTAAATTAAAATTTGAAATTAATGTGAAAGTAAAAGCAGTGTCTCGCATGGTGGCAAATGTCAGAGGTAGTCTCTTCAAGAAAACCAGAGAGAAATGTGTTTGTACAGTGACAAATTATTCTCACCTTCACATGCATGCCTAATCTATATTATGTATGTATCTTCACCTATCTAGTTTTTATTTATTTATTTATTTTTATATAAAAAAGTATAATGGTAGTATGTAAGAAATTACATAGATTCCAAAATAAAATTAAGATTTTATTTATTTATTTATCCACCTCCATTTCAAAATTAAGGAACTAAAATATATATATATATAATTGAGTCTCTCTAATTAAAAAGAGTCAAAATTTAATCTTTATCACAATAAATTAAACAATGCAAGAATTAATTATTGGTATATAAATTAATGATATTTTGTATTTTAATGTGTGAATAAAACCTTGAAAAAGTGCATTATTAAACTTATCACATACTTAATTTTTTGTTGGTGATTACGGATAATTGTAACTATTTATAAAGCTTTATCGTAAAATATATATGTGTATATAATTAAAATAACAAAGCAAAAGAAGAAAGTAATATTTTTATTATTATTTTTTTAATTCAACAACGATTGGAATCGTGAGACATTTCTCCCAACAAAGGTAAACTATTCCCCTCTTATTGTTAATTACTTTTTAGATCAAACTATTAGATAGTGTGATACATTTATCTCAAAATTAATTGATGATTAGAGGAGTAGTCCACTTATTTTATAAACGGCTAGGAGGTCACTTTACTTTTTGATGTGAAATTTTAACATGCTCTCTTAAGATGGTGATACTTTTGAGTTCACCAATTTTGAATCGGTTTGTAATTTTATTTTATTGAACCGAATATCCATTTGAACTTAATAGACTGTGATATCAAATATCACAATACATAACTCGTACAACGCCACAACAGACCAACCTAATGGGAACTCAAGCTCCGAACTCCCATTGCCCATACTTTGTGACTCATTGTGTCTTTAGGCAAGGTAATTTTTTAGACCTTAATCAAGTTTTATCGAGTATGTAGCATATAGTCTTCGTCATCACTAATTGATTTTGAGATAGATATCCACAATATCTAGTGTAATATCCAAACCACATGTAATGTAAACCAATAAGAACAGTGGCTTAACAACGCATCACTGTATTTCCATGACTATAAAATCATGAATTCAAATCTCTATCTTCAATTATAGTTGTACTAAAAAAAACTACATGTATAACCTCTTATTTACTAGATCATATACTATACTATTGAAGCTAAACAAGATTTGAATAAGAAAAAACAAGAAGAAGAAAACAAAAGAAAGAGAAAAGAGAGGGGAGAGGGGGGTTAATGTGGGGCTAAGTTAGTGAGCGAGAAGCAAGCTGAGGAAATGGGGGCCACAATCTCATATGGGGGAAAAGGCTGCAAATTAAAAAGAATAATAGAAATGGAAATCACGGTCCTCCCACTCTTTCTCTCGTCTTGTCACTATCCAAACACCCCTTTTCCCGCAATTCCCTCTCTTTTATCAAAACCCCCTCCCTATTTCCCCTTTTTAACCCCTCCCCCCGTTCCGTTCTTACCATTACCGGGTAAAAAAAAACAAACAAACAAACACACTATATAATTTAAATTATAAATTTGGTTTTTATAATTTGAAAAAAAGTTTAAGTTTACTTCTTATGTTTGTAAAAATTAGAATTAAGTTCATATAGTTTGAAAATAGTTAGAATTTAGTTCACATGATTTTAAAAACTAGAATTTAATTTTTATGATTTGATAAAATCTAATCATTAGTCATTGTCGTTTGTAATCATTTTTTTTACACATGAATAACAAAATTTCACGTACTCAATTTGCTAACAATTATAAACAATAAAAGATAATTTTTTAGATTTTATCAAACAATAGTGACTAAATTCTAATTTTTAAAGTTGTAGAGACCAAATTTAACTTTCTTCAAATCATAACGACTAAATTTTAACTTTATTCAAACCATAGGTACCAAATTTATAATTTACTCTAATTTAGTAACTAAAACACAAAAAAGTTGTGGTTATATATATATATTTTCTCATGCAAATTTTTGTATTATTAGATAATGCAAACAAATTTATCTCAAAACCAATTAATAAATAATGAGAGAAATAGTTGATGGCTTTTATATATTTGCTAGGAGACCTCCAATATTTTGGATATGAGATTATTTTTTAGTGGTTTCCCGGCAGGGAGACGACGTTGGTGTGATGTGATGTGAGAGGAAAACAGAAAACAAATAATAATGTAAAGACATAACGGGTTTGGTTTGGTTTTTGTTTTTGGTTTGGTTTTGTTTTGGTTGAAATGTTATATTATTGTCAGCATGTCGCGTCAGATGTCTCTGCCTTTGGCTTTGTGTGTGTTTTGAGTGTCACATGTTCGTTCAACTTTCCCTCTTTTGAATTCATATCATTAATCGCCATATGCTTGCTTCCCCAACTCGAACCCTTCCATTTCTTGCTCCATTTCAACCCATCAATCCCTTCCCTTTCAAATAATTATAAACAAGTATTTATGTACCCATTTTTTGTTTTTCTTTTGTGGGTTGGAAAGTTGTCTGTTTTCTTCCGAGGTCATTTGTTTTACTTCATGTATAAAGAAACAAATAAAATTTTGTACGATTAAGACAATGCACTAATCTACACATTGATATAATATTATCTACTTTAATTAGACACCCGAAATGCCTCGTACTTAAGTGTCTATATGATTTGAGTTTGGTTGGATTAGATTGGATTAAGTTGATTTTTTTGGATAAATTCAAGATTTCAAGTTGGTGAATCGACCAACTTGTCTAATCCAATATTTTAAAGTAACCCAAACTCAACTCCTATATTTTTTAGTTGAGTTGAGTCATCCGGTTGTTTCCCTTTTAATTTTAATATATATTTGTTATTTACTTTCGATTTCTAAATGACCAGCTTCATAAATGATAATTTCTGATTTAAATTTATATTAGGAAAAATATCTTCTAAAGACTTAAAAACATATTTTTAAAAAGCCGGTAGATTAAAAAGCCTAAAGACATGTTATACAATAATAAAATTAAAATAAATATGCACATATATAATTACATTCTAGGTAAAAAAATATAATTTAAATAAAAAATAAACTCTCGTTAATTTGGTTCAACACAAAAAAATTTTAGACCAATTCATGAACCAACTAAACTCGTGATACTTTTATTTATTTGAACTCAACCCAACTAAAAAAATTTGATAACTTGATCTAACCTATCATATTAAATTGGGTTGATCGATTTTTTTAGATTGTCTGGTTGTTTGAACACCCCTAAATGAAGATGATTATCATAAATTGATTTTTCTCTTAACTAATTAAGGTGACAATTTTATTTGACTCCCAACACATTGTATTGCAAACAAGAGCTATTGCTCAAATAATATAAATATACCCATGATTAAAAAATGATGAATTTGAATTCTAAACCTTAATTCTTGAACTTTTTAAAAAAGAAAAATTGTCCCCGTGTGGGTCATGTATGTGGCTGTTATCCAAATTCGACCGCTTAATCAATATCTCTTTATCTCTTGGTTTTTTTTTTTGTTTTTTTATTTTTTTATTTTTTTATTTTTTTTTTTGTGTTTGATTATTAATATAGTAATGGTGTTTAAAGGTTTAGGTAAGATTATGACTTTTATGAGCCATGAAGAATGTTACTCAAGAAAGGTTGGAGGAAGAAAACAATTCAAAATTATTTAAATTTTCCCAGAAGGATTTCATAAAGACAGTGAAAATGTGTTGAATTGCAAGATGAGCTTCGAAAAATCTTAAAATATTAATTGTAATTACATTCAAATTCTTTAAATTTAAAATCAGGGTTATCAAATTTGGACCTTATAATAAAAAAAAAAAAAATAATAATAATAATCATATTATTTCACGAAACATCTGAAAAACCTTTGCGTGTTAAGTTAAGATTAAAAAAAACACAGTAATAAAGCAAAATAGGTACAAAAAAATTTGCAATGATTCAATAAAGCTGACTCTTACGGTCTGAGTAATAATCAAATCTTGTTTGTTAATAGTAAAACACTGTAACTTTCTACGGCACAAAACAAATCCTAAAGAAGATACGAATCAATATTGGTCGTTTCTTGTGTGCCATTTTGAATCAATATTGAACACAACATATTACATGGCAGACACCTCGGAGCTGTGTGTCTGAACAAAAACGAACAGTACAAAAATGTTTGTGAAAAAACAACCTTGTAATTAAACAAAGGATAATATTATCTAAGGAAACTTTTAAGATTAGTTAAAAAATAATTACTTTAAAAAATTATTAGTTATAGTAATTAGTATTAATAATATTTTATTATAATATTATATTAATAATTCATATATAATACTATATTAATAATACATAGAAATGTATTAATGAATATTTATAATATAGTATTAATGATTATAGATGTAAGTACTTTAAAATTTGTATTTTTTTTTTTTTTAAAGTACTTTAAAAGTTGCAATAAGTTTATTTAGTGCAATTTTCCTATTAATATATCCATTATTTAATACAAAATCACGAGGGGTTTGTAGATTTAATTTCCTATTGTAATATGAGGAAGCTGATTCAGGATTAAAGGAAGGTTTCTTAAACTTGAAAATAAATTTGAGAGGTGAAGTATGAAAAGTTACATCCTTTTATAACTTTTCATATTTTTTTTGTAAGAAGTTTAAAATCGTTAACTAAATTTTAAAACAAAAATTAGTTTTTTTTTCGTTTTAGTTTTCAAATTTTGAATTTATTTTTTTGAAACATAAATAAAAAGTTGATAACAAACTCAAGACTGTTTTAGAGCTGAAATTGAAATAATTGAAGGTCATTGGTGATTTTGATGTGATTAGACTGCCACAACTTATCATTCAAATGTGTTGGAATTTTTCTCTCATTTGTTTTTCTCTTTTTCTTCTTTTTGTCTGTGTTTCTCCATTGAATTTAGGGCTGTTTTTTGCTCTTCCAGCTGAAACATAAGAAAAAGGATGTGTGTTTCTGTTCTTCTTCTTTCTCTTTCTTCCTCGGGAAAGGTCTGTTTTTTTTTTTTTTTTTTTTTTTTCTTTTTCTTTCTTTCTTTTTTATTCTTTTTTTTTTTTTTTAAGAAACGAACGTCAGCACTGAAATGATACGACTGAGATTAAACTACTTGAAGTAAATTTTAATTAATTATATCTCATTTAATGGGATTTTAATTTGTAAACTATTTCAGGGTTATCTTGTTTTGAAATTTATAATTTTAACGTCGATTTTCCTTTAAGGGATATTTGAGCCACCAAGAATAAAGAGGAGAATGTGAATGAGGATAATTTTTTGTGTTTGTACTACTTGCAATCATTCTTTCTATAATCACGTTTTTCAAAAATCACTTTTTCATTCTCTTCCTAATTACTTTTTATTCTTTCTTCAACAACTTTTTATACATCACATCACCATTTTTCTCTTACATCATATTTATTATTTTATTTTTCTTATAATCAATACTTTCACCTCAAACACAAATAATTATTTTCCTCATATTCATTATTTTCACCCCAAACACAAATAATTATTCTCCTTCATATTCTCTTCCTCATTCTCATTCTCTATTTATTCATTATCATTCTCTTTGCTCCAAACACACCTTAATTGTTTTCTTTATTTTGCCTATTTCATTTGCTTTTCTTCTAACTTTTGATGTTTTGTTTGTAGATTAAAAAACGTTGAAAGAAGACGAGAGGGGAGTTATTTGAAAATTTAAAGTTTAATGAATCTATTGGATGGGAGGTCGATGTTATAGATCTTGGAAGCTTTCATCCAAAATGCTAAATTCTTTAATTTTCTAACCCCTTAAAAAACATTCTTTCATTTTCCTTACTTTTCCACTTTACCTATTGAATTTTAAGGTATAGAAAAATTAAACTTAATTAAAATCATGTCTTTTTTTTCACAGGCTGTAATAATTGACTTCTAAAGTTTAAAGGTATGTTTGGGTCTCCGTTTATGCAAATGGCCGGGTTGGTTATAATAACCCAACCCGTGTTTGCTCGACTGTTTATTATAAATGGTGGTTATCTAAACCTGCGTGCCCGTTTATCTAAACCTACGTGTCAATTTATCTAAACCTTATATTTTTATATGAATATCGACTATAAATTTTTTTTAAAATTTTCTAATATATATATATATATATATAAAATAGTTTTTAACAAAATTAACTGGTAATTATTTGAAATAATAACTCATGAATTGGTCTTAATTAAAAGTATATAATTTTTTATTTTTCTTTTTTATAGTAGTATATCTTTTTTTTAATTAGTATATTTTGTTTATTTCAAATT
>JBBMKA010000026.1:6558959-6574813 GCA_037833695.1 Sechiopsis laciniata | reverse complement strand
TATTATGTTCAATATTAATTATAAGTTTATTAAAAAAATTTATTAATTATTTGTTAACTTTTTTAATTTAAATTTAACTAACTAAAAAAAATTATGAAAAAAATTTCATAACTCTTCTTACAATAACTTATACTTCAATCACCGTTTATCATAACTCCTCTTATAATAACCTGTACCCCAAACACTGTTTATTATAATCCACTGTTTATCATAACCTTCTGTTTATCATAACCCTTCGTTTATAATTACATAATCAGTGCCCCAAACACACCTTAAGTTGCTGGCGAAAACCTTCTATTCAAATCCAATTAAAATTTTCAACATTGAAAACAAAATGAAAGATAAAAAAATACAAATGGGGCATGAACGAAGATGAAAAATACATTACTTACCTAAATATCTCCACCGCCACAAACAAAGCGGGTCCCGCTACATGTTACCCAATAAATAGAATCGGGGGCTCTAAATCATGTTATGATATTAGATAATATGAAGTTTCACATCAAAACCAATTTGTAGTGAGGAGAGTAACTCATATATCACATAAAGATGTTGAAAACTTCTCAGTTTTTCAATATAGGACAATGTGAGTATCTCCAACATGCTTTTTCAAGATGGTGGCATATTGGGAATACCATCTTGAATTAGATATGAATTTGTGGAGAAAAATACCCACTTAGGCTTACTCGTTTGGGTTGATCAAATACCCATTTTAATTTTAAACATTGGGTTGCATTTAAATTACTCGCTTGGGTCAGATCAGAATTGCGTGACTAAATATCCACATAGAACTCGATATCATATTATATAATATGAGGTTCCACTTCAAAACCAATTGATAGTGAAGGAAGTAGCCTATATATCATATAAGGATGTTGAAAACCTCTCACCTTTCTAATGTGTGAGATAAGGTGAGTATCTTCAACATATGGATACTCAGACAACTTATAATGCAAACCCCTTATTGTTTACCATACTCGTTGATGCACACATAATGTACTCAACACAATAATGTAGCTGGCTCACTCACAAAGATTCAATATATAGTGCGTTGAAAGCATTGGAATATGTAACCCAAAAGTACACATCACTCGTGTATTAACTGAAAGCTAGCTAAAAAATACGACCTCCAGCTTAAGGGATGTCCTGAACCAAACTTTTGAAGGGAAACCCTACTAACTACAAGATAACCCTAAGGACACACTCTAGGCTCTTACAACTCTAAAGTAAATCGTTATAACATTACTCACACTTGGTCTCATTCAGTCTTGATGACCTTCTTTCAATCGTAATTACTAGACCTTTGACATTTTAAGATACACACCTTCGACTCTTCATTTACCTTAAGTGATATGGAAATTTATAAGTTCACCCTATGAATATAGCCCACCATTGAGTTTAGTTTACGACTCTCTAGTAACCTTCTACCTACCTTTCAACACATATTTTTCCTACTTGAAAAACTCACTCTTCTTGACTGTCATACAAGTCGAGCTAAAATGTTATCCATCTGTCTTACAGCTAAATCTTTGATACTAGTGATCTCATTATGATACTATGGCTTGTACCATCATGCTTATCCTAGTAACCGGAATATGAGATAGATGGCCAATCCTTACCTTACAGTCTAACAAGTAAAAAATATGAATCTTGCCACTATAACTGTAATAGTAAAAGTCTTAGGCATGCACTCTAACTTGTCCTCGTAAATGAGCCCAATCACCACTCTTCCAACTATTATTAAGTAAGTATGAAACTCACTCATAACATAATCATTACATTTAAATCGCAACAATATGCCCCTAACCCAATGAATAAATAGTCGCTAAAACACTTGACTCTCACCATTTAAGACACTCTCAACACGTTCAGGCTAGGGTCGCCTATGATCTTAAAAATGTACTAACTATACACCAATATGAGTCCCAACTGCAAACATATTGCTCAGTTACACTAAATGTTGCATCATAACTAATCTCACACTTAAACAATTACCTTGCAAATTACATGAACTTATATTTACTCTGATTTAGTATCAACCCAGAAAAATAACCTTATAGGTTTTACGTTAAACTAGTAAGAGCTTAATCAATAAGCTTTACACTTATCAATTGTAAAAGACTCAACTTAAAATGAAGCCTATGATGGGTACTTACCATCATGCACGATTAAATTTTCAAATGACTCATATTTTTAAAATCAAAACATGCTCTTTAATTCAAATAAGATAAGTATTCAATAAAGGTAAAACAGTAAAAGCTTCTCCTGGCCAGGATAATTAAAAACAGAAATATAAACTTGTTGAATTACAATAGCAATGTTTAAATGGTTCATGTGGAATTGAAGATATGTATTGAATATCAGAACATGTGTCCCCCATGATCCAACAATCTCGTCTAACTCATCCGTCCTAGTATAGCTCGATACTTAGAGGAGAAAAAATGATAAATGTGAGTATTGGAAAACACTCAGTAAGAACCCCTACCTAGGGTATGAAATGCATATACTAACTTAGCATTTAAATAAGCAATCAAATACGTCATCTCCAGCCCAACACTCAAGACCATATTCTCGAGCACAAGTTAACCCTGCTCACTGATCAAGTGACCAAGATACCTTAGAGACTCATGCCCCAGCTCATAAGTCAATGGAGAGCTTGAGCTTATTAGCTATAAGCTCGAGAACCTCCAAGGTTCAGCTCACAGGTAACTAAGTGATCCTGGAAAACAAACAATTATTAGAAACACAACTAGTCCTGCCTCAATAGGAACTCAACTAGTCCTAAACAAGGAAGCTGATACAGACTCTAAACTTAGTATCCAAAAACAAGTTAAAGGGCATAACAAACCAATATTCGTATTGACCAAGAGACACCTTGGTCAACTAATTCTAAGACATCTAAGCAAAGTATGCTACGACAAGATAACTATCTACATAATACATGCTCAATGTCTCATACCATTGAACGATGTATCAAGATTGACAAATAGAATAACGTCCTAAATACATCTTCATCATCTCATAATACCAAACAAAATCAACATGTGAACAATTCAACAAGTATTTAGGAAATCAATACAATAAACAACTCATAATAAACATTTAACATATCATTAAACAGTGAACAACTAATAATAACAATAAGTACAACAAGCAGTTCATTGATAAGGAACTGACTACATGCTCAGTTGTCCTAACAATCAACATGCTTTGATCGTATAGAGACAGATAATTTCAGCGGTTACAAGACAAATCCTAAACTAACATAGCAATCTGGACTACACAACTCTAGATAAGAGTCTTTACTTTTGAAATTACAGAACGCTCATCAAATTCAGATCTCTCTAAAATGATTCCGATGCAACCTATTTCATATCTTGCGAAGTCAAAAGTGTACCCAATTTTGATATGAACATTTTAAGGATGGATGCCCAATTGTGTATTCGCAAGCAAGCAAGATTGCCGGTACTCATTTCGGTGGTGGCAGTATTGTTCCATGCTCTTGACCAGTCATTTCTCAAACTTCATTCAACCATAGACATTGGCAATATTGGATAAAATCTCTTAAGAATACGTGCGAAGAACAATTGTAATTTGTGAAGAAGAGATCACTGAAGGAAAGATTTTTTTAGTTTTTTTTTAACACCCTCTTGCGACTACAGTACTGAATCCTCAAAAGTAAAAATAGGGTTTAAATAGGTCCTCTTTCCCTATAAAATTACATAAGTGCACCCCACTTGGGTTTTCATTTAAATCCACTAATTTTAAACAAAAGGCTCAAAATTTTACCTTCGTAAATAATAATAATAATAAAACTTAGGAATCACTACAAGCTAAAATAAATATTAAATGTTAAATAGTAATTAAATGCATTTAAAATTATTATTAAATCCTATTTAGTTCCATAAGTTTCATTAACTTTAATGGTTTAATTTTATTTCTAAAACTACAAAAAGAACCAAGTTTCTATGAGCTAATACCAAAACCCATCTATTTATTTAAGTTATTAAACCAAAAGATATTTATAAGTAAGATCACACATATTCGGATCATCACACCAACTTCATCTTACAACAAATGGATCACACCTCAAACTTCAATGTGGAAAACCATGGGTTCGTACTCAAGCACACTTTGACTCATAATACACCACTAATTTGCATAATTGAAGTAACAATATACCACTTATCAATTCAAAACATCTGATTCATAAACATGGACCAACTCACAACACAAACAATCGTATGTAGTTAGGATGCACTATATTATTTTTAATCCACAAACACTACTACACTCTAAGAAATGAAAAATAGTTGAAAACCAACTTTTATGTAACCAAGATAGAATCAAGACTCTCATTATATTCATGAACATTCATCGAACATATAAGAATGTAAAAACGAAATAGAATTCCAAGCCGTGCTAGAAAGAGTAAACATTACCCCAACACCCTTAACTTCAAGCTCCAAGAACCTATACAATATCCATAAATGAGAAATAATACAATTATTATTTTTTAAAAAAAAGAAAAATAGGTTGAACCATCCAGCATGAACCAAAAATAAAGTATGAAGAGAGGGACGTTAATTCGTTTAACACAAAAAAATGAGTCGCTACATTTGAGTCAGCGACCACGCATCATACACTTAAAAAATCAAATGATGTTGTTATGATCCAAGCCAAAAACTGACATTGCTTCGAACTTGGTCAAACATTGGCTTTGACTTTTTTTTTAAGTTCGCACATTTCTTTTTACAACCATTCGTAATCTTGGGTCCCCCATCAAAAGAGCAGACAAGATGAGAAACTTGTAAAGTCAAAAGGGTAAAGAAGTGTGTTGTAATTGTAACAATGAGATGCCATAAATAGAGAATCAAACCAAGAAGCAATAACAAAAGGACACACAACCAAAAACAAGTTAAAAATTGATAGCATATGAAGTGATTCACACAAACCAATGAAGGCAAAGGCTTGAAATAGAAGAAGGGTTAATTTTCACTAACATTTTAGAGTTTGAATCCTATCATAGGTTTTGGAATTAGGGAGTTATTTTTATGGCATGCACACACACACACTCATAATGTTCGCTTTCTTTTGAGTTTGTAATGATATTCCCCATGTTTTATTTTTACTTAATTCAGCAATTACTTTATTTCTAGGCTTCATTATTGAACTCTCTTCCTAGGTTTCGTTTATCTAAGTAATTTCTCACTGTTTCCCACTTTTTTTGTGCCATCAACTTTAAGGTGGCATTAGAATTTAATGAAAACAATGAGAATTTAAAGATTTTTTTTTATCGGGATTCAGAGCTTCGCTCTTCTAATACACATGACATCACTGACCCGTTTCTAAGCTGCAATACTAGGTTATATTGGAGGTGTGAATTTGAAGCAATTTTGAATCTTAATTGAAAATATGTGGTAAGTTATGGAATGTATATAATTTGTACATCTTTTTGCATTTTGTTCGAAGTAAGGTTTTTGTTTCCTTTTAATTTGAGCTCTTTTTGAGAAAACACGTTTCTGTTTTTAGAAAATAGGGTAATGGTATGCAGTTTTTAGGGACTAAATTGGATCAACATATTAGTTTATAGCTCTTAAGTTTTAAATTTTAAAATTTTTTTTTTACTACAATGAGTTGAAGAACTTGGACTTCTTTGGCCATCGACATATTCTCTATATATCACATGAATTATGTTCATACCCATATAAGATGGCCAAAGTATTTTATACTTTTTTTACCATTTTATATTAAACTTTGTACTCTTTTTAATAGCTATGTTTTCCTCCTCTCTTTTATCGTTAGGGTTTGTTTGGATTATATTATATTTTATATATATAGTTTTAATGACATAAGATTACATGTTTCTTCCTCAAAAGTTGTTGAATAAAAAAAAATATGAAAACTATATTTTTTAAAGTATTTATCATGCACAGTCAAACCATTCCACAGACAAATGCCAAGCACATTCTTTGGTGTAATCTCATGTTGGATTTATTACCATGAGATTACACCAATATTTACTTGGTATTCTAAATCCAATATTTACTTATGCAATTATAATATTTCTACCAGAATAATTTCTCCAACCTCTTCTTTGTACCCTTTCCATTTCCATCCTCAATGAAGTTTCTTTTTCAAAATCTGAACCTGAAAACATTTTTTAACGTTATTTTAGAATTTCAATTATTTTGACCACATAATTAAGAAAACAAATGAAATGAGAGTTTTATAACAACCAACAATAACAAGCCTTTGTAACCTCTTGTATAACCTATTATACATTTGAATCCTCTTTTTCTAATGTTGTTGAATAAAATAAGGATCATTACACTAACATAAAGTTGTATATTTGAGTTAAAATGTAAAATGAATTTAGTTGAGTTGTACACACAGGATAAACTTCATTATCTCAAGTATATAGTTGTTATTCTCAAGAGCATGTAGTGAAGGACTCATTAAAAAATATATCTTTGACCAAAAATAGAGAGTTTGAATGTTACCTCTACTAGCTTGAAAATAACACGCATTCAATAAACATCATATTTTAGTAGTAAAAAACAAGATAATTTAAAGCTTTTCGTCGATGATTAAATATTTCTACTTGTGAATTTCACATAAGAAAATGTGCATCAATAAAAGTAACACCAGACCATTGAATCTATTGTTTTTTTTTGTTTTTTTTTTTGAAATCATACAATTGAATCTATTGTTAATAGTTTGATCGACAAAATAACAATGTATAGAATTTTCCCTTTTTCTCACAAATATCATAATGATTGGAAATCAGGATAAAAAGTTAAATAAACGAGGAAGTAAAGTATCAAGAAATTAATTTTAAACGCACATACATAATAGAATTGATTTGATACTAATACGATCATGATATTTACGGAAATAATTACAAAAAAAGAAAAAGAAAAAGAATTGCCTCAACCATTCGTGGGATTTAATTAAGAATTAAAATAGTTATAAAAAGAAATTAAGAATTAAAATAAATTTTGTTTTGGAGGACAGCAAAGCGAGTGGCTTTGGTTGGTAAGATAGTGACACCTCTGCCACACCGTTTTGTTGTCTGGGTAGCGCGTAGTTAAGACGCGCCACCGTTGAGAGTGGGAAAGAAACCGAACGGACAGAGGTTATCCATCCCTCTAAGCTCAAACTCTGGATTGGAGACACGGTCGTATTTAATGCATGTTGACGCCATAACCACGTCACCTTTTGGCCACGTAGGCAGCTGCCTTAAATGCCGACACTTTATATTTTTCTTAAATAATTTCAGTTGTTTTTGTCTCCAAATACCCGCACTTTGATGAAACCCCACGCGCCACCCTCACGCGCCCCCGATGAGTTTCTGCAGTGGCCCCACTTCACGTCAGTCCGTTTCAGGGTACGGGAATGCGTGCTAGTACACCACAATGGCCTGCACCATTTTCTGTGTCGTCTTTTGAGTTGCAGCGCGTGGGCCTCACTTTCTCTGTATTTTTTTGTATTTGTAGTTCTTGTTTGTTTTCTCTCTCTCTTTTTTTTACTGCCCAGTAATTAAAATGGAATTGTAAAAATTTAGAAAAAAAAAAATTTAAGTTTACCGTCTCAAATTGTTTGTTATTTTTTTTTCCTCTTTTTAACCTTAGAATAGTGAGATATCCATAAAATTTATAAGAAAATAATTTTTAAGTAGGTAGTGATTATTATGATTGAATAGATAATATCTTTTTTTGTATGTGTGACTATTCCAACTAATTTGTATGCATCTCGACTATATTTTCAAGACATACCATTTGACCTATAAAATTTGAATATTAAAGAAAATTTATAAAAAAATTAATTTATAGATATTTGGTTATTATGGATTAAATCTGTCCTCTCTCAATCCTCCAAAACCTTTTTAACTACAAGGTTATTCTATGATAGCTCTTTCTTTGATTCTAATGTACCAGATTTTTTTTTATCCTTCACGTTACTATAATACTCAAATTTAATCATTGAAGTAACCAATTTTTTAGTTCCATACCAAAAAAGAAGCCTGAGATAATAATATAACTAATTTTTTTTTTTTAGAAAAAAAGAAAATATAAAAATAAATTTATACAATATTAAAATTATGTATATACTTCATAAAAGTGTATGATTTTGAAATAGGGAGAAACAATAAAAACTACACACAAAATGTAAAATTTCCACAAAAATTAGCCAAGGTTGGTTAACCGGCTATAGCCGGTGATTAGTTGGGACTAAATAACGGCAAAGTATATGAAGCCCTGTGAAGAAAGACAGCTTTTTTTTGCCCTTCTCCTTCTCAAATCTCTCACCATTTTTTTCCTCTTCTTCTGAATTAGGTTTCAAAATTAGATCGTAGATTCAATCCTATGGATTTCGAAGATCAGGAAGAGCACGACGAGGAGATGACGGCAGCAGCGGCGAGCTACGACTCAGCCGGCCGAGTCAAAACTCCGGCCGGCTCAGACCAAACAGGTCAGATCAAGAAACCCAAATACAGAGAGTGCTTAAAGAATCACGCAGTGGGAATTGGCGGACACGCGCTCGACGGCTGCGGCGAATTCCTAGCCGCCGGAGCAGAAGGCACACTCGACGGACTCAAATGCGCCGCCTGCAACTGCCACCGCAACTTCCATCGGAAGGAGACCGACGCCCTCAACGCCGCCGCCATCGGGGTCGGTATCGCCGAGCCGTTTCTACTGCCACACCCGGGTCAGTTCTCTCCGTATTACCGAACCCCGTCCGGGTATCTCCACGTGGCGCCACACCATAGGCCGCTGGCTCTACCCTCCACCTCCGGAGGCGGTGGAACCCACAGCAGGGAGGATCAGGAAGACATGTCGAACCCGAGCGGAGGCGGTGGCGGAGGCGGAGGAAGTAGCAGCATGGGGAAAAAGAGATTTAGAACAAAGTTCACACAAGAACAAAAGGACAGAATGTTAGGGCTGGCGGAGACATTGGGATGGCGGATTCAAAAACACGACGAGGCCGTGGTTCAGCAGTTTTGTAACGACACGGGAGTGAAACGACATGTTCTTAAGGTTTGGATGCATAACAACAAGCACACTCTTGGTAAGAAACCCTAGAAAAAACACAGCTTTATTGCTTCATGTTTAGGGGTTTTTAGATTTAGGGTTTCATCTTCATCTTTTTTTATTTTGGGGTTGTGTTAATTAATTGGAATTGGATATCTAATATATCCACTTATTATTAATAGGGTTAGTGTGAGTTCATCTTGTGAAAAATCTCATCTTTGCTAATTGCTCTTGTTAATCTATATATATGGTGTTTTGATTAATTAAAGCTGTTTAATTTTAGTTAAAGAAGTTGATTTTAATTTCTTTTCTCTTTTGTGGAATCTTAGAAAAGACGACAGAACGGGATTTCGGACTAACAACAACGTGTATGATCCTACATTTTTTCCGTTTTAGACTTCATTCATTCAATTATGCTGCAAATTAACAAATTAAAATCCTTTCTTTTTTTTTTTTTTTTTTTTGAGAATTTTATTCAATGTTTGAACGAAGCCCTTAGATGGGTTTTGTTTTGCTATTTATATCCTTTTTTATTTTTTTGTGTCAAACTTAGCTTAGACAACTCTATTTCTCTCTCTCTCAGTGGAAAAGATGGATTTAATGGAAGCTGAAAAAGCTAGCCATGGCCATGGGATATGATATGCAACTTCTCCTTTCTTCAAGTTTTGTTCTTTCTCATAACCCCAACTGCCATTTAACTTCATCAATGCAAGAAATTTATGTCCTTTATTGATTTTTTTTTCTTTTCTCTCTGAATATTATTATGTGATTATATTTTTATCTAATGTCCTTTTTTCATTATATCCATAGTATGGTAATATGCTGTTACATTACTTGCTCTAATCATTAATCTTGTCTCGATTATTTTATGGGTTTTGGGATAGAGAGATTATACATTTTTGTGGAGAAACATTGAGATCAAGGGGAGAGAGTTTTTGGGATCAAACAGATATATTGGTCGATAGATCCAATGTTTTGGTCTGAACTTTTATTTTTTTTGTGTTCTTTCCTTTTAGTTTTCATCTCTTCTCTAAGGGAACATGTGGGCACTCCAAGCTGCAACATTTTACTTTTCGTTTTTTAGCCCTATGGTTTTTTGCCCCTCTTTTGTTCATCTGTTGTTTATTTTTCTTTTTTCTTTTTTTTTTTTAATTTTTTAATTTGTGAGTAATTGAGCTACTTTAGGCCCATTTTTAATAGAGCAATAATTGATTTTTACCGATAAGCACTCAAGCTCTCCTTATCCATATTTACAATCACAAATTTAAACCTTCTTTAATCACAATTTCTTAGGAGGATTTGAGTCTTTATTGATAAGGACCCAAATATTATTTTTTTTAATATACTCATTAGACAACCATCTATAGAACTCGGTTATCAAAAAAATTATTTCTTGATAACTAGTTATCATGATTCGAATCTATAACTAATAAGTTTTCTAGTTTCTTATTTCTCCACTAAGCCATCAAAGATGTTTTACTTCTACTGTTTCAAAGAAAGATGAAAAAAATATTTATTTTTTGATAGAAGGGAATTCAGCTTTTGTCTGTGACTTGTTACTTCATCCTTGCAAAGAATCTCATCATCAAGATTCTTTGGTTTCTTCATCCAATATCTGTTTCATCTGAAAATCCTCCTATTTTTAGACCCTTAAATTCTGTTATTTTTTTAAGACCCTTTTAATTAGACACTTACCTAGATATATTCTATTTTCCTCCCAGGGCTGAGATATATATATGTGGGGGTTCGGCCCTAACCTCCGTTTAGGTGAAAATTTTGGATGAGTGATGGAAAAAACTTCCCACAAGCTAAACGGGGAATGTATCTCATCTCCATTATTTTTTTTCTTTTCTTTCATTTTTAGTATATTTATGAGGTTTTATTAAAAAAAATATTATTAATGATTTTGATCATTTAATATGCTTGAACTATATGTAAGTATACTTTGATATGAAATATATATAAACAAATGTTTATCAATTTAATCATTTGAAATGAATATTTTTTTGTAGAAATATTATTCAAGTGAATATTTTTCTTAAAAATTATCTATCTAATTGAAGAATAATTGACATTTGTGTGAAAAAAGTTAATCGAATAAGGGACTCGAAAATCTAGAATTTATAGATTTGATATAAGGGAATATATAATTATCTATGGGTAACTCGATTTTCACATATTTATTGCATCCCTACCCTAATTCTCACAAAATTTAACGAGAAAATTTGTGGAGATGAGAATTAAAATGAGTGGAGAGGATAGGTTCGTAAATATCATCCTCATTCCCACCTTGTCCCGTAGACATCTACTCTTACCCATCAAATATCAACCTAATTTTTCTATAAAATCATGCCCATAATATAGAAGTGAATTGAAACAATAAACAAAAAGGTCGAAAATTATCTAACCCTAATGCGATTAGATTTAAGTTTTGGTTGATAGAAGAAGTTATCTTTCGAGCAATTCTTTAGTTTACTTGGCTTGATGATAGAATTTGTGAGAAGAGATTATTATCAATATCCTTTAATTTAAATAAAAGTAAATAAATAAAAAAATCCAACATGTGTAACACTATACTAATTACAATGAGATGAATAGCACTCGAACAAATTTTCCTAGGTCAGTTAAAGGCAAGTCCCACATTAATTGCAAATTTTGAAGCATTATATGTTTGAACAATATTGTTGCTTCAAACATAGCAGCAATTAAGGAAACAAGGTTGTTTTTTAGTGGTTTATGGAGTAAAAAGGAGCTAAAACTGACAGGAGTTTGCTGTTTTATCAAAAGAATGGAGCATGTTGAAAATGTGGCCCATTAAAAATGACCAACCAAAACCTGCATGCAAGAAAGCAATGGGAGGGAGAAGTATTTATGTTTGGTCAAAGTCAAAGATATAAATATAGTGTATAGTTTGTTTGTTAATTACAATTATACCCATCCAGAAACCTGCTTACTTTTGGTGGATAGCTGCGTCTTTATTCATCATTGGAGGAGTTTAAAGCAGCTCATTTCTTTTTATTGTAAGTACAAATTAGGGGACCAACAAACCTTAAATAAAAGCCACAACTGCTCTCATATAATATGAGAGCCAAATACTAATTTCGAGTTCGAACTTGTGACTGTAGAGTTAAAATAGATTAATATCAAACAAGATAATTAAATGTGTCACCACCACACTCATTCGATTAAAAGAAGCTCATTTCAGCTTTTTTTTTTTTTTCTTTTTGAATTTTGAAATTATTCTAAAAAACTATGCAAACATGCAGATTTTTGGCTTTCGCTCCTTTTTCTTTTTGAACTACATCCACACCCCGTTATCAATAACCCAAAAACAAACAAACAAAGTTTGTTTATAAAAACTTAGCATAATAAACTTTTAAAATAGATGTTTTGATATCATAATAGCTTTGAAAAAGAATTACAGTTCATGGTTTCATTAATTTTACAAGAATATATATATATTGTAAACAAAATATTAAATTTAAGGAAAATTCCTGACATATAAATTATAAAAAATATTAGATCTATGAATGATATTTCTATAACTTTTAACACTCCTCCAACTTCGAGGATGAAAATTACAAATGGTCAACTTGAAAGTAGAGTCATTAGCATGCACACGGCACACACAGATGCAACATTAATTGTTAAAGGACGACAAACCTACCCGGATCTCCACAATGCTATGATATTGTCCACTTTGGCCCTAGGTCCTCATGGCTTTTCAGAAGTACTCCGGCACCCGGATCTCCACAATGCTATGATATTGTCCACTTTGGCCCTAGGCCCTCATGGCTTTTCAGAAGTACTCCCACCGGAGCACACATAAAGCGTCTCAACCACGGATTTTTCGTTCTAACTATTTCATACCCCACATATTGAAGCTCACAAATCTTCGAGGTTCTTCCGATATGGTTAAGTCAGAAGCACAGCTCTGATACCACTTGTTAAGGGACGACAAACCTACCCTGATCTCTACAATGGTGTGATATTGTCCACTTTGGGTCTAGGCCCTCATGGCTTTGTTTTTTGGCTTTCCCCAAAAGACCTTATACCAATGGAGATGTTTGTCTTCCTTTATAAACCCAAGATCTACTCCTTATTTAACCAATGTGGGATTCTACAACACTTTGTTTGTATTCCCAACATTAATGTACCAGCCACACACGAATTGTTGGTGATCTCACCGCCGAACAGAATATACCGCAAGTACGATGTTGAACGTCACACATGTTATTGCACATCACATAAATTTTACGGATTTTCAAACTTCATCGATCATGCCACCAAACATAACATACCGCAATTAAGGTACTTAACACCACACACGTTAGTTTGCACAACAAGAGTCGCATGGATTTCATGAAACGTCGAAATGTCGTCTATTATGTTAGGCAAAATTGGCTCAATGCCGCCAAAATATAATCAATCCAAATTCAAATTAATTTTGCCTTTTCTAGATCAAGTTTGAGTTCCAAATTACACAACAAAATTATCAATTTGAAACGACGAGCTTAAAAGCATAGATAAATTAACCTAAACTTCCAAGCAACAAGAACGATAAATAAATCAAGTTTAAGGGATGAGAAAATTGACACCAAATTTATACTGGTTCACCCAATGATGGCTACCTCTAACTTTCTGCTACCGATGCAGGTTCCACTAAATTATCAGAGAGAAAATAAAAGATTTTTACAACGCTTTCAAGAATGGCTTCTCACTTTTCTCTCAAAGAAAAGACTCACGAGTCACTCAAGAAAAATAAACAAAACTCTTTAATGGAGAAAGAATATATCTTGCAACAACACACTCAAGAAAAATTACAAAGAAATTTTAATCTCTTTAATTTTTTCTTCTCATGGCTTGGGCTGCTTCTTCTCACACTCTCACTGTGCAACTCACACCTTGCGGCTGCCTATTTTTCATAGAAAAATTGATTGCAATTTTTTCCTTTTTATAACAAGTTTTTTACGGCTATGTGTGGGGAAAATGGTGGTGATTTATAATGGGCCCAAGCCCATTTGTTTTTTTCTTCACATTATCAACAATCTCCCACTTGCAGACAAAACAAGCAACATGTCTTCCCTACAACGATAGCAACTTTTCTTCTACTTATGTAGAAGTCCAATTGAAGTTGTACACAACTTCAGTTTATCAACAGGAACAGTCTTGGTAAACATATCAGCTGGATCCTGGCCCCCTGAAATCTTTTCAAGCATTAACAATCCATCTTCCAAAACTGATCTGATAAAATGGTATCTCACATGTATGTGTTTTGTTCTCGAATGAAACACTGGATTCTTTGCTAAATGAATAGCACTCTGAGTGTCACAATGCAAAGTTCCCTTACCTAGTTTCAAGCCAAGGTCATCCAGAAAAGACTAAAGCCATATCATTTCTTTACTTGCCTCAGTCACTGCAACATACTCGGCTTCTGTAGTAGAAAGAGCTACTATCTTCTGCAATCTCGAAACCCAGCTAATTGCAGTATCATCTAAATTAAAAACATACTTGGTAGTACTTTTCTTACCATCTGTATCACCAGTCATATCTGCATCAACATAATCCTGTAGTTTAAAATTTAACTTATTAAAATGTAGAGCATAATCCGTTGTCCTTCTTAGATATCTGAAAATCCACTTCACTACATCTCATTGCTATTTCCCTAGATTACTCATGTATCTAATGACAACTCTCACTGCATGTGCAATGTCTGGTCTTGTGCAAACCATAACATACATCAGGCTTTGATCGTAGCAGACAGCTGAATACCTCGTGTGTAATTAGTTCGCACTTCACGCAAGTATACGCGGTCTGCAGCAAGTAATAAGTAAATTATCGATCTCCATAGGGACTGAAAATTATCCGAGGTGATGTTCAGAATTGAATTGTAAATTGCACATATATGATTTGATTTGGTTTGTTTTGAAAGCATAAAGATAAATAAATAGCAGCGTAAATCAGTTATGAGAAATAAGGCTAGACTAAGGTACTCATGGAAATCAATAGCAACGTAATAGCAAGAAACATGTGGTAAGGGACTCTATCATACTATGCCTCACAAACTTCCGTTTCCGCTTCCATTAGCATCAAGCCCGACTTCCGTCGCGACTTGATGTAATTATGAGCCAGCGCTAAGTATGTAATAGTTACGCGTTTATTCCTAAACTCCGATTCAAAGCATACAGACGTAACACTACCTATTAAACATGTAAAATAGACTTAGGTTATTTCCTTTTCCGATTTATAACCTATTAGTTTGTGTGGATGACCGGTCGACACTCACTATTGAAATGATGCACCTAATTTACATGCTCTAGATGACCCTTCCATTTTCTTCCTACGACATGCTGCTAAAATTCACTTCTCTTAGCTTTGCCCTAATGAAATTAGTTCATGATACAAACAGAGAACACAAAACACGATATGGAAAACATACTAGAATTATATTACTGAAGTAAAATGAGTTTAACAGAAAATAAAAGAAACAAATAAACTTCAAACTCTTGTTCGGCCGTCTAGGTTGAAACTCTGAACTCCTCCCTTTCTCTAAAAAAAATACAAGACCTCATCTATTATAAAAATAGACTATTTATAAAGCTTGGTCGTCAAATCTCTGAATCTTTCAGAATGGCACAAATCAATCATTGCGATACTTTCCTTTTCACTCTTGCCAAATATGTCTTAATTTTTCTATGGCAGGAATCCCTTGATTTCAACAATCTGTCTCGTAAGTTGTCTGGTTAGTCAACTTCACACTGTCAAACGATTCATCCCTTATTTACTTGAAGTGCTTTTGGCCTTTGTCTCCCGAGCTTT
>JBBMKA010000026.1:6543499-6555714 GCA_037833695.1 Sechiopsis laciniata | reverse complement strand
TTAGAAATGTTGTTTTTGATATATTAAAAAATATTGGACATTGGATCGGATCCAAAACCGAACCGAACCAATTGAAAGTCAAACCATTGGTTCTATACTTTATTGGATATTGGATCGGATCCATTTTTAGAAAACTAAAGATATCGGTTCGGTTGTCGGTTTGGCACAAAACCGACAAAAATCGAACCGAAATCACCCCTATGGAAGAGTTTAGGAGGTGTTTGTATGAGGTTTTGGATGAAAAATTAGTTTGGAGAATTATTTTAAGTAATTAGAAAACTGAGATTTTTGTAATAGCTTTTTTTTATAATAGCCTATTCAAAACTCTCATTTGACATGAATATGATTAGAAATGAACGGTTAGAAATGAGAAATTATTTTAAATAATTAGAAATGAGAAATTATTTTAAATAATTAGAAATGATTGATTAGAAATTAGTTGTTAAAAATGAAGAGTTATTTTGAGTAGTTAGTAATAAAAAGTTGTTTTGAGTAATTATAATAACTCATTTGGGTGTGATTTTATGAGGAATTGTTAGTAAATACTTAATGTAAATCCTCTTTAAAATTGACAAACAAACACTCTATAGAGTGATTTAAAAAACATAAAATCTTTTTAGAGATAATTGTAACAGAAGACTCTCATTTATTATAAAATATTATGAGTGATTGTGATAGATAACTCTCATTTGGTACGAAGGAAACGGGAATTGTTTGACATGTTAGCGAAGATTGGAGTGTTTATAGGCGTTCTTTGGTTGTTTCAATCAAACGTGAGATTAGGCTAAAGGTTGCATAATTCTTATATCCAAACAGCCAATTTTTTTATTTATTTGTAATTACCTCGTATTTATGATGTCTAAGAAATGAGACTTGAATTATTAGAGAGAAGCAGAACAATATTCCAAAAGGGTGTGTAAATTCAAGTGGATACTTACAACATTGGAGACATGACAATTTTGCTTAGCTGTTGTTTTAAGGTAACTTTATTGTTCTTTAATGTCTGTTGCAAAGCCAATATTTTTTAGTGGGAGTTTGTCAGTGACAACCAAGGCAAGCCAAAGCCTACTCCACAAGAGAAATTTAATGCACACAGAAATTTAATTAAAGTTTTAAAATTTGCAATGGCAGCTAATATCTTATCCTCTTTGGGTGTTTGTTTGTCATATTTAAAGAGGATTTATACGGTGAATTTTTTTATTTTTAATTGAAAATCTACATTCGAACGATTTTTTAGTAATATCTTACTCTTTTTACCTTTAAAAATAACACTTCATTTCTAATTATTTATTTCTAATCATTCATTTATATCTATTCAATCATTTATAACTATTTATTTTTAATTATTCAGTTCAAATAAATCAAAATAACTCATTTTTATCATTCCTTTTTTAACTACTCAAAATAATCTCATTTTAAATCTAAATTTAAATAAGGTTTTGACTTTAACTCATTTACATAAAAATCACATTCAAACGAGTTTTTTGCTACAACTCCCACTTTTTAACTACTCAAAATAACTCCCTAGTATAACTCTTCAAGTTAAATCCTCCTTAAATTTTGTACCATTAGAAAAAATAAAAATAAAAATAAAAATTAGTGCAATAAGCAATATTTCCAATGTTTTTCATTCAAAACTAAACATCAGAAACAACTTTCCTTATTTTTATCTTTGTTTTTTGAATCATCACTATATACATACAGAGTTGGCTTTACAGAGCAAACCATCCAAATGTTGACTGGTCATACAGTCAAACACAGAGGTTTGACCAAGTGGACCCCATTTCTCAATCCCAAAAAAAACACATATAATTCCACTGCTCTGTTTTGCTCTGTTTTCCTTCCACTACACTTCCATACAATACAATAACTCAATTATTTAAGCCCAAAAATGAAAAAAAATATAATAATAAATAATAAAACTTACTGCAAAAACACAAAAACCACAGCACTCTCCTTTTTCATATTCTTCTCTGTTTCTTCCAAAACAGGTTCCTTCTTTTACAGTAAATTCTGTTTACTGCTCTTTTCCTGTGTCCTAAAGTTTTGATAAATATGAAACATTGTGGAAAATTTCAAGCTTTGAATTTAAAATCTTTTTTGTTTTTCTTTTCCAGTAAAAAACTTTAACTAATGACACTCTTCTAATGTGATTCCTTATCTACTTTACCTAAATTTTGATCACCCTCTTTATTTTTTACTCTTTTTCAGGACTTGAATCATGATTTGATGATGGTCTGTTTTGTTTCCTTCTCTTGCTGTCTGGACTGTCATAATAAGAAGAATTATTACCACATGAAGCTGCAGTAAACTCTTCTGTTTTGTAACTGAAATAGGCTGCATCCAACACTCCAACAGGGCTTTGAGGAATTGAAGAACCACCATTATTACCACCAGCCAATGAATTTTCATATGCATCATTAATCAATGAAAAATCTTTGATCAGTTCAATACACTTTGTCACTCTCTCCTGCAAAAATAACCCACAAACCAACGGTTAAAATAAAACACCCAAGAAATAAAGATGTCTTTTTTAAGGTGTGTTTGGATAGAGTGCTTTGGAAATGAGGAGTGGTGGTTATGAGAGGGTTTAAGTGGTATGAGCAGTTTAAGAAAGATAAAACTTTGTTTGGATTGAAGGGTTACGAGTGATTGTGACAGAAACGCTTGTTTGGATAAAGATATTATGAGTGGTTGAGACAGAAAACTATGATTTGGATTGAAAAGTTATCGGTGGTTAAAATAGAAGTGAGGTTTTATAGAGATTTTTATGTGTGTTTTGAGATTTTTTTGGATCTACTCCATCCAAACATAGGTTAAGTCACTTCTTAAAAAATTCTATATCCAAACACACCTTAAAAAGTTAAAAAGCTAAGTTCTTTTTGTCTTACTTTCTCAATATATGGAAAAGAAAGGATTGCTTTATTCATGTCCAGTGCTTGAAGTTCTCCTGAAATGGAAATTGCCACAGCCAAAGCAATTTCAGAAGGCTTGAATTCCAAGAAGTCAATGCCTGCATACATTTAATTTCCCAACCACAAAACTGTATCAAACAAATTGATTTCTGCCAAATGCAACATAATTTTTCAGCCAGTTAAAGGGAAAGGAAAAAAGCTTTAAATAAACACCTTTAATTGTGCTTAGAATGAGTTGTGCAGATTTTAACAAGCATAGCCTTGGTACATGATGCTCAACAGTGATCTTACTGAGGAAATAATCAATGAATGAAAATGGAGTTATGGCTTGCATCTTCCATTTCAATCTGCTTAAAACCAAAAGCTCCATTCTTTGTATTGTTTTTGCTTCAAACACAAACTTAGGTTCCTCAACCTGCATTTCAAATTTCAAATCCATCAATGAAAACGCGTAGATTTACATAATTCACTAATGTTGTGTTAGCTATGTCAACGAAGAGCAATACCTTTATTGAGTATTCATAGCACAACATAGTTCACAAAATTTAAACATGTACATAACATTTTTTTTTTTAACTGAGGAATCAGAGCTTTGCTCTACTATATCCGGTAGCACCCACGCCCATCTCAAGGCTTGACCAGGGAGACAACAAGTGATTTTACAATTAAGGTCACTCGTGCGGCTCGTAAATGAGGCTTCCAAAGAAGCATGGCTTGAAAGTATCAAGCCTTAACCGGCTCCTCGGCGACAACAGAAACAGAACATTTGAAGAACCTAGCCCTTAATCATTGAAAGAAAAAAAAAAAAAAAAATGACATTTAAATTCAATTGACCTGTAAATCTATGGGAAGAGGCATTTCTGTTTCCTCCATTTTTGCTGCTAGAGACATGCAAGCTACTGACAGCAGCTGCACAATCCAGCTTTTATCCATCTAAATAAACCAAATAATAAAATTTTCAAATCATGACAAGAAAAAAAAATGGATAGAGAAAAAAAATGGAGTTTGATTTCTGAAACTTACAGGCATGTGATATTCTGAGAGGAAACGATCCAAGTAGTTCAATGATAGACAAAGACTCAAAGGTCCAAAACTGTAATGAGCATGAGCCTGTTCATCACAAAACATTAGAATCAAATTAACAATAACTGATTCTTAAAGTTTCAGAAATGGAATTATAAGTTCGAACTTCAAATCTTGAAAACCCAAGCAAAAAAAAAGGGGTAAAGATTGAAACAAAAACCAACCTTCCAAATCCAATCAACAGCCTCTCTTCTAAACTTCAAATCCAAATCCCCATATCTCATTCTATTAAGATAATCAAGTCTAGGCAAATGCTGAATCTCTTTCTCAACCATTTCTCGAATCCTCTCTTCACTCTCGGATCCGAAACCGTCAACACTCGGGTCTCGGCCTCTCCGGCGGGGCCGAGAAATTAACTCATTGTTTGTGGCAATACAATCAAACTCATCAAAACAAGTATTGGAGCTCTCTATACAGTAAAAACTATCAGCCATTGAAGGATCTTTCAAAATGGGTACCCTTCAAAATCTCAGCAAATGAATATCAAACAAGAAAAAATAGCATTTGATGATTCTCAAGAAATGGGTACTGTGAAAAACAGAGAAAAAAGAGAAATTGAATTGTTAGAGAGTGGAGGGTTGGGAAAGAGAATTGGAGGTTTATAAACTTGGCTCTGGATTTGTAAATACAGAGCAAGAAAACAATTTTTTTTTGAAAAAGCAAATAGCCCTTTTTCAAAATTCCAATTCCAATTGCAAAATCAAATCCTTTTGCCTTTTGGAGTTATTTTATTGGTCCATTTGAAAATAAAGAAAAGGAGCGTATGTGTGCATTCATGCCTTGAGATTTGATTTTTTTTTTTTTTTTTTTAATGAAATATAACTTATTTTGTTTTTTCTTTCTAAAGTGCTTTTCAATTTTAAATGAATAACTCCAATCCAATTTTAAAATAATTTTTAAAAGTTACTTTTTTTAAGTTTTAAGTTGGACTAAGATTTCAAAATGGGTAATAAGATAAATTTAAGATAGAAGAAAAAAAATCAACTTTTGCCCTAATAAACTTAGCAAGTTAGGCCATGTTTCGACAAGGGAAATCAAGGAGAGTAATTTGAATGTAGTGTTTGATCCAATAGTTGAAAAGCATATTTGGATAAAATTGTTTAAATGAGAGGATATTATTATTATTATTATTCTTTTAAGGGGTTATGCGAAATCTATATTTGGATTTTAGTGTTTGATCGAGAAATTGCTCGAAACTATATATTTTAAGGGAAGGTCGTAGAAAATATTTATTTGGAGGAGAGATTAAAATGAAGGGTTAGAGAAAAATTTTTCTATCATAAAGAAACATAGCATACATTTTACCCCACGTCTCTTCTCCCAACTTTCTATTATCTATGCATGCCTTTAGACTCAATTTCTGAACAATTTTCATTCCATAAAATCTTAGACTTGTTTTAATATCTACAAAAAGAAAAAAAAAAACTTAACCCTTGTTGAATAATCAGTAAAGATAAATTCACGTGTACATAGTAAATTGTAAAAACTAAGGTCTCCACAAAAATGATGAGGGTGTTGATATAGGTGTCACAGGGGAGAATTTTGTTAAAGTTGGTGAGTTTAGGAAGACGGATACTCAATGGTTAATTATAAAAAATGTCGGTGTCTTAATGGTTTCATTATTTGGTGGTAATCCAGGTCAGCATCATGATCACGGGTTTGATCGAGAATTAATATTTGACTCTCATTTATTTGAGAGAAGTAGTACCCTCTTTGGAGGATTTATGGTCCCCCTCCTCCAACTTACTTAAAATAATATAAAAATAATAATAATAATAAAAATCAATGGTTAATTTTGTATATTAAATTGTAATTATGATTTTATTTTCGGTACGGTTTTGTTAGTGCTTAATTTTTGTCAAAATTAATGGAGTTTTGGAAATTTGTTTGTTGGCCTTGTTGAAATGGTAAGTGAATGTCATGAAATCCTAACAAATGTTCAAAATATGATAATAATTTTAATCTTAAATCCAATTTGATAATTTGAGAGTTTAAGAAAAATTGACGCAACTCTAATATGAATTGGTCTAGTGGTCAACAAATTTTTGGATATCAAAGGATTACGAGTTCAATTAATAATAACTACCTACCTAATATTAATTTATGTTTATTTAACGTCCAAATATTATAGAATTAGACAAATGTCCCTAAGCAATCACATATGCCCTAAACACACACATATATATAGATATTTAAAAAACTCATTTTATCACATTCAAATGCAAACACACACATATAGACATATTAACAGCAGGAAAAATAAATATTTATTTTTTAAAATAATAATACCTATACTAACAAACTATTTTTAAAAAATAAAATCAAACCTGTATTTTAATCTAGATTTAAAAATAAAATAAAATAAAATAAAATCCCTACCCTTTTTCAACTCTCCATTTTTATAGAAAACTTACAAAGAAAATAATATATTCTAACGTTATTTAACCTTTTATTTTTTAACATTTTCTTCCTCTTCTTTAGAAAGAGATATACAGGCAATCTTGAAACAAATAATCATATACTCGGTAAAATTTTGTCCTTTATCTGTATTAAGATTCTCGATCCAAAACTTCAGTTTATTATTTCTTGTATTCATTATTTACACAACAAACTACCAAATTAAACAAGGTTTGAATAATTAATAAGATGAACTGAAATTCTGCATTTTTCGATGCAAGTAGAATGTTATTTTATTCTGTCAAAAAAAAAGAGAATGTTATTTTATTTAATGTCACAGAAACTAGTAAATATATAGAAAAAATACTTATAGGAATTAGGTAAGTGATATATAATAATAATAATATAAGGTAAACAGAGAAAAAAAAAACCACGAATATAGCAATTTATTTTATTACTTCTTGTATTAATAAGGTAAACGGGGAAAAAAATCCACGAATATAGCCATTTATTATTTCCAAATTAGAAAAAAAAAACCCAAGAGATTTTGAATTACAATCTCATAAATAAATTACGATTCAGATACAAATGGCTTTCCAATATATATTGTTAAAAAAGAGAAGAAAAAAATAAGGCAATGTCACGACTATGGGTGCACCCAATAGAAACTCTATTGCATTTACTTTAAATTTATGGTGGAACTTTGAGTGGTTATCTTGAAGTAACATAATATATAAGTATTTTCTAGTGAATTTCAAATTATAAGTAAATGACTAATATAATAAAATTATGCAATTTACTTGATACATTAGCATTACATAAGATAAAGATTGTATTTTTTTTTTTATAAAATATAGGGACTAAATCTTCTTTTTTTTTCATTAAATTTTAACTCTTTTTAAATCTTAAAAACTAAACTCAACTTTTTGAAATCACTAGAATCAAATTTTAACTTTGTTCATACCATATGAACTAAATTTATATTTTATATATTTCATCGTTTTTTTTCTTTTTTTGAATTGATTATATGTTTTATGGCAAGCTTATCGTGGGATAAATAGAGAGCCTAATGTTGAGTTGTATGAGATAGCAATCAGCTCAGCAGATAAAAAATTTGGTCAAAGTGCAGAAACCGTAGAAATTGTGTCGATTCCCTGAAATTCGGTTTATTTATTTTTAAATAAAAAATGAAAAATCAGTGGTTTGTAGGTACGGAAAATAAAATGAAATGAAAGGGGCAGATGCGTCAGAAAGCAAATTATTTTTTTATGAAAATGTACCAATAAGAATGGGGTTTGTCAATTGTCACTCTCCAAGGAGCGTTTGGCCACAGGTGAGATGAGATGTTGATAGCAAAAAAACTTTGTTTGAGGTGGAGAGAGATGAGAATACAGAAAAATCTTGTTTGGAGTGTAGGGAGATGAGAGGAGATGACAGAAAAATCATTATCATAAATAAATTGTAAGTAATATAAAATCAATATTATACCACCTTGATCATATTAATGTTTACATTCAAAAGAAACGGAGTTTCAATAATATTATGTACGACCTAATAACTATGAGATCAAAATTTCGAATCTCTCACACCTAAATATTCTTGAATTAAAAAATAACAATGAAAAAAAACTTCACACAACAAAAATGAAGTTTGACTAATGTAAAGTATTTGTAGATCATTCATAACCTTTTTTTTCCAAGATTTGTTAGAGTTAAATAATAAAAACAAATTTAAAAAATACCAAAATTCTATTTATTAGAAAATAATGAATTAAAAAAAAAGGCAATTTCATTAAACTAATCATTACAAAATCTTGATAGCAATTTTTATTTTATTAAAAAATAAACTATTTTTTTTATACATTTTTATACATTCATATTAATATTTACGGAAGCTCAAAGAATTTTCAATAAAATATACTAATTAATATGTGATAATAAATCAAACATTGGAAGTATTTATTTTATTAGTTATTAACGCTACTAGGACCATAAAGACCCCTAAATGTTGTTATTTTTTGCATGTAAAAGTGAACTCAATCACACTTTGATAATACTTATTACATGCAAAATATATCTCAATCTCTATGTTGACTTATATAAGTCTTGATAGTTATTTTTTGTATATACAAGAAAACTCTCAAAAATATTTATATTAATTTATCTCTTTCCAAAAAAAATATAGATCTCTTCCTACTATTATTTTAAAGTGTAGCTTAATACTACAAAATTTGAATCTCATTTTTATAACAAACAAAATAAATTCAATATTTTTAAATTTATTGAAAATAAATTCATATTTTTAAACCTATTGTAAATTATGAATAAAAATTCAATATGTATAGATTATTTAAATTTACTTGTTATTTTAATAATAAATTGATGTACATATTGTTAATATTAAAAAGAGACACAATATTGTATAACAATAATTTTTTAATTATAAATATGTAAATACGATATTTCTAATTTATCTTTAAAGAGTTGAAATTTCGTAAACTTTTAATTTTTAAGAGATAATATATATATATTTACTTATTTATTTATTTATTTATTTTAATTTTCAAAATTCAAATTTATTTAAATAAATATTTGATATAATAATAGTATAATTATTATAATTATATACTGTTATATTAATATATTTAAATAATAATATTATAACAAAAATATTTCAGAAGTAAAAAAAAATTAAATAAAAAGATGAAAAAATGAAAAAAGAGTTAAAAGAAAAAAAAAAAAGAGAGATGAAGAACACTTGGGCCAAACAAAGTGTTGAAGCCTAACACCTCATCTCATCTCATCTGATCCCAAAACAAACACACCCTAAATAAGTCAACGAAACTCTTACCGTTTCCTTGAGAAATGTTGTCATTACTTTCTTTTGTCCAATTTTTACATTATTACTTTTCCCGAAATACCCACTCCCCTTTTTTTGTGGTGTTTGGATGAGGTTTTGATGATGAATTAATTTGAAGAGTCAAAAGTTATTTTGAGTAGTTAAAAATTAAAAGTTGTAAGCTAAAATTCTTTTAGATGTGGTTTCTTTTTAAAGAAGTTAGAGACAATTACTTATTTTGATGTTGATTTAAAATGACTAGTTATTTTGAGTAGTTAAAAAAAGAATGATTAAAAATGAGTGGTTACAAATGATTTATTTTGATTGATTAGAGATGAATAATTAGAAATAAGTGGTTAGTATTGAAGAGATATAAATGAATGATTAAAAATGAGTTGTTAAAAATGAGAAGTTATTTTGAATAATAAAAATGAGAATTTATTTTGAGTAGTTATAAAAATTCGTTTGGATGTAGTTTTTCAAGAAAAAGTTAGTAAATCATCAATCTAAATTCTCCTTAAATATGACAAACAAACACCCCCTAAGAGTTATTTGGATGAGGTTTTCGATAAAGAGTTATTTTAAGGAGTGAGAAATTGAAAGTTGTAACAAAAAAAAACTTGTTTTGAAGTAATTTTTTTGTAGAGACTTACAGACAATAGCTTATTTAGATGATAGTTTTAAATGATATATTAATTTTAGTAGTTAAAAATAAATTATTAGAAATGACGTTAAAAATAAGTTGATTTAAATAGTTAGAAATGAATTATTAAAAATAAGTGGTTAGAAATGAAAAACTATTTAGAATAATTAGAAGGAATGACTAGAAATGAGTAGTTAGAAATGATGAACTATTTTTAATAGTAAAAATGAAGGATTATTTTGAATAATTATAATAACTTGTTTAAATTAATATAATTTTTTGAACAGTAATTAATAAATATTTATTTTAAATCTTTCATAAATTCAACAAACAAACGCGCCCCATATATTTTTTTCTTTGTCACTCTTTCATATTATTTTAAAAGTGGTGATATTACTTTTTATCTTCCTAAAGTTTTATTTTTTTTTATTTTTTTTTTAAAGATAGTCTTCCTAAACTTGTAACTATTGAGAGTTTAAATTGATTAAAATGTTGAGCATTAAGTTGATGTATTTAAATATAATTTTTGTTCAAATTTAGTTCAATGTCTAGATATTTTACATCAATTTTTCTCCAACAATTTAAGGAATTTCTATTGTGTAATATTCTAATTTTTGAAAGAATAATTTTTTTTTAATGACATTGTAAAATGAAAGGGTGAATAATTTTTGTAATATTCTATTATGTGGTTCATTTTTTCTTTTAAGTTTATAAACTTAGAGTGAAATTGGACCATTCAATAGTTTCATTTTCTTAAAGATGTTATTTAAATAAAATTCTATATATCTTTCTAACACATTTAGCTCAAATAAAATATGATATCTAAATGGTGTATATGTTGGAGTATAAACAAAGTGTAATATAAGATTTGCTAAATAAGAGGTAGTTCATGAGTATATAAGAGATGACAAACATCTCCATTGGCATAAGATTTTATGGGTGATATAAAAAACAAAGTCATGAGACTTATTGTCTAAAGTGGACAATATCATATCAATGTGGAGATAGTTATAGTGTTTGTTGTCACTTAACACATGGTATTAGAGCGGTTTCCCCCTAATTTAGTCATAGTGGAGAGAAGAAATCTCGAGTGTGAAACAAAGAATTTGTGAGCCTCAATGTGGTATTAATGTATGAAATAGTCATAATAAAAATTCGTGGTTGAGCTGCCTAAATATGTGCTCCGGTGAAAGTACTTCTGAATGTGCTCATAATTGAGCATCTATGTAGTACTTTAGTGATGAGTGATTTTGAAATGGTTTCCTTAGTATGAGGGAGTTGACACTACTACAATTACAAGAATAGATGGTGAGCTAAAAAAATTATTAAAAAACACACAAAAGAAAAGATGGCGGGCCAAATATGCCCGCCATTAATTGTTAACGGTAGCGGGCAAATATGCCCCCATTAATTACTTTTGGTGGCAGGCACTGCCTGCCATCTATTATAAGTGCAAAAAACGCTCATTTTTTTCCTTTTTTCCTCATTCGACAGAAACACGTCCATTCTTCTCTACTCTTTCTCTTTCTCTTTTCCTCTTCTCTTTTCAAACCTAGGGTTTCATTTTTTTCTCACAAGTTTGCCTCATTTCTCAGCATCTATAGCTCATATTCGACTTTTTTTTTGGCTAATTTGAAGCTCACAACTTCGGGTTTCATTTCTCCCTTAACTTCGAAACTCACAAATTTGAAGTTCACAAATTTTAGGTTTCATTTCTTCTTCAACTTTGGATATTTCATCATAAATTTGGTAACTCCTTTTCTTAGTCCTTAGCTTTTTAAAACTATTTTTAGGTCATTTATGTTGTAATCTATCAATTTTTCAGGATTTGGGAAGTGAGATTGCGGCGGAGGAAGCGCCAAAGTAGGTCGTAGGCAGTGAAGTTGATGTTATGTTGGTTACGGGTGATGATTTTTCCGATGGGGGTCAGCGACGGACGTCGGCGAAGAGAGCGTCGTTGAGGAGGAAGGCAACGTGGGTGGCAGAGCGATGGCAATGAAGACAATAAGGCAGTTGAAGATGTGAAAGGTAAGGATGGGTAGTACACGGCGGAGGCGGGATTCGATTTGAAGAGGGAAGCGACGAAGCCATTGGAGATTTGAAAAAAAAAGGATTGATGGTATTGGTGGCGGGCAAAGATGCCTGCCATCAAAGAGTATTAGTGGAGGGCATTAAGCGCCTGCCATTATATAGTATTGGTGGCGAGCATTTGTGCCCGCCATCAACTGTCTACAATGTCATCAGTATTGATGGTGGGCTCATTGAGAACAAGGATGAGAATACAAACATCACAAATACCCTATGCACATTGTCTAAAATATGTGATAAATACAAAAGTA
>JBBMKA010000026.1:6520320-6543399 GCA_037833695.1 Sechiopsis laciniata | reverse complement strand
AAAAAAAAAAAAAAAAAAAAAAAAAAAAAAAAAAAAAAAAAAAAAAAAAAAAAAAAAAAAAAAAAAAAAAAAAAAAGAAAAAAAAAAGAAGAAGAAGAAGAATTAATGAATAGAGCAAAAGAGAATATCTTCCATTAAGGTACAAACTAGATAGTATTGGGGGAAGCACTAGAAATTGTCAACCCCAAATAAGGAACCATATAATTCAACTTTAATCAAACCCTTTATTCTCACCTAATTCTCTTTTAAAACCCACCCACACTTCAAATTCTTTATCTCATCTCAATTTCATAATTAATTCAAAACTTGCAAATCTTAATTTATGCTTGCTAATTGCTTTAAGGTTCATTTAGTTTAAAGATGAAAAATGAAAAGATAAAATAACAATTAATAGAAAAGAGAGGTTAAGGAATATTAGGTATGAAGCTTTATTATAATATAATGAGAATTCAAATTTAATGTGAACGAAAGCAGTGTCTCGCATGGTGGCAATGTCAGAGCTAAAGAGCAGAGAGAAATGTGGTAGAACAGTGACAAATTATTCTCATCTGATCTTCATATTCATGCATAAGCCATAATCTATAATCTATTATCTATTATCTTAAGCTCTCTCTCATTATAAAGCAATTACTTGGTTGATATATTCAGGGCACAGGGCAGATACTTTTCACATACCATCATACTATTTTTATATATCATTAAGAAATGTAGAAGATATGTAAACACTAGTATACAGATCAAATATGATTCTTAATAAAAATTATAAACATAGTCTCTAAACTTATGTCTATTTGGTATAAGAACTTAAAAATAGATCAATAGTTCTTTAAACTTTCAATTTGTATCAAATAAATCCATAAATTTTAAAAATAATCTAATATACTCTTAAACATTTAATATTGTTCTAATAATTCCTTGATCTATTTGACAATTTAATATATTTACCAAACATAAAATTAAAAGTATAGAATTTTTCATCTAACGACCACCCTCGATATTTTCCTATATTCCCTTATGACTGGTCACACTGCCCACTTAATTTGAAGAAATTAGTCTTTGTACCATGAAGTCACTCAACGTATCTCCAAATTGCTATAAGTTAAAGCTCGCTTAGCTTTGAAATTCTTATAATTGAGTCACCAAAAAAAATGTGCATCTCATGTTAGTATAGGTAAGCTATCAATTGTTTTAAATATTTTTAATCATGACTTGCACATATTCAAAATCTCTTCGATGTGGCTATGATTCCATTCTCATGTACCACTCCTAACTCAATAACTTAGGGGGTGTTTGGGCCACTAAGAATAAGGAGGAGAATGAGAATGGAGATGATTTCCCGTGTTTGGGCCACCAGAAATCATTCCCCCCATAATCAGGTTTTCCAATAATCATTTTTTTCATTCTCTCCCTAACTACTTTTTATTCTCTCTTCATATATCACATCACTATTTTTCACTTACATCATATTCATTATTTTATTTTTTTCATAATCATTAACTTTATCTCAAATACAAATAATCATTCTCTTCATAGTCATTATTTTCACTCTAAACACAAATAATCATTCCCCCCATAATTATTCTCTTCCTTATTTTCTTCCTCATTACCATTCCACCCTTAATCATTACCATTACCCTTGCCCCAAACACACCCTTATTAACCACAACACATTGAATTCAAAAACCTATAATAAAGTCCATGATATATTTTACATTGAAAAGTTAAGAATTTTATTAGATAATTTTAAAGATTGAGGATTAAATGGATACAAATTTGAAATTTAGGGAGTGTTTGGGCCACCAAAAATAAGGGGGAGAATGGAAATGGGGATGATTCTCCTTGTTTGGGTCATCGAGAATCATCCCCTAAAATCACGTTTTTCAAAAATCATTTTTTTTCATTCTATTCCTAGCTACTTTTTATTCCCTCCAATAATTTTTCATACATCACATCACTATTTTTCACTTTCATTAAAATCATTATTTTATTTTTTATTTAATCATTAAATTTATCTCAAACACAAATAATCGTTCTCCTCATAATCATTTTCTTCGTCTCAAATACAAATAATCATTTCCCAATAATCTTCTCCTTTTTATTCTCCTCTCAATTATCATTCCCTTACTAATCATTACTATTCCCCTTATCTCAAACAAACCCTTATTATATATCCCTCTCCATCTCAAAATGAAGGAAATTAATCACAAAAAGAAAGAAGATTCGGAAATGAAAAAGAAGAAAAGGGGAAGAAAAGAAAGAGAAGAGAAATGGGGTTTAGTGAGCGAGAAGCAAGCTGAGGGGTGGCAGTATTTGTTATCATGAAAGGCAGCAAATTAAAAAGAATATTATATGATAAATACAAAATGGAAAATCACTGTCCTTTTTTCCTGTCACTTTCCTTTTCCCCGCAATTCTCTCTCTCTTTCAACATTGATTCAATTTTTTATAAGAAAAGAAAAACTAAGTGTCCTCATTTTCTCATGCAATCGCTGTATTTTAGCGGTTTCCGGCCACCTGAAAGAACCCACCACCCAAAACACAGACAACTATAAAAAATGGTTTGGTTTGGTTGGATGTGAGCTGCATTCAATTGATAGGTACAATCCATAATGACTACTTATAAAATAATTTTTTTACGTTGTTTTTAAATTCAAATATTATAAAGTCTGTTTTGTGAGAATAATCAATATATATATGCAAGTTGATCCAAACATTCACACAGATTAAAATGTGTACATATATGAGGGTTGCATTTATGTAAATTGGAGTTGAGTTATTATAACATGTTCGAGATTTAACCTATCGATTATAATAATTAATTGGTTGGCACAAACCTAAAAAGCCCTTTCACATAATATATATCTTCTTTTGAGACTAATCATTTCCTCCTCTCTAATATATTAATCTTTCCTCTAAACATTATTTATCATAACTCTTATAATTTAAATAACTTACATTACAAATACAATTATGTTAACGTGTCCTTTAATAAACTCTAAAACCTAAAGGGGTGTTTGTTTGTCATATTTAAGAAGAATTTAGATAGAAGATTTATTCATTTCTCCTTGAAAACCTATATCTGAATGAATTTTTACTAACTCCTCATTCATTTTACTTTTAAAAATAACTTTTCATTTTAAGAATTTATTTCTAATAATTCATTTATATTTACTCAATCATTTCTAACCACTAATTTCAAATCATTCATTTCAAATTAATCAAAATAACTCATTTTTAAACACTCATTTTTAATCATTCATTTTTTATCTACTCGAAATAACTACTCATTTTAAATCTACATCCAAACAAGGTTTTGACCTTAACTCCTCTACACAAAAACCATATCCAAACATGATTTTTGTTACAACTTTCAATTTTTAACTACTCAAAATAACTCTTCAAAGCTAAATTCTCCTTAAATACGGTAAACAAACACATCATAATACAATTATAATAACTCATCCTTTCAAATATATAATAATCATTTAAATAACTTAATTAATACCTCAAATTCAATATTAGAAACGATGAATTCGAGTTTTGTACTCAAATTTTTTTTATGAAAAAAAAAATGTAAAAGGTTTCAACGCGATGCCTCCGGAACTTGAACCCCTCTCCCCACTCATTCTTATCGCTTTTGGTTTCCTTCCTCCACTTCAACCCCACATCAATTCCTTCCCTTTTTTCCTCTTTTTTTTTCTCATAATTAAACATAGTACATCCACACAAACATTTTTGTCTTTGCTTTTATGTGGGTCGGAAACTTGTCTGGTTTTCTTAAAGCCCCCTTTTTTTTTTTTAATCCAAAAAGAAAGAAATAAAATTTACACCCCACTGCCATGTAAGTTAATAAGCCATGAAGAAAATATATGTTTTTATTTTAGAATTTGCAGTGGCAACGCAATGTGATCCAGCAAGCTGATTAGGTCAAACTTGAAAAGTCAGATGAAAGAAAAAAAAAAGTTGATTATTTGATGGTTTAAGTTAAATAATTGAAGGGGCATTGATGATTTTGATGTGATTAGACCATTCGTTTTCAAATGTTTTGGAATTTTCTAACTTTATTTTTTGCATTTCCAGGTGAAACGCAAGGAAACGATTGTGTGTTTTTGTTTTGTTTTCTTTCTCTCGGAAAGGATAGTTTTTTTTTTTTTTTCGTTGTTTATTAAACAATATGAGATAAAGATACTTCGAGGTAATTTTTATAAATTTGGTCTCTTATAATTTGAAGAAATTTAAAGTGTAACTCTCTAACTCAAAAACTGAATTTGAGTTCTTATACTAAGAAGAGAATTAGAATTTATTTTTTTATAATTCTAAAAGTTAGAGTTTAGTCTCTAATGTAAAAAATAGTCCTTATCATTTCAATTATTAGCGAGCTAAATAATTAGAAATTAATTATTCATATGTCAATGAAAGAAAATGAAAGTCAAGCGATTAATTAAACAAGAAAATCATGGTATATACATATGATAGTGAATTTTCACGTATTTAATTCGCTAGCGATTTGAACGACAAAGAAATATATTTTAGATTTTATCAAACTATTAGGGATTAAATTTTAGTTTTTAACTAAAGAGAGTAAATTGTAAGACTAACGATGAGAACTAAACTCTAACTTTCTTCAAATTTATAATTAACCCTTCAATTAATTACACACATCTTTATTTCATGAGATATCATGTGTTTTTTCTTACCCTAAAAAATGTTTTATAACAATTTGTGAGGAAAAAGATAAAGGGTGTAATTTGGATAAAGCAGTTTGAAGGGTTACACATACTTCCACTAATTTTTATTTGAAGCTCCCTTGGTCTTTGTGTGGTTTATAAGTAGCTTTGGGCTGATAAGATGGCCTCGTGGGAGATGATTGATAAAGTGATAAAGAATAGTCTAATTATAATTTAGACCGGAATTTGTTACGAGAGGTACATAGTTCGTACTTAGGATCGATGTTTTTTTTTTTTTTTTTTCTTTAGGAGATTCACATACGTCAGTAAATAGGATGGACGTTAAATTAATCTCCAAAAAGCTTTAAATTTGATGTTTGAAGTGTGATAATCACAAGTTGGTTTCTTTGTGAAAGGATTTTCTTTCAACATAGCTCCTTTAAAGTTAGAGTTGCTTTTATCAATTATTCTTTAAAGTTTGGTTGGCCTCCATCCAAGTTGTGAATGGGAGTGAAACTGGTGGGTAAAATTTTTTTTCTTGTTGTGGTTGTTTAGGGTTGTTTTTGGGGTTGGTGAGGGTTTGGTTGAAAAAAAAAAAAAAAAAAAAAAAAAAGCTAAGCATATCAGAAATGAGAACATGGCATTAGTGAAAAAGTGAAATGTATGAAATTGATTTTTTTTAAGGAATGTATGAAATTGATTAATTGGGTATTTTTTAAGAATAGGCCAAATTGAAAAAGTATTTATAATATTAGGCAAAAAAATATATATATTTAGCAATCATAATCAAATATAACATAATTAATATTTATCATACGGTATTATTAATACACAATATTGTATTAATAACATATAATATTGTATTAATAATATAAAATATTGTATTACTAATTATACCATATGTTGAATATTAATTATATGATATATTTGACTATAGATATAAATATTTTTAAAATTTATCTAGATCTAGAGTTATTTTGTAAAATCGAACTATTCATGGCAATGACTCTCAATTATACCTTAGTTGATTTGATAGTAAAATATTGTTTAGATATTATGGGAAATAATAACAAAAAAAGTGGGGATTCGTAGGAATTAATTAAGAACTAAAATAATTTCATTTGTATGACAGCAAAGTGAGTGCCTTTGGTTGGTGAGACTGTGACACCTATGCAACAGCATAACACCACCGTCTTTTCGTTCCGTGGAAGCGCGTAGATAAGACGCGCCACTGAAGAAGGTGGGATAAAACACAAAACTCAGAATTGGTGACACTGTCGTATTTAATGCCGGTTGACGCCAAGCGCGCGTCACCCATGCCGACAATTTATTATTTCCTACGTAATTCCGTGTCCTTGTTTACAAGCACCCACGCGCCGCGGTCACGCGCCGTCAGTTTGTCTCTGAGAGGACCCCACCTCCCGTCGGTTCGTTTCAGGTACAGGAATGCGTGTTGGGATGCAACGGCACCATACAATGATCGCCTTTGCAGTTAAGCGCGTTCGCCTCACTTTCTTTTTCTCTTTTTTCCTTAATTTGCTTTTACTTAAGAAAATAGTCGATATACTAATATGATCGTTCCTTTAATCAATTTTTATTTTATGGTATCGATTTTTTTTTTTTTTATTAGATTATAATAATTGAGAGGAAAGAGTTTCGAACCTATCGCCGTTGAGTTACTGTTTTTCCATCTATTATTTAGTTTTAAATTTCATTATTATTCTTTTATTTTATTTTTTACAAAATCATTATTTTTATTTCAAATATGGGTGATAAATTTTCTGACCATAATTCTTTATTATTTTTAAATTTTCGTTCTTTCTATAATTATTTACATTTTTTTACTTTAGACGTTCGTTTACAAAGCCACCAATACAAACTACTTAAATAATAAACCATAATTATTTTTTATCTCAATTCCGTTTTATTATTACGGTCCAAGTTAAACCTTTTCTACTAATTATTATTTTTAACTCAAACATAGATAATGATCATCTTACAATTATTATAGATGTGTCAGAAGGAATAGAATTTCAATGACATCTTGTACAAACTAGTAACCAAGATATTACAGATTTCTCCAACTCCGAATGTGGTTCAATTAAAAGAATAATGATTATAAATGCACCTCAATTTAACACAGTGATGTTTTACCTATGAGAACGGTTACTCAATATCTTAAATGTTCCCTACGATCCACCTTTGACATTCTAATGTTAAATTTGTTGGTTAAAATATCATTTACATTCATACATTTTAAATTTAGATTAATGAACTTTCTAATGTACAATTTGAAATTTTATACTTTCAACAAAGTTTAAAATTGGTTCCTATAATAAATTTTAAGTAAATATTAACAAAAAATTGTAAGATAATGTTAATCTAAATATAAGTAAACATCTTTTTAAAATATATTGAGAAAAATAACAACTTTTTTAAGAAAAGTTAATTTTATTTTACTAAGGACAAATCATAATTTTTTTATTTTTTATTTTTAGTTTATGATTAACATAGAACATTTAAATATTAGGTTAAAATGAAGTAAATCTCAAAATTTAGTGACCAAAATGAGAAAAAATTCAAATTTTAAAGACAAAAATAGTATTTTAATATTTTTTTAATATCCTTCTTTAATAATAATAACATTGTATTTTTTTTTTCAATTCATTATCACTTACAAATTAACTACTTAGATATCTTATTCAAGTAATTAATTGTGTTAGAAATTAGATGCACATTCTTGCAAAATTGATTATTTATTATTTTGAATCAGAACTATTTGGAGTTGAAGATTCCTAATCCCCGATCTATTGTTTTAACTCTAAAAAAAAAGGGAGAAAAAAAAAATTCAACTAGTTTAATCGAGACACTTTTAAAAAAAAAAAAAATCAAATCGAGGTACTTACAAGATGACTAGGTACCCAAATTTTATAATTAAAAAAAAATAGAGGGAATTATTGAAAATATTTATCATCATTTTAAACCGCATTTATCTAGACTTTTACCTATCTTTAAGTAAGGGTACTAAAAAATGGCAAAGTATATGAAGACCTGTCAACATGGTTGCCCATATTCTCTCACTCTTCTTAAACTTCTCACCATTTTTCCCTCTTTTTTTCATTTTTTTCAAATTCGCTATGGATTTAGAAGATCACGACGACGACACGGAGATAACGGAACCGGCGAGTTACGACTCAGTCAGCCGAGTCAAAACCCCGAGTTATAATAAGAAACCCAAATACAGAGAGTGCTTAAAGAATCACGCAGTCGCGGTTGGAGGCCACGCGCTCGACGGCTGCGGCGAGTTCCTCCCCGCAGGCGCCGACGCTCTCAAATGCGCCGCCTGCAACTGCCACCGCAACTTCCACCGCAAGGTGCCAGAGCCGCCGCAACCATTTCCAATGTCCCCTTATAACTTCTACCGGGCCCTACCATCTGGGTATCTCCACGTGGCGCCACGCCAGAGGCTGCTGGCTCTCCCGTCCACGTCCGGCGGCGGAGAAATGGGGAGAAAGAGATTTAGGACGAAGTTTACGCAAGAACAGAAGGACGGAATGGTGGCGCTGGCGGGGAGATTGGGGTGGCGGATTCAAAAACAGGACGAGGCGGTGGTGGAGCAGTTCTGTAACGACACCGGCGTCGAGCGGCGCGTGCTTAAGGTGTGGATGCATAATAACAAGCACACAATTGGTATGAAACCCTAATTCAAAACAACAACGCATAACTTCAACTATTTCCCTCTAGAGATCTCTATTTTTTGGGACTCTTAGATTTAGGGTTTCATTTTAGTTTTTATTTGTTTTTTGTTTGGTTGTGTTAATTAATTGAAATGGATATCTAATATATCCACTTATTATTATTAATAGGGTCTTAATTTATATTAGTGTGGGATAGTTCATCTCTCATTTGGGGTAGGCTTCTTTTAATCTTGTGAAATACTTATTCCTCTCTTATTATTATTTATGTATTTAAGAATGTCAGACTACAAAATGCTAATTGTCTTATTAATCAATCAATATATGGTGTTTTATTTATTTATTTTTTTTTTTTTTGCTCTTTGTTGCTTTTTTTTACTCTTTCAAAGAATCTAAAAGACGATTGAACTAGATTTTGAACTTTCTCAAACGAGAAAGATTTGGGTGGAGTCCAGACTACACTTACCACACATCTTATCCTTTTAAGGATCACAATTTTTTTTATAAAGAAATCTGTAGTCGTTAAAAGAGGGGTGGCATGTGTGGTGGGTGGAGCTTGAGCTCCACCCAAATCTTCCTCAGCTGAAACGTATGTTATCTTATTTTTCGTTTTACGACATTAATTCATATGGGTACAAAATGCAAATAAATATCCGATTTTCATTTTTAACTTTTCAGTGTATGGCCATACACTATCTATTTTCATGGAATATATAATTTGATTCTATAATTTTTGGTAAAAAAAATTTAATTTCAAGATAAGTAACCATTATCCATAAATTCATATGAAAATTTTAAGAAGTCATGCCTCTCATAATAGTCTAAGCTTTCTAATTTTTTATCCAACTTCATTATGCTACATAAAATATTAGATCTCAAAACATTTCCTAATAATAGCTAACAAATATTATAATAAATCCTTCAGTTATCTAATAATATTAAAATTTTAATTCTAACTAATCCTAGAAAATATATATCCATTTTAACATCATATTTTCTTAGATCCTAATAATCTCTTTGATGGCTGAAAAAGCTAGCCATGGCCATGGCCTATGGGATATATGATCTGAACTTCTCTTCTCAGAAGTTTGATCTTTCTTATAACCCAACTGTGCCATCTAATTTCATTTACACTTTCACCAGTCATTAATATAAGAAATTTATGTCCTTTATTACTTTTTTTTTTTAATTCTTTTCTCATTGAGTATTGTGTGATTATATTTTGATCTAATTAATGTCGACCCTTTTTCCATTATCCTTATTGAATATGCTTTGGCATTGATTACTTGCATGAATCATTAATCTTTGCCAATTATAACTTTATGGGTTTTGGGAAAGAGAGATTATATACATATCTTCAAAAACATGAGAGGGTAGAGAGTTTTTGGGTTCAAACATAATATGGTTGTTTTTTTATCTGTTGGATATTATTTGTCGATAGATCCAATGTTTTGGTCTCAACATGTGGGGATCCTAGCAGCAACATTTTTTTCAAAAAATCTTTTCTTTGTAAACCCTTTAGTTTATAAATATATATTTGTCTTTTTCTTTCATAAAGAAAGAAGAAAAATAAAACTTTGGTAGAAGGGACATATTCAGCTTTTGTCTGTGACTTGTTAGTTCATCCTTGTGTAGAATCTCATCATCAAGATTCTTTGGTTATTTCATTCATTCATCTGAAATTCCTCCCATCCTTAGACCCTTGAGTTTAGTGTTTTTTTTTTTCAAAATCCTTCTAATTGGGGGTTAATATTACTTTCAAATTTCAATCTAATCAATATTATGTTGGGACGGAAAGTATGTTCCTTAGAGGTCTTAGATTCAAAATTTGTGTATAAGTTTAATGTTAAAAATCTTAATTGTTTCCTAAGTCCAAACTTTAGGAAGTGCACGAGTGGTTCAAGTATGTAGTGGGTAAGTTATTAAGTAAAACAATTTTCTACGGTTAGACGGTTGCGATTTCTCAATTATTAAAATTATAAAAAAAAATAATAATAGCAATAATATGTTTTGTTTATATATTGAGAGTCTGGGCGCTGAAGATAACACATTGAAAATCTGAGAATACTTTTTAAACTTTGTTGAATAGGTGGACTAGTCCTCTCATGACCCATTAAATTCAAGAAGGATGTCCATACTGTTTTAATATGGTATCAGAGTTCATAAAAGGTGAATGAATATTCAGTCCAATAAAAATGAAATTTGGATTAGATTCAAAATTGATGAAGTTAAAAGTAGCCCCATCTTGAAAACTATGTTGAAGATCACTTTTTAATTCTCAAGTCCCTCTTGACTACTATATCAATCTACTTGTCCCTATAATATGTTTTAATTAGTAAATAAATTATTGAAACAACAAAAAAACAGCAAGGTCAACAGTTATTTGACTCCAATGTGATTAGCTTTAAGTTTTGATTGATATGGAGAAGAACTTATCCAACAATGTGATCGACATATGTAATATGCTCTAATCCTCTTTATAACTAATTGATGAGTCAAAGGTTAAGTCCTACATTAATTACAAATTTTAAAGCGTTGTATGTTTGTAAAAATTTATTGCTTCAAACATAGCAGCAGCTAAGGAAACAAGGTTGTTTTTAGTGGTTTATGGAGTAAAAAGGAAGTAAAACTGACAGGGAGTTCACTGTTTTATCAAAAGAGAGGAGCATGTTGCAAATGTGGTCCATTAAAAATAGCCAACAAAAAACATCCAAGAAAGCAATGGGGAGAGGAATTAGTATTTATGTCTGGGTCCAAGTCAGATATATATTACAACAAACACACTTGTCTAAAAAAAACAAACAAAGTTGCATTCCACATCTTTCTTAATTAAGATGTTTGTTTTTTGTAAAAGATTCAACATTTGGAAAACATTGGAAACATGGTTCACTATGTTATTACTATAGGAATTGGATTTAAGCTTTTTCTAACTCCTTCTTAACAATGGACTTCTGATGTATATGGAGTGCAGTTCGCTAGATAAATATCAACCTGATCTTTATCTAATTATGATTTTTTTTTTTTTTTTTTAATTTTTAAACTTCATCGACATGAGGTGTGTTGAGAATCTCACGTTGGAAAGTAAAGAGACTTCCTGACAATTTATAAGATACGTGGGCTAGTCTCATCACCAATTGGTTTTTGTAATGGATGCATATTGTTTTGTCCATCTTCAACTATGTCCTTATACCTTTTTGTCTCTTTAAGATTAAAGAAGGAACACATAGTTCTTTAAGGGGCTCAATCTCAAAGGTGAAAGGGCCAAATCTCAAAGGTCGATTACTTGTGTTGTTAGGGTTATTATATGATAATCTATGTTAATTTGAAGGGCATTCAAGTTTTAAATGGACAAGATGAAATTATATTAATATTGCTTGTTTTTGTTGGAGGATGTAAATTGTGAAGGAGAATTTTTTTTTTTTTTTTTAAATTGAACATAATATTTGAAATGTAAGACTCGAATTTACAACAATAAGATGATACATGTTATTACTCCTAATCTCAGCTCCTTTAACGTGAATGAAAAGAGTTGAAATGAAAAATGAGGATTAAGATTATTAATTTGGAAGGTATGACAGTTAGGAAAAGTCTTAAGCACATTTTCGAGATTGAAATATGTAGCTCTCCCTTATTCTAATTGAGTTTGATGCTTGAGAGGTCACAAAATCTATTACTTTTGATTTTCAGATTATATTGAATTTAACAATGTTATCGTTAAAATTAAATAGTTGATCTCTTCTTCAAGGATAAAGAATATTTTTTTTATTGTAATAGAACTTATAATAGGGTGATTAATATATTAGCCAAACAAATTTCTCGGTATGGAAGATTTCATCCTCTTTTATAGAGAGAGGTGAGTATTGGAGGAGAATCCCCTCCTGTTGTTTTGGAGGAAGTTGGTTGTTAGTTGATTAATGTAGTTCTTATTAAAAAAATAATAATAAATTAAAAAAAAAAAAAAAAAAAAAAAAAAAAAAAACGTTGAATGCTTCTTTTGAGGTCGATTGATTAGGAAGTTTCAAATGGCCCAACATTGGATGAGCCTGGCCCATTTTAGAACATTGCTCTGGCGGTTTTGATATTTCATAAAATTACTATACCTGTGAAAAAAGAAATATTTCATAAAATTTATACCTAAAATAGATAATACCTATTATTGTAGAAATAAAGGGAATTAGATTGTTCTTGACATTTTGTTTTAGAATATTTTAAAGATATAATCTTTGGCAAATGTATTAGAATTACTATTGTAGACAACAGACTAGTAGTTCAGATAAGTTAGTTTGATTGTTAATCTGTTTTTACTCTCCAAACTGCATTATTATTTAGTTAGTGTTGTAAGCAACAACTTAGCTGAACATTCTTGGATGATGTGTATAAATCAACAATAGAGGGAATGAAAGACTCAATTTTCTTTTCCCTGAATCAGACTCTGACTTCAATAAAAATGTAATTTCGGTTATCATTTTTAGAAAAAAAAATTTGAAAAATGAAGTGTTGTAAGAAATAGAAAATAGACAAGCATAAAGTAGTGTAAGGTGTTTAAATTGCACAATTCTAATCTAGGGGCAACCTAGGGGTTAAGGGCAAGAATTTCAACACACGCTTCCTTGAGAGATGTCTTGTTTGAGGCTGCTAGAAAGTACTTAAACTAGAATACACTTCATATCCTGGAGTCACAGTCTAGGGACGGGTTAGTGGTGCTTCGAGTATAGGAGAGCAAAGCTCCAATTTCTAGGTTTTTTTAAAAAAAAATTGCACAATTCTAAGACACCATGTACTTTAGATAGAACAGTAAAATGATACGTGCATGAAGTCGATACAGTAATATTGAAGAAATGTAAAATATAAAAAGACAAAAAAATTTCCCACTTATTTTTATAACTTGACTAATGTCACAGTACATACCGTCTGACTTTACAATATTTGAATGTTAAAAAAATTGGCAAGAAATTAATTTCTTGATAAGTGACCACCGTAAATGAAATACATCACCTGAAGCCTTTGTTGACTAATTGAGTGACTGCACTTTTAGCTAATTTTTCCTATAACTTGGAGGCCCAACAATATACTTTTCCTGCACTTCTATTTTCCAATTTTATAAATTTTAGTGAAAACTCAATTATCGAATCCAGAGGCCAAAAATGATAAACAATCATTACAAAAAACCAACTTATGAAATCATATGCTTTTATCTGTAAAATCTTTAAGGCGTCCTCCACTTTTGGAGCAAATTCTTAATTATCCATGTTTTTTAAAATTTTATTAAACTTATGCACAGATCGTTACTCTTAAAAGCAAAAGCAAAAGAGAGATAAATAAAATAAAAACACTGCATGCCAACGTCAAAATAAATAACTATATATATATATATATATATACACACATATTTATTTAAAATTTTGTTACGAATAATTAAGTCTACGGAACTGACATTGAATGAAAGCAGACTTATTTTATTGTAATTGATATGTATTTTCAACAGATAATTTAATTGTCCCAATTTTAAATATTGTTGGTGAATTGAGTCTATCTTTTTTTAAGTTCAAATCATTCATGCTTAAAAAAATTATAGTCTTGCATAGAAAGATTTGGTCATTTGAATTTTGATTAAATATATTTTGATCCGTCCAACTATATTTAAAGATCTATACATTTAATTAAAAAAAAAAAAAAAAAAAAAAAAACAACATTTCAAAAAAAATACATTAATAAGAAAAACATGAACATGGGTTGGCCCAAACTATTGATCTCTGTAGTGCTGGGCCATTAAAATCCTGGTGGAAGCTTTTGCCGAAAAGAAGTACAATGGTATATATAACTCCAGTTGTGCCAGCCCAATTTTGTCCATTCCAATGTATCAAAATATTGGTTTAAATAAATAAATTTATCTCAAATCATCAACTTAATTTTTATTTATTAATCGATGATTTAACATAACCCAATATGATATCATAAGAGAAGATTCTATATTTAAATTCCTGCTGAAGATAAATTTAACAATGACATGAAAATATTGGAACTTGTAATTTTTTATTATCATGTTATATATCAAGTCAATTAAACTTTAAAAAAATAGAGAATTTACTCTCAGCAACATATTCTATCTCTTATATTATATTTGCACCACAATTTCTAAAATAAATTATTTATAGTACATTGATTTCTATCACTGATAGAATTCAACCAGTGAAAGAATGAGTATATGACCGATTGAATTCTATCGGTAATAGAACTCAACCAAACTCAATTTAGATTTCCTACTACAAATGAATTATTTTGATTTTGTGCTATAAATGGAAATACTTTACCATTTTTTATTATACATACAAAATCCCAAAAAAAAAAAAAAATTGAGTTGAGTATTCAAACCTAGAATTTTTTCGTCATCGTGTGAATCATCTCTTGTTGGCATGACATGGCTCATTTAAACATCAGGTAAACAGTTTACATAATACTGTCATTTTCTCTATTTTGAGCAAGTTACACAATTTCACCAACCTTAGAATTAGTGAACAAGCATGCAAGTAAAATAATATGTTGACAAATAAATGGAATCAGATAATAGTGAATTTTAATCTGGTCTCTTCTGAGCATGTGCAGAAGCAGAAAAACACATTTGCTAGTGGGTTTCAGTTTCAAGGGGAAGAAATATTCCTTATGCTTCCTGATTTTCTTTTTCTTCTTTTTGTCAATTCAATTCAATATTCTGAGTAGATAATTTAAACTTGTAACCTTGTGATTATCGTGTCATACATCATAACAGGGTGAATTTTTTAGGCAACTGCTAACTAACACTTGAGACCAAGAGGAAGAATAGTTTGTTTGAAAAAAGGAACAAGAGTTAATAATAATGGAGAGTTGCTTAGTTTGTTTCTTCTGTGTTTTCAAGCTTCAAGATCCAGTTTTTTTAAGGACCCTTCAAAGTTGAAACCCCGCTCCCTGTCTTTCTAAAAAGCTGAAGAATATACGTATTTTATGGGAGTCTCACGTGCTGTGCAACTGAGCATTGTTAAGAATAAAAAGAAACAATTTGTTGATGCAAAGAAAGAGAAAGAAAAGCACTTCTTTTTGTTAGAGCAGAGAGTCCAGAGAGTCAAGGCATTAGTTTTGACACAGTGGAATGGAATCTCCACCAACTTAAAAGCACAGTTTTTGTAGCAGAATGGAGTATGGAGTATGGACCCTCTCATTCCTGCAATACTCCCCAAACAAAGACATAAACAGAACTAATGCATCAGTTTCCCTTTTCTGTTTTTGCATGAGTGCGGAAATAGTAGCTTACCAGAACATAGCTCAATTGACATGAAGTCGTATTTATGATTAAGAGGTCAAGAGTTTGAATCTCCATACTAAAAAAGTGCTCAAACTGTATCTTTCCTGCTTTTTCTTTTTTATTATTTGCTAGTTCACTGTCTTGATACTTTTTTCACATTATACACATATTGCTATGCATAATCCGTTCATATTTAAAGTTCTTATAAGCCAACTTGAACATAATTGAATAGTTTAACTTAACCTATATTTTCAACTAAGAGATCTGAAATTTAAATCTCTAGCGGACTTCAGGGAAATGTACAAATATAGTCTTGTTAACACTTTGTTATTTATATCCAACTCCGCCTTCAAAGCCCTCACCACTAGCTATCTAATAGAGAGTAAGAAAATGAACTATCAATCTTTGAGATGATAAAAGGATGACAACCAACAACCTAAATCTCCACGTTGATATGATATTGTCTACTTTAAATATACATCCTTATGATTTTGCTTTTGGTTTTATACCAATGAACACAACTTTGTTTGCATCCCAACAATCCTCCTCTTCTCGTGAGAGTACACCGCTAATGAATTTGTCTAGCTCACATTTAGACCAAAACTCATCTTCAAAGTTACCACAAAATTGTCTTTGGGCTCCAATTGTCAATCCTACACTAGGGCGATCTACCGACATAAGTATGTTTGGGGCATGACTCAAATATCAATGGATAAGAATGACAACCCAACCCAAAATTCTATATTTATATGATATTGTCCACTTTGAATACACCCTCATGACTGTGTTTTTTTTTTCACCCGAAGTGGCTTATCAATGGATATAGTTAACATCACTTATATACCCATGATCTTCTCCTCATATAATTAATGTGGGACAACAAAAAGGTGTTTTTTTCTCTACTAAACTATGCACAATTTGGCTTCCTTTTTTTATATATGTGAGTGTTCGAGTCAACTTAGGCGCACTTCGACTATTCTCCCAAGATATATTATCTTATCCTACAATATTTGGATACACACATTGGCTTTGAATCTACAGAGTTTTATCCTCATAAACTGTTGTTTAATCTAAATAGTTGTAAATTTATAATGGTGGTCAAATGCAGCTTGGACCTTCTGCAACATCACGTGACATTGGGGAACAATTAGATTAGTTCAGTTAAGTACAAGATGACCTTTTTTTTCAAAACTTTACGAGGGAAAAAGGAATCATTCATTAAATCTATACCGGAAATTCTAAACAAACCTCTCACTTTAATTAATTCCTAAACTTTTCCCAGTTAGCACAAGAATAGCACCAATCAGAATGAAATATATCTTTATTCTTTGCTGAAATTATTTCTTAACCAATAAAATTAAACAAATGCTCTTCCCATAAACATAATTACATATTAATTAAGCTGATCAGAATACTCTAATGTTGCCCCTATATTTTAAAAAACATAGGGACATAATTGACACATATAGGGGTAAAACATAAAAAGAAAAATGAAATCTAACCTCTTATGATCATATATCTGTAAGAAATGGGATATGAATTATTTGAGAGAACAAAATAATATTCGAAAGGACAAGTGAATTCAAGTGGATACTTACAACATTTGAGACTTGACCCTGCTTAGTTGTCGTTTAAGGTAACTTCATTGTTCTTTAATGTCTGTTGCAAGGCCAATGTTTTAGAGTGGGAGCTTGTCAGTGACAACCATGGCAAGGCAAAGCCAGCTCCACAAGAGTTAGTGAGTGAAATGAACAGAGAAATTAATTAAAATCATAAAAGAATTCATGGGTTGGCCTCAGAAATGGCAATGAGATGAAATTTGAAACTTTCTCTGTTTTTGTGCAGTTAAAAGAAAAAAGAAACAAAGGAAATAAAAATCAGTGCAATGAAGAGGCAATATTTCCAATGTTTTTACAAACTAAACATCAGAAACCATTTTTTTATATATATCTTTTGTTTTTGAATCATCATTATATACATACAGAGTTGGTTTTTACAGAGCAATCCATCCAAGATGTTGACTGGTCAAACACAGAGGAGTTTGACCAAGTGGGCCTCTCTCTCTCAATCCCCAAAAACAAACACATATATAATTCCACTGCTCTGCTCTCCTTCCTTTTCCCCACCACACTGTCATACAATAACTCAATTATTTAACCCCTAAAATTAAAAAATACAAAAAAAAAAAAGAAAAAGCTCACAGCAAAAACACATACACCACAGCAATTCTCCTCTCTTTCATATTCTTCCTCTTCTGCTTCTTCCAAAACTGGTTCCTTCTTTTACAGTAAATTCTGTTTGTAAAAGTGAATTGAGGATTGGAGCAACAGTGTTCTGCTTTTTGCTGTGCTTTCTTACCTCTCTATTTCTCTATCTATCTATCTTAAAGTTCTAATAAATATGAAGCATTGTGGAAATTTTCAAGCTTTAAATTTGAAATCAATTTTTTTTTTTTTTTTTCCATTTTTTAACTAATGACACTCTTGAAGTAATTCCTTATCCACTTGCCTAAATTATTCACCCTCTTTTTCACTCTCTTGATGGACTTGGATCATCTTTTGATGATGGTCTGTCTTGTCTTCTTCTCTTGCTGTCTGGACTGTCATGAAAAGAGGAAGAAGAAGAATTACCACATGAACCTGGAGTTAATTCTTCTGTTTTGTAACTCAAACAAGTTGCAGCATCCAACACTCCAACAGGGCTCTGAGGAACTGAACCACCATTACCATTACCACTAACCAATGCATTTCCATATATATTATTAAGCAATGAAAAATCTCTGATCAGTTCAATACACTTCATTACTTTATCCTGCAAAAAACAACCCACAAACCAAATGTTAAAATAAAGCAAGAAAAAAAATAGTGTGTTTGGATAGAGAGAGTTCTGTAAAGATAAAATCTTGTTAGGATTGAGGGGTTATGAGTGATTGTGGTCAAAATTCTTAGAGGTTATGAGTGATTGTGGTCAAAACTCTCAAAGATTATGAGTGATTGTGGTCAAAACTTTCAGAGATTATGAGTGCTTGTGCAAAAAATACATTCTTTGGATTGAAGGATTAAGAATAGTTACCACAAAAAAAAAACAATATTTGAATTGAAGGGTTATGAACGATTGAAATAGAAGTGATATTGTAATGGGAAGGTTTATGGAGGTTTTTATGGGAGCTTTTTGAAGCTGCTTCATCAAAAAGTGGGGTTGGGACCGAACCCTAAAAAGGGTCTCATACAAACACTCTTTGAATTGAAAAGGATTATAAATAGTTGTGACAAAAAATATTCTTTGAATCGAAGGGATATGAGTAATTGAAATATAAGTAATATCATAACGGAAAGGTTTAGGGAGGTTTATATGGGAGCTTTTTGAAGCTGCTTCATCAAAAAGTGGGGTTGAGCCAACTCCTAAACAAGCTCTCACAAAAACTCTATCCAAATACACCCTTATTGTTTTAAGAAAAGAAAAGTTAAAAGCAAGTTCTTTTTGCATTACTTTCTCAACGTATGGAAAAGAAAGAATTGCTTTATTCATGTCTGGTGCTTGAAATTCTCCTGAAACGGAAATTGCCACAGCCAAAGCAATTTCAGAGGCCTTGAATTCCAAGAAGTCAATGCCTGCATGCATTTAATTTCACAACCACACAACTGTATCAAACACATTAATTCCTGGGGAATGCAACAGAATTTTTCAGGCAGTAAATAGAAAGAAACAGCTTCAAAACACCTTTAATTGTGCTCAGAATGAGTTGTGATGATTTAAACAAGGATTGGCTTTGTACGTTCTGCTCAACAGTGATCTTACTGAGGAAATAATCAATGAATGAAAATGGAGTTATGGCTTGCATCTTCCATTTCAACCTACTTAGAACAAGAAGCTCCATTCTTTGTATAGTTTTTGCCTCAAACAAAAACTTAGGTTCCTCAACCTGTAGTTGAAAATTCTAAAATCCATCAATGAAACAGAAAAATTGAAGAAAAAATTATATCATTTATTTAATTAACCTGTAAATCTATGGGAAGAGGAACTTCTGTCTCATCCATCTTTGCTGCTAGAGACATACAAGCTACTGACAGCAACTGAACAGTCCAGCTTTTATCCATCTGAATAAAACATATAACAAAATTTTCAAACCATAACAAGAAAAAGAAATTTGTGTTTGGTTTTGGTTTTGGTTTTGGAACTTACAGGCATGTGATATACTGATAGAAAACGGTCCAAGTAGTTCATAGATAAACAAAAACTCAATGGTCCAAAACTGTAATGAGAATGAGCCTGTTCATCACAACACATTAAACCAAATTAAACAAGAACTGATCCTTACAAGTTCAAGAAATAAAATTGCAAGTAATGAAGGCCATTATCAGAAATCAAATCAAACCAAACCAAACAAACAGAAGCATGAGAAGATCAATTAACCAAATCCCATCATTAGATTAAAGATTAAAACAAAAAACCAACCTTCCAAATCCAATCAACAGCCTCCTTTCTAAACTTCAAATCCAAATCCCCACAACGGATTCTCTTAAGATAATCATGTCTAGGCAAATGCTCAATTTCTTTCTCGACCATTCCCTTAACCCTTTCTTCACTCATCAAATTCCCGGATCCGAAACACTCAACATTCGGGTCTCGGGTTCTTCGTCGATCAAACTCATTATTTGTAGCATTACAATCAAACCCATCAAAACAAGTACTGGCATTCTCTGTACAGTAAAAACTATCTGCCATTGAAAGGTTTTTCAAAATGGGCACCTTCAAAATCTCAGCAAAAGAATATAAAGAAACAAAAAGAATAGAATTTGGGGATTTTTAAGAAATGGGTATTACGAACAAACAAAGAATTGTTGCCATTAAGCACAAAAAATGAAAAAACAGAGAGAAAATTGAAAGGTAGAAAGTGGGGTTTTTTAGGACAGAGTGTTGGGGAAGAGAAGAAGAGGTTTAAGTAGAAGATGGATGAGAGAGTACGGATTTAGGGTAAAGGAGAGAGTATAAAAATACGTAAATACAGAACCATAAAAACACAATTTTACATTTGAAAAAAAAATATTTATTTATTTTCGAGTTATTTTATTGGTCCATCCGATAAAATATGAAAAGGAAGGGAGCGTATGTTTATTCATTACTTGAGATTTTTTTTTACTTATAGTAATAACTTTTTGTATTTTTTTTTTTCTTTTCTAAAGTGCTTTTTTCAATTTGGAGTGAATAAATTTTTATCCTTGTTTCAAAATAGAAAAGGGTTTTCAAAAGTTACTTTTATGAAAATTTTAAGTTTGACTAAGATCGCAAAATGAGTATAAGAAAGGAAAGAATTTTACTCTAATTTTAGCAAGTTGATGCAATTTGTACCTACCGTAAAAAAAAAAAAAAAAAAGAGTCAATTTGTACCCTAAATATTTAATTTGTCCCATTATTTTTTTATATCATAATTGATTTATCTCATTATAGAGAATAAGTTAAAAATGCAAATAAGTAATAATTCAACTGTTTTAACATGATCAATGAATCAGAAGTCATGTATTTCAATCCCTTTACTTTTGGTACTCATGATTAAAAAGTCATAAAAAAAATTTTCTAAAATGTCATAACCTCATATTACTTAATATTTTAAGGGGAAAAAAAATTGAAAATTGAAATTTTTCATAAAAATATTAGTACTAACTTCTTTTCAAGGATTTTTTTTAACCTTCTTTTTAAGGTTCTTTTTTCATTGTAAAAGTTTATCATGTCCTTAGACAACAAGCCTATACTTTAATCAAGGTTTAAAAAAATTCCTTAATTTCAACTTTCCATTTATAGATAACCTTGAAAGGAAAGAATAAATTCTAATAATATCTAACAAATTATTTTTCTTCACATACTTATTTTCTGCCTTGGATTCATCCATGGATTAACCAAAACATTAAATTTATTTTTATTGTACATTATTATTTACACGACAACCTATTACTGTCAAAATGAGAGTAACCTACCAAATCAAATGTTTGAATAATTAAAAAAGATAAAAGAAAACAATTTTGTATTCAGTGATGCAAGTAGAATGCTTCTTTTTTTCTTTTTTCTTTTTTTTTTGAAGTACATTAATTACGCATAAGCTAGTACATTATAAAAATATATATAGAGAGAGAAACTTAGATAATTAGGTAAATTGTTTATGAATTTCCAATCTCATATAATTAATTTATAGAAACTTTTTTTTTTTAAACTAAAACAAGAACAATTTTTTTTCAAAAAATATTGTTTTTTTTTTTTTTTTTTTTTTTTGAAATGATTTTTCAAAAAATAGTGTTGAAAGAGAAGAAAATAGGCAATGCCACGAGGGATTTGGGATGCTTCTAACGAAAATCTCTCTTACATTTTGGAAGGCCAATATCCATTATTTGAGCTGCTCTTTTACGACTCGAATGGAAACTCTTTTGCATTTTACTAATTATATTGTGGAACTTTTAGTGACTATCTTAACCAACATATTGTTAATTAATTAGTATTCTTTTTTTTTTTAAATCATTTTCAATATCAATTTTTTTTAGTTCAACAATATTTTAAATATGAAACCTCAAACTAATAACCTTTTAATTATCAAGCCATACATATTTATTGGAACATTGCTCATTTTGACTTATCAATATCAATTTGATCATGTTTAAGACCCATCTATAAAACATTCGATCTTTCAAATTTATGTTGAATTTTTTTTTTTTTTAAACAACGATCTGAGATTTTGAACATATATCATCTTAATTATTAGGTAATACATAATGTCGGTAGAGTTATATTCCTTGATAATTTTAAATTTGTGTGTAATATATTCTTAAACTCTTTCTTTTATATTTAGTAATAAACTTCAAAATAAGAAAACAACTTCTAGTGATATGTTGTATAATTTAGTGATCTAATAGGTATGACTTCAATTATTACTACCTTCTAAAATGTTGTTGAATTATGAAAACAATTATCACTCAACATTCAACTTTGTGTCTAACTCACTCATGGACATATTTGACATTCTTTAAAATCAACCGATCTATTAAATATAAAATGAAAATTTTTTATTGAATACAAAGCATTGAATTTTCAATCTGTACCTAATAATTCCGTAAGTTTTGAAAAATTATAATATGTCAATGACCAATTAAATAAAAATTTGAAAGAATTTATCCCATACAAATGTGAATGTTTAAGAATGACTTACTAAATTATCTAATTAGAAAAGGAATGTCTTTCTAAAAAGTTTTCAAAGATATTATTAAACACAAACATGAAAACGGAAATTGACCTTTAAATTATTCTCTAAAAATAAAACCTTTAAATTATCCTAAGTTTGAATCTTAATATCCTAGGTTTGAATTGTAGTATTAAAAAATCACTTTTATAGCAGCAAGATTTTGATTGAAAGATTTAGCTTTTGTAAGTTCAATGCTTTTAATAATAATAATATATA
>JBBMKA010000026.1:6489299-6514942 GCA_037833695.1 Sechiopsis laciniata | reverse complement strand
GAAATTTAATATAGAATTTGAAAAAAAAAAGAAAAAAAATACAAATTTGAAGTGGGGTTAAAGAGTGGTTGAAGGAGGTTAATAGTGGTTGTTTACTACAAAAAACAATCGAGTGGTTATTGAGGAGTGGTTATTAACCACTCCTCATGTCCAAAGCCCAAACACACCCTAAGAGTAATAGGTCAACAACATCAATTATTAACTAGGAAGTCGTGAGTTTAACGCTCAACTCCATTTTTTTAATTAACGATAATAATTAATATGGAAATGGAGAATAATCCTTCTTACTTAAAGTTTGATCCACCATGACCGCTCTAATATAGTTTCTATTAATCTCCTATAATGACTATTTATTTTTTGTAATTTCATTTTTTATAATCGTTTTTCTTTTTTTGTAATTATATTCATTTTCTTGTAATTTATATTTTAATATTTATAATTATAAATAATTTAGATATTGTTTCAAAAATTGATTATGACATAGTCATGTATACACTCTAATTTCCGCTAAATATTGAAATCTCGACCGTTATAAAAGAGTGCGTACGCCTAGACCTCCGCCACGTCAGACGCGCGGGAATGGCACCCTCTTCATTACCGTCGCGTCGATTCCTTAAATCGTTCAACGAAATGTTATTTTATTTTTCCTAAAATACCATTTTGGTTTGTAATTTATCCAATTTACTTCATTTATTTTTTTTTAAAGAAAAGTAAATTTAGTTTTTATGATAATATTTTCTCTTCATTACCGTCGCGTCGATTCCTTAAATCGTTCAACGAAATGTTATTTTATTTTCCTAAAATACCATTTTGGTTTGTAATTTATCCAATTTACTTTTTTTTTTTTTTTAAAGAAAAGTAAATTTAGTTTTTATGATAATATTTTTTACAAAATAAATCAATTTCTTCAGTATAAATATCGCAAAATTATTAATATTATGGGACTAATTTCTTTTTTTTTTTTACTAGGGATAAATACCGATTCTCGGGATCGAACCTCTGAATAAACCATTGTGTCACTGACTCATTTAGTAATATTATGGAACCAATTTCAAATAATATAAACTTCAAATTTTATAGAACGCAACTAATAATCGTCCCAAAGCAACTGATTTTGAGTTTTTTTTTAAAGTAAAAAAAATATTTAAAAAGTTCAAAAACAAAATGAAAAAAAAAGATTTTACAGTATAACAAAAAAAAAATCAATCAATAACATTTTTTTTATAAAATATTTCATGTAGAACAATGTGGCTGTCATGATAAAATGACCAAACTACCCATGCTTCCAAGTTTTCAACTCTACATTCAATCAGTTTCGTGATAGTTTCAATAAGTTCAGTGATAGCCTTCAATCAATTTAATAATATCTTTCCATCAATTCGATGATAGATTTCATCTGTTCGCCAAAGAAAATGATAAGATGAAAATATTTTTAAAAAAATGAAATCAAAATCGACTATAAACGAAATATTTTAAGAAAAATGTTTTAATTATAATACGTGACTTAAAAGTTTGTTATCCATGACATTGCCAAAAAAAAATAATAATAAAGAAATCAAAATGATATTTTACGTTTTGTTTTTGGTAGGGAATTTGTTAGGTGACAACTTTTTAGTTATCTATTTTAATTATAATATTTTTGTAGAAATATTTCATCATAGCATAATTTTGAGTATTTTTTTGAATTAAATTACCACAAAATAACGATATTGTTAGATTACTAACTCATTCGATTGTGTAATTTTGAATCTTTGGTATTAGTTGAAGACTATATGTGATATTGATTAAATATTGTGTGTACATTGGTATAAAATTCATCAAAGGCATGAATTTTTTTCGACTTTATACTAAATTTACCTCAATTTTATTTATTTATTATTTTTTTTGAAAAAGTATCCTTTTTATTATTATACATGAAAAATCATTTTTTTAGTCATTAATCTACCATCTTCAATTTTATTTTAAAGTTTTCTTTTTCATTTTCTTAATTCGAATTCCGCACCGTCAAAGCCAAACTGTCCATTACAAGGAAAAGGGAAGAAAAATAAAAAAATAAAAAAGAAGTAAACTAAAATTCAGTCATTTTTCAAAACAAAAAAGAACTAAAATTCAGTCTACTCTCTTTCCCCGTTTCACATTTCTCACTGCTTCTAATTGCTGGGTTTTATTTCCAGTATTCTTTGATTTGGGAAATATTTATTTTGCCTCACCATCTTCTTTGATTCTCATCTCTGTTCCTCTGTGCAGTATCAAATCGGATTGATACCCACATTTCTCTATGGAATGCCGTTTAACGTAGATCCTCACAATCTTAGTCTTACATATGGGAAAAAAATTTCGCCATTCTTTTCCACTTCCTCTACACTTTAGAGCCCAATTTTTAATTCATTCGGTGATTTTTCAAAACACCCACACTTCGATTTAGTAAGTCGACTCGGCTATGAGGGATTTTGCTCGTTTCGTTTCCGGCGATCGGAAATTTGGTACCGGCAATGGGTATGGCGAGGACTGTGATTCCGGCTCCGACATGGATCTGTCGTCGGACTCCGGCAGCGATTTTCGAAGCCGGCATTACTCCGTCGCTACATCTCCTCAAGACGACAAAGTTCATAATCGTGATTCCATTAATGGGGTTCAATTGCTCAGTCAAATCAACAATCCTTGTTCTGAAATGGGTCTTTGTGGACTCGGGTCGGGTCCGGGAAAAACAACAGATTCGGGTTTGACTTCGAGTACTGAGGTTTCGTTTGGTCAGTTGAATGACGTTTCTTCTGGTGATTCTGGTGGCTACTCTGCGCTTTCTATCAGGTTTGTTATGTTTTGGTTCTGTTCTTAATTGAATAATCCGAAGTAGTTCAGTTTCTTATTAATAGTGTTAATTGATATAATTAAACTTACCCCAATCTATAACTTTAAGCTTTTGGGGTTGATTGGTGATTGAACATAATTCAACACGTTAGGGAGCAGGATCTGCAGGAAGTTCTTATGATTTAACATAATTCAACCTGTCAAAAAATTTCAGTGTTACTAGTTTTGGTTGATTTCTTAATACATTGCCCAGATGCAATTTAGTAACTATATGTGATATGGAGTAATTAGTTCTAATGGGTCTTGTATGAGCAAAATTTCACTTTCTGAAAGCTGTGTGACAGATGAAATCTGGTGGAGGAATAGGGAATAAAATGCATATGAATTTTGATATTCCCACTGCTCCATTAAATGTTCGTGATCAAGAAATCAGGGGAATTGAAGATGAAACTTCAACTTGTAATGCATATAGGTCTTATATTTCTACCACAAGAAATGAACAAATAGAACTAAAACAAGCTACAAATATTGCAGCTAGGTTAGTGTATTATCAATTATGTATATGCCTTTCAATTTTTTTGCATTAGAAGTTACTAAGAAAGAGTATAATATTAACAAGTATATCTTGTTTCAGGAATGCTGCTGGTCCCAGAGTTACAGAACCTTCTCTTTCGGTTCCTGTTCGTCTCCCAAGTTATAGAGCGATGTACTATAGCAACTTTGAAGCATTGCAGTCATTACATTGAATTGAAATAATGTTCTATTTGTTGAAACTAATAGCTAATGAATGCTTGTCTTTACATAATTGCCTCTTTTAGCTATATAACAACTGATTCTTTCTTATGATGGATGGATACAATTATGCAGAGGGCAAGGTTCATGGGCTGCTGTTATTTCTTATGAAGCATGTGTTAGGCTATGCCTTCACTCATGGGCTCAAGGTCATTGTACAGAAGCTCCCTTCTTCTTGAATGACGAGTGCAAACTTTTGCGCGATGCATTTGGGTAAGTGACGGTTACAGAGACTTTGCTAGAGTTTGGTATTTTTGTAAAAAAAATTACTACTTCACAAAAATTAGATTTTGTTTACAGCCAGGTGCTGGATCTATCAGTTCTTAGTTCAAATTATAACGTTTCGTCAAATCAAATGACTCTTCTAATATATTCTGTTTGTTTGGCTATTATGTTTATTTGGTTTCTTTGTTCTTTCGTTGTAAATGCTACAGTTTACGGCAAACACTACTACAACCAGAAGAGGATCTCTTGGCAAAACCTCCTTCAGGGTTGGTCAGTGAGGAAACTGCCCCAAAATCCATAAAAAATCTTGGGAAAATTAAAGTTCAGGGTATCATTCTTGAACTTTTTAAACAATACTTTACAACCTTTTCTATATGTTTCAAACTTTGGTTTATTTTTCAGTGCGTAGAGTGAAAATGGGACTGGAGCCACCAACCAGCTGTGGTCTTTCATGTATAATGCGATCCACCATCAAATCGGAAACTCTAAATGCACATTTATCCAATGTTAAGGAAACCCTTAAATCCGAGTGGAAAGCCAGACGAAAGGTTCAAGTAGCTCATCATCTTCCTGCAAACTCAACTGGTTCTTTCTCTCATCAAAGCTTGGCTTATATGAAAGCTGGCTCTCAGTACGCCAAACAGGTCTTGACAATCATTAAAACTGGCGCAGTTTCTATGTGCCACATCTCGCCAACTTATGAAGTAGTGCAAGGTGACTAAATAGATATTCTTGTCATTGCTGGAAAAATGAGATTTACCAGTTGTTGAAAATTTGAACATAACAATTTTGATTAAATCAATGCTCTATTGAGTTCCTCTTGTTGCTCACAGCCAACTTTTTTTTTTCTTTTCTTTTTAATGCTTTGAAATGATGCAAAATTGAGTTCCCCTTTCCTGTCATCAGAAACATATTCTTGCTCGTTGAGACTAAAAAGCTCATCTGATGATGAAGTTGCTAAAATGCAACCAGCATCTGGTGAAACTCATCTATTGTAAGCTTTTCTTTTCTTTTCCTATCTTCTTCTTTTTGTTTCTTGTTTTATGGTTTTTAATTATATTTGAGACTAATGCAATCATAATTTGTGCTCAATGGAACAACAAACAGCTTTCCTGATAGTCCTGGAGATGATTTAATAATCGAAGTTCAGAATTCAAAAGGACAACATTATGGGCATGCCATAGTTCAAGTTGCTGCAATTGCTGATAATTCAGTATAGCTTTTATCCATACTAAATAAGCTAAATTTTAATTTTATGCCTTCACTTGGAGGTTAAGTAAAATTGGGTTTCCTCTGCAGGATGAAAATACACAATGGTGGCCTTTGTATCGAAAGCCAGAACATGAACTTGTTGGAAGAATACAACTCCACACAAGCTATTCTACAAGCCCAGATGACAGCAATAGTCTCAAGGTTTGAAAAAAATGAATGAAACCCTCGATTTATATCGTTTTATTCTATTGAAAGATCCTCATTTCTTCAACTTTTTTTTGAAATAAATTATACAATTATTTTTTAAAATTAAAATTATGATACTATGAGATTAAGAACTCAACTAAATTTCAAATTGCAGTGTGGCTTTGTTGCTGAGACTGTGGCATATGATATCTTGTTAGAAGTTGGAATGAAAGTAAGCCATTTTCAGCAAAGACATTTGTTGTTAGAAGGACCATGGAAGTGGTTACTAAACAAATTTGCTACTTTCTACGGAATATCAGACTCATATACTAAGCTAAGGTGATGAGACATGTTATAAGTTGATATTTTGGTTATATAGATGGTTATAAAGAGTTCATTACATTAATTTTGTGGATTTTGTAGGTACCTTTCCTATATCATGGATGTTGCTACACCCACCGAAGATTGTCTCTCTTTAGTCCAGGAGTTGCTGCAACCAGTTATAATGAAGCAAAAAGGGCGAGGCTCCTTGAGTCGTCAAGAGGTAAGGTTATTGCTTGAGAAGTTTGTGTTTTTCTTTGGCCATGGTGCAATCATACTGAATGACTTGTGACATTATCTACAAGAATCGCATGCTCTTAGAGATTAAAGAGCAAATCGAGAAGATTCTTGCTCTCGTCTTCGAGAATTACAAGTCCCTCGACGAATCTTCACCTTCAGGGTTGGTGGCTGTCTTTTGTAACGCAAGCGGCTTTTTGGCTCCTGCATTAACTCACTCTGTCAACCTTTATGCGCTCCTGCATGACGTATTGAGTTCTGAGGCACAACTAAAATTAGGCAGATATCTACAAGTAATAGAGCCAAAGTTTTGTAGTTACATTCACTATCATTTTTCTTCTTTTGAATGAATGATAAATGGTAAGTTGACCGGTACAGGCTGCTACTAGGAAAAGATCAAAACTTATATTAGCAGAAGTGGATGAAATTATATCAAGCGGTAAAGAAGGCACATTGACAGATTCTGTTATTCTTTCAACTGCTTACCAAAAGATGAAAACTGTGGTGTGGAGTATTAGAAACGAAGTGATGACTGATATTGAAATCCACCATCAAAATGTGTTCCCCAGGTGAATAAATCACCATATGTTACATTATGAGTCTTTTCCTTTTGGTGGTTCATCTACTGAAGTTTTTGGTGATTCTAGCTATACTTATAACCTACATTTTCCATTCTGCAGTTTCATAGACTTGCCAAACCTTTCTTCATCCATATACAGTGTGGAATTATGCAATAGGCTGCGAGATTTCCTCATGGCTTGTTCTCCTCCCAGTCCATCACCCCCCGTGACAGAACTTGTCATTGCTACAGCTGATTTTCAACAGGATCTTGCTCAGTGGAACATCAGGTACTAATATCTCTGTCTAAATCTCCAATGATAAGAATTATAATGCCAATTACACTTTTTTTTAAATCTTTTGTCTTGAGATTATTTCAGTCCTGTCAAAAGTGGAGTTGATGCCAAGGAGCTGTTCCACTCATATATTACACTTTGGATTCAAAGTAAGCGCCTTGCTTTGCTCGACTTGTGCAAACAAGACAAGGTATGAACGGTAACAGCATGATTGAAAGTTTTGTTGTTGTCATGTAACTGTAATGTCTGATGGTATTTCACCTTTAGGTACAACCGTATGGAGCTAGACCAGAACGTTTGACATTGCCATTTGTTGATGATATGTATGATAGGCTAAAGGAGACAATAAATGAATACAAAGTCATCATTTGTCGCTGGCCGGAATATGCAAACAGTCTAGAACAGGTAGGTGCCAAAATGGTTACTTTATACCCCTGCCTCACCAAGAACTCTTCCAGGATTTAAAATGGTGTTCCTTTTTCTTCTCTAGGCAAGTGCAGATATCCAGAAGGCGATTTTTGAATCCTTGGAAAGGCAATACTCTGATGTCTTATCCCCATTAAAGGACAATTCAGTGCCCATAATGGTTTCCAAATATTTCCAAAAGTTTGCCAGACAAGCCGTGGATACATTCTTTATACCAGATGAGGTATATAGCTTATTCTCTCTGTGTGGTTTTCAAGAAGAGTCACTGAAAAAAAAACTTTTTTTTTTAACTGAGGAACCATTTTTTTCAGTTGGGAATTCTTTTGAACACAATGAAGAGGATGCTGGATGAGCTCATGCCCCAGGTTGAACGCAAACTAAATTCATTGGCATCTTCTTGCTTGACTGATGAAGGTCCGGTTAGAGGTGATTATCTCAGCGAAGTAACTTTGGTGCTTAGAGCCAAATTCAGAAGTTACCTGCACGCAGTTGTAGAAAAACTCGCCGAAAACGTAAGTCTTTGCACATATTATCTATGATCAAGATCTCCTCTCATACCAGCAATACTACCTCGATCCATGATTGCAAATTATTTTTACCTGTCATAAAACAAACAGCTCTCGATCGAAAAGGTTGTTGTTATTCTGTTTTTCATGTGTAATGTGCGTTTATACATGCAGACAAGGGTCCAAAGTGCAACAAAATTGCGGAAGATAATACACGACACGAAGGAAGTGATGGCAGATTCAGAAATACGAAGCAGAATGCAGCCTTTGAAGGATTTACTGATGAGCACAATCCATCGTCTCCACCCGGTTCTCGACAATGGCGTCTTCATAGCAATCTGCCGACGTTTTTGGGATCGAATGGGACAGGATGTGCTCCATCTATTAGAAAACAGAAAGGAGAACATGTCCTCGTACAAAGGCTTGCGCATTGCCGTCTCCGTAAGTTGAAAACCGATCTCTAAGCTCGGTGTTTCGAAATGTAATTGTTGTACGAGTCGAATGACATTAACAAGAAGATCATGGATTTCCCTTTTTGTTTTGTTGAATCTCCAGGCTTTGGATGATGTGTTTGCAACGGAAATGCAGCGGTTGCTGGGGAATGCTTTGCAACAGAGAGCTTTGGAGCCACCAACTTCGATCATGGAAGTGCGTTCAATTCTCTGTAAGGATGCTATAAATTTCTGAAAAAAATCTATCTAGCCTTCCAATTTTGTGCCTATGTATTTTTCTTTTCACATTAATTAAGAGCTAAATGTTTAAACTAAAATTAAAATTAAATTATTTCTAACTATGAAACCATGTTTTTTTTGTTCAACAACATTTCGGGAGGGAATTCGAACCTTTAGTTTCATGGTTATTTCGTCATTTGGAGCTATACTCCTCTTGGCACACTAAAAAACCATGTTTAATATTATTTCCTTTCCCAGCATATTTTTTTACGAAATAAAGTAAAATTGTGATCAAATCTAGAACAAAAAAGTACTTTGTTCTACAAGTTTTTTTGACTCTGCCATACTTCTATTTATACATTCTTACGAAAATATTTTATATAATCGACATAACAATTATTCGTTTTTAAACAATATTAAAAGTTTTGTTAGTGGCAGTTTTTTATAAATTTCCTATATACGTGTAATTGAAATTGTGTATAGTTTTTTATAGCATTTTACTCAAATATCATGTGTTTGAAGAAACTTTAAAATTTTACACAAGTAACATGATCATTCAAACTAAAAATTTGAAAGTGCAATTTATTTGTTGTTTTCACACAATAATTACAAATGTAGGTAAATTTTAAAATATTTACATACATAATCATTAATACGTATTGTATTATAAATACTCATTAATACCAGTATTATACAAAAGTATGCGACAATATTCATTAATATGAATATATTTGTTATTTTTTTTAATTGACCATTTTTACAATTATTTTTTAGATTTGACTAATCTAGTAAGTTTTCCTTTTAAATATAATTAGAAAATTGACACTTGTGTGGGATGTTTGAAAATAAAGGTTTGTGAATTGTTTATGCTATCTAGTGAAACTTAATTCCCTAAGATTTAGATGATTGATAGGAAATGAAATAATTTGAATTTTCCTTTAAGGATGATGAAAAGTCTTTCCAAAAGTGATAGAGTATGATAAGTGTTGGGTTAATATTATATTAGAATTCATGTAAAGTTCAATAGAGCTCTTTAGGTTAGACTATGAACACCCTCATATATAAATGTATTTAGGTTATAATTGTGTGCAGTTGTACAATGTAGCCTCTATTTTCTTCTACCTCTTAATAACATTTCTTTCCACCCTTCAATGGCTTCTTACCTGCCCAATTTCACAACATTACAAAAATAGAGTAGAGTATAAGATCCACCTTGGTACAATAAATTATGTACAAAAGTGCAATAAATTGTAATTGGTTTCCAAATAAATCAAATAAACCAGCTCTGTTGATTTGTTTTTAAAAAGTTGGTTTCATAACTTCTAATTTGTTTTGCATAGATGAAAATTAAATGTGAGTTAATGAATGTGCAAAAAACAATTTTACCAGGTGCAAACATAAAAATTTTGCTTTAATGATTCAGTGAATTGATCTTCAAATTTATCTTTGCAAAATAATATATGGGTTAACTTACAAGCTGAGTTTGTATCAAATATGTTCATAGACTCGAAAATTTATATCGTAAGTTATTGAACTTTCAATTTTATATTTTTAAAATGAAAATAAGTTTTTCAACATACTTTTTTTTTTCTATTTAAAAAGGTGTCAAGGTTTTTTTTTTTTTTTGTCTAAACCAACAATTTAAAATATGGGAATCAAATTCATAAAAACTCATAACTCTTAGTTATGGATCATAAATAGTACCATTAAAGCTCCTTTCTTTTGGCATAAAACATCGAGCTTTTAGCTCTGTATGTAAATGAATCAGAGTCAAATATCGATTCTTGAGATCTGACTCGTAACCATAGTGTTGAACTGGATTATTACTGAACAATAAAATCATCCAAACACTGATCGATTTGGTACTTCACATGCAACTTATAATCTTTAAAAAAATGTAACTATAAATTAATATAGTGGTTAAAGAAAACTTTTAAAGATTATAAGCTGAATGAGATCATGAATATAAAAAATGTAACCATAATAACAAGTAATTCTATAAACATAAAAGCGATATTAGGTTCAAGTATAGGGTTTGTTCAAAAAAAAGGTTTAAGTATGGGGCATAGATGTACTTTGGCATAAAAGAAAATGAGCAATACTTAAGTAAAGGGAGGTAAGTATTTTGGAAATACTTACCTACCCTTATAACCACATATTTTTTCTTTTTTGCATTTTTCTCTCCATTTTAACATTTTTCTCTCCATCAATCAAAGCCAATTTTTTCAAAAAAAAGTAAAAATATGTGACTCTAAGGTAGGTAAGTATTTTCAAAATATTTACCCACCCTTACTTAAGTATTGCTCAAAGAAAAGGAGTCAGACATAGATGCAACTTAGAGAAAGAGATATTGACACGTGGGAAATATGCCAATAATGGAAGATATTTATAAAGTAAGAAATAAAATAATGTTACATTTTTTTTTTTTTAAACAATAAAATAATGTTACATTAACATTACAAATCAAACAAAACGCAATAATGGATGATGGAGATGCCATTTTCATTTTGGTCTCCTAAAAATAATTGAGAATTTCAAATCTAATTATTCCAAATTCTCAAGCCATTGCTTCACATTCCTCTCTTATTAATTCTCAAACCAGGTTACTTATATCACGAAAGTGTCTTTGATGAGTGGAGTAAGCTCATGGCCTGCAAGTGGGATATCACTCCTCTCTTGACAACCTGATCAACACTTCTATTTGATATGCGTACCCAAGCCACGTCTGTCCCAAACACCAATACGTGCTATGAATCTCATGTATAATAATAATAATAAAGAAGATTATGAATAACAATTTCTTAGAAGAAATTTGTGCATAGCAAGGTAAATCTAGTAAAAAGATTAAAAATATATATATATACATAAAAAAAAAAGTCATGCACCTAATGATTTCAATCAATGGAATAAATAGTCTTAGATCAATGAAATAAATAGTGTTCGATAATGCATATATAGTCTTCGATGAATACTATAAACACTTTTCAATCATCATAGTCTCAACTAGTGTCATAGATAGCCTTTGATCAATGAGAAAAGATGAAATTAGAATATGCAAAAAAAAAGAGAATTGTTCCCTACTGAAAATTTCGCAAGAATTAAAAGAAATATACATAATGGTTATAGTGAATACATATATGCTCATGTGATAATAATTGTCCGTAACCCAAAATAAGAATGAGAAAATTCGTATTCCAACTTAATCCCAAACAACAAACAACGAAGAAGTTCAAAAGATTCCCAATTCAAATGAAACCCACTTTCATTAAAAAAAAAAACATCTTAATTTAATTTAACCCCCAAAAGGGCAAAATACAATATTCTCATAAAAAAAAAAATTAACCATCAAATTTAAACGCCTAAATTTATGGAATATATTCTAAATTTTATTAAATATATTCATCGTCATCGTCTTTCGATTAGAAATCTTTTAACACCTTTCGAACTTGTTCCAACGTAACAAACAGCACCACCGTGAACGGCCCCTGCCGTGAGATCGTCGGAATAAACCCTTTATAAAGCGCCATCGGCCCCTCCGCCCTAACCGTCTTCAACGCGCAATCCAACGCGCCGGCGTACGGCGGCGGCGCCCCTGCCTCCACCTTCATGTTCATCACCCTCGTTTTAATCACGTCCACCGGATTCGACGCCACCGCCGCCACAAACCCGGCGGCAAAACTCGCCGTCACGTGGGTCCCAAGCCCATCCTTCATCAACTCCTTCGCCAGAATCGTCTCCTTGATCTGATCGTATGATGCCAACTGCGACGCCGTCACCAGCATCGCACGGTTCACCGTCAACGACGAACCGCGCCATAGACTCGTCACGCCTTCGCCACGCGCCATCTGGGTTATGGCGTCCACCACGCTCTTGTAGTTCCCCCGCTGCGCCGCCGGCAACCGCCCGTCCGCTTGCATCCGTACCATCGCCACGTCGGCCGGATTCCCAACCGCCGCCCCGATCCCACCGGCGATCAAACCCGCCGTGATTTTCCGAACTAACGGCATTTTGCCGGTTTCCTGATCTGTCCATTTTTGTTTGAGAATATCATACAGCCCCATACGAGTAGTTGAGTACAGAGTCTGCCGGAGAACGGTGGCGGAGACACCGGAAAACAGAGCCGCGACTCCTTCCTGCTGCACAATACGAACACCGACGGCGATTGGACCAACACGCGCCGGCGGAGGTGGCGCAGACGGCGGCGTAGGCAAATTCATCGATCTGGGAGCCGTTACAGAGGTGGATTGAAAAGAGAGAGCCGGGCGGAGGTTATGAACCGCCGCCGTGGGAGGTTGAATCTCGCCCTGAAGTTGCATTCGGACCTTGATCAGATCAAGTGGGTGGGTTGAACACCCAGCAACGATCGAAGCGATTCCACCTTCAACAAATCCTTTCACACCCATTTTTTTATTTCAGAGAAAACAAAGTATTGAAGGAAATTGAGAAAGTGGAATCGGAATTCGGAAAATTGGGATTTAAGAAGGTGAGTTGGAATTGGAGTTAATTGTCACTGGAAATCAAGAGATGGGAATGAAGGTTGAAAGCAATGGAGGAATAATGGGGAACGATTGGTCTGTGAGACATATGCTAACAGAGGACTCTGTTTTTTTACGCAGAGAATGAACGGTGAATTGGGGAAGACGAAGTGCGGGGAAGGGAATTTATAGCGTAATGGCCAGCTTACTTTTCTAACCCCGTTCTTTTTATTATTTACAATTCTACCCCCCATTTTACGCGGTTCTATTTTTCCCCCTCCCCCGGTTCCACCTGGAAATATGCAGAAGCTTATTAGTATATATGTTAAAATATTATTTTTATCACTAAATTTCATATTTATTCCATTTTAGTTTTTAAATTTTTATTTTATATTCTTAAATAGCTAATTTCCATTTTTTTTTTTTTAAATATCTAACTTTTATTCATGTATGATTTCAAAAAAAAAAAAAACTTTTATTCATGTATTTTGTAAATTTTTTTTTTTGAAATTAATAGTTGTTAGAAATTTGTGAGGTTTGTTTAAAAAAGAAAATTTTAGATGACTATTTTAAAGCTTTTTATATAAATACAATAATTTAAATTGAAAATTTTAAATAAAAATTGTAGAAATATCAAGATTGAAATTGAAAGTAGTAAAATGAAATAAAGATGAAAGTTTTTTTTTTTTTTTTTAATTCAACAAAGATGAAAGTTATATTTTAATATACATAATATACATATATATATAATTATTTATTTATTGAAAAGTTGGTTTATATTTCTGTCACTTTAGTTGTTCAATGCTATTTAAGCACAAATTATATTTTCCTTTTGTCAATTGATATAAATATATTCAAGTTTTTTTAAAATTGTTTTTTAAATTTAAGTTTTAATATAAAGAATATAAGTTTTTATGAGAAGAAATCGCGATCTTTTTATTTTTTGGTAAATTGCATTCTTTTTGTGTTCTTTTTACCTTATAAACTCTTCTCTATATGATGAAAATATATCCAATTTTCACTGTAAAATTTATTCTTAATTTGACTGAATATTATTTTTTAAAATATTTCCCTTCATATTGGAGAAGTGTTGTTCAAGTATACACCTTCCCATAAAAGTGGTCGATATTTTAATGAATTAAGCTATATACATATTAATGATTTCTTTAAAAATAGATATTAATAATTTTCTCCAATTATGGCTAGCATTTATTTTGTGATAGGTTGATGTATATTTAACAACCAACCTTGTACTATTTCTGAAGGCATATATAATTGAATCTATGAGATATTTTTGCAATGTCCAATTCAAATGCACATATCATTCATTACTTACATGATATTTTAGTCAATAGAATAAAAACAATAACTGAACCATATTGGTCCATGATAAAAAAAATTTGATTCAATTTTCTACCCTCCATTATTATCGAATTAAAAAAAAAATATTTTAAGCCATTAAAAAACAAAAAAGAAAGTCATGTATGTCATCTTAAATGTTTGGTTTGGTTGTTATTAATCTATGTATAGTTTAACTAATTAATTTACGTATATATTCTTGGCTAAAAGATTTGATATTCAAATATGGCCACCCTCCACACGTTCTTAACTATAATTAAATAAATGGACTATTATAGCATAGTTTATCAACATTAGTTAATCATGAAATTCTTTAACTACTTTACTCTTTGACTGTTTACTCCAAAAATAATAATAATAATGAATAAAAAAATAAAATCATATCATTCTATATCTATAAACAAATGACTTATTCTCAAAAAAAAAAAAAAAAAAAAACAAAACAAAAAAACAAATGACTTTAAATTTAAGCTTTTATTTTAGAATTTGTAATTTTTTAATTGAATTTTAAAACGTTTAAAAGAAAATATTCTAACATATAATTTGTAAATTTATTTCTCGTGATTTAGTATTCATATTTATATTAAATATAAATATTAAATGGTAGTTTGAATGGGGGCTAGGCCATTTGTTCATAGATATAGAATAATAGGAAGACTTTGCTAGGCCACTTTCTAATTTCTACTTTACTCTTTGACCGTTTACTAAAACAACAAAAAAAAACTTTCAAATCACTTTAAATTTGCTAGAGTTGATTAATATTATTGGCATTCTTTAAAAATTTAAAAAAAAAAAGAAAGAAAAAAAAAAAAACTTAATACTCTCCAAAAAAATTGGTCATATTTATAATTTTTTTTTTTTAATTTAAGGCTCATTAGCTCAAAATGTTTTGATCTACATATATAAAAGTATTAGGTTGTAATGAGTGTGAGCTACAATGTAGCATCTATCTTTATCTTCGTTTTCTTAATGATTTCCACCTTCTTTTTGCTCGAATCATCTCAAAATTTGAGCTTTATTTTAGAATCTCTCTTTTTTAATTGAATTTAACAATATTTTAAATTGGAAATTCAACATATAATTTATAAAAGATAATTTACTCTCAGGAGCACATTCTACCTCTTATATTATATTTATAGTACAATTTCTAAAATAATTCATCTATAACACATGATTTTCTATCAGTGACTAGTGATAGAATAAGTGTGATAGAACTCAACCACTGATATAACTCTATCACTGATTGAATTCTATGGGTGATAAAACTCAATTTGGATTTTGTACTAAAAATGAGTTAGTTTTGACTTTGTGGTAGGTAAAAATATTTTGCCATTTTTTATTAATACATGCAAAATTCCCATTTATAAATTATAAATTTATACCTCATGATAAACTATACTTGTATATATGGATTTGAGTTTACACTGGTGAGAAATCTATGAAGATTTTTTCCAAATCAATACAAAATCATAATCAAATGAGATGAATAAATAAATTGAATAAATTTTCAAAAAAAAAAAAAAAAAAAAAAGATGGAAGAGAAAATAGCACACCAAATTTAAGTGTTTCCGGACTAACCCTTCCTCCACTTTTTAGAACTATGAGATAGTTTTTCTCATTCATAATTGCCATGGAAATCCAAGAGGCTCAAATGGTGGCTAGGATTTCTCTTAAGGAAGAACATGAACCCAATAAATTTTATATAGAAAGCTCAATTATACATCTCACATGTGGTTAACAATTAACCACCCAACTAACTCTAAGTTAAAGCTAACCTCACAAATGGATTAAAATACAAATAAAGTGTAATTCACATTTTACATTCACTTACACACAGTTTAGTGTTTATATTTAAACTTATATGAAATAATTTATTAAACAAAAATACCTTTATTCACCCTGTTTAGTAATCACTTATTAAAAATTACCGGGGATTTTAAAGAGGAAAAAAAATTATAGAAGTGTCTGATATTTTAGAAAAAAATCATATATAATAAAAACTTGTTCAATCACTCTAAATAGACTTCAATGCGATAATATTAATAAATTTATATTTCTTTTTTTTTTCTTGAAACAATTTATATTTCATATTTTTCTATATAAAAAGTTTTTAAAAAATATTATACTTAAAGTAAGATGCTTTTGTTTATCTCTCATCCAATATTTCAAAAATAGACATCCATTTTAAGTGTATTTAAACATTCACATCATTTTTTTTTTCCCAAAAAATGTGATTTACTATTACTATACTTCTCTATTTCCACTATCAAAAAATAAAATCACATAATTTCTCAGGTTTCACATATTCTCTTTCATGCATTTCAATTGCCACTCACAAAGTGGCGTTTTGTAGTTAAACCATGTAATATAGTTGAATATACATATAATATTTTATGAATATTCAAATGTTTTATTAATATGTTACAATGGTACTTAAAAAAAATTACAATGAAAAATATTAATTTAATAGGCATAGGCTTCATTATTTAGATTTCAGCTATAACATTTATTTTGTATTTTTACTTGTCAATTGGAACATGGTTGGGTGGTTAAAACATTAATTCCAATTTCAATTTCAATTCTCTTTCTCTACACTTGCTCAACTTGCAACAATTCACATGCTTATTAATGGTGCATATGTTTTTATTATTCATCAAAGATATCATTTTTCCAAACTCAATAAAGCAAAATAAACAGAAGGCTCTTTCAATGAAGAACGTTTATCAAAATATTTTAGTTTAATTTGACAAAGGTATGTTATAGAGAGAGTTGTAATTTTGTTTCGGTTCATAAAAAGAAATAATAATAAAATTAAATTAAAAAAAGGAGGAAAGGTTTAACACAAGTAAAATAAAATAAGATATTAAATATTTTAAAATTTACCAACGGTCCTTTGATAATCATTATATTCCTTCAAATAAATTGGTTTACCAAGTTCTTATTGTTTAAACTTGTTTTCAGAAACCCTTCTAAATCCATAGCAAAATTTTGAAAACTTAAAAAGTAGTCTTTAATTTATATATATATATATATATATTTTAATTTATTAAGTTTCCTAAATTTTCAAGATCATTTTCTTAGAATGTTAAACCAATTTTTTTAAATGAAAAAGTTATTGTCCAGCATAATTAAAATAATTAATTTATGGAGTATTTTTTTTCTTTTGAATACAACATTGTTTTATGAAGTCAAATGTTATAGACTTTGGAATCTATTGCATTTGGCAACTCTTAAAAAACCTAAATAAATAAAAGTCGAAGGACATTAAAAATCAGAAGTAGAAAGTCAAATTGTACTTAAAAAAAAAAAAAGAAGAAGAAGAAAGTCAAATATCCAGCAAAATTGGAGAAACAAAAAAACAAATCTGCTTAAAACAATTCTCTTTCTGATAAAGATTAAAAAAATGCAAGTAGATTAAGAAAACTCCCAACTCGAACATGATTAAATTAGCTAAAATATTTGATAACTTTTGAAACTTTCACGATCAAGATTAGATTTCTAAAATAAGTTTTCAAACATAAATACAATAATTATTAACAAATTACAATAGGGTTTAGTAAAAGCAAATAAATAAATAAGTTTTATTCATTTTTAATTTTGCACTTTTTTTAATTAAACAACAATGGAAAATGAACGGAAGTAAAAAAGAGTAGTATTCTAATGATATCATGTATTACCTTAATAAATAATTGGTTACAAGTTTGAATCTCAAATATTGTTGAATTAAAAAAAATGAAGAGAAATCAATAATTATTCTCGCCTTATCCTATCACTTCTCAAATATGTATATTGATTTAGAAAGCTAGAATCATGAAATTTATAGTATATATATATATATTTTTTAAATTTTAATATCTTACTAAATGCTTTTTTAAGAACCGAAAGTAAGAAATAAAAATCAAACCACCCCTTGACTTATTGAGTTTAATAATTGAAAGTATTTGAAATGTCTAAAAAGGTCGGATTAAATTCAACGAGCATCATTGAAGATCAAAAATATTATAAAAAATTACAGGAGACCGTGTATTATTATTATTATTATTATTATTTCCTAAAGAAAATGAAGAACCCGTCAAATATGACCTGGCTATTAAATAACAAAAACCGAAGGAAATTGCAGATGAAAGAGCGAAATGCTATAGTTGACCCGGTCAAAATTTGGGGCTTTTTGTAAGTCAAAGAAGCTAGTAGTCGACGTGTCGTAAAGTGACTTCCCACACGATTTTCAGAAGCACGACTAGTCGTTCATTCTGGGGAAGGTGTTGTATAATAAAACAGAGGAAAAAAAAGATTTCGTCGCCTGAGAGATTCGAACTCTCGCGGGGAAACCCCATGTACTTAGCAGGCACACGCCTTAACCACTCGGCCAAAGCGACTTTTGATATTTACTAGCTCGACTTTAATATATTTGAAATCTTTATTGTATTTCATCGTAATTTGTACACAACTTATAAATTAAGGCATCATTTTATTTCCTTATAATAAGCTGGTAGTTATTTTGTTGTTATTGAAATTAATTTAATAATGATATTAATTTTAATACAATAGAGAACATAGTGTAAACATAATTTAAAATTTTATAAAAGGAAAGCTAATACAAAAGTTTTTATAATTTTTTTTTTTTAATATTTAGCTAGAGTGTTACCCTAAGAACTAATTTAAAATATATGAACTAAAATTGAACATGTGAATGTATAATTTTTTTTTTTTAATATTTAGATAGAGTGTTACCCTAAGAACTAATTTAAAAAAGAAATTAATATTGAATATTTTGTAGAATAAAATTAATATTGAATTTGAACATGTCCTTATAAGAAACAGTAAGCTTTATTACTTGTTTTCTGTGTTTTAAAAAAATTGCCTATTGTGATTAAAAAAAAAAAAATTCTTCCTTTATTGTTTCATACTATTTTCTTGTAGAAAGTGCCCGAGTGATTTGGGATTTTGTATAGCTGATAGTGTTTTGTCGGTAGGTTTTTTTTTTTTTTTTTTTTGAAATGTGTTTTGTTGGTAGTTAGTTTCTAATCAAATTGGATACATCATTTAACTTATCTATATACATAAATGTGTAAATAATTTTATAGCTTTGAACTATTTTAATCTCTTTGTTGTTTGGTATGCATTTAATTTTTTGTCACCATGTAACATTATGTATAAATAAATCGGAAGGGTGAATGATGTATTGACTTGATTAGTTATAATTCAATTCAATTTAATTTTATAGACAATAACTTGTTTGAATGTAAATTTACAAAATGAAAAGAAAAAAGTCAGCAATTACGTATAATTTAACTTATTATATATATATATATGACGTTGTATGTATATCAATTAGAGGCTGGATGGTTCAACTAATTAGGCTAGTAATTATGTTACTTAGAGAAAAACAAGACATTTTGCTAAGAGCCATACTTGTTAAGCCAATCACTTTTGGGTTTTCTAGCAATCCATGAAGGCTTTCTCATAACAGCCTCCAAAGCTCTCTTAAGCCCTGCACCAGGTCCTTCTTTAGGGCCTTCCATCCACAAAGCAAATTTGTTCCTTCCCCCCACAGTCACCATCTCAGCTCTCACCACCTTCATCTTCACTGTTTTCAGTGCCTTTCCCAATTCTGCCATGATCTCCTGCCTGTCCTCGCAGCTTATTACCGCCTTCACCGTCCCTTCGAGGCCACCGTTGTCGCATTGTTCTAAGCTCAACCTGTCTGCCCCACTTGGAATCATCCCGCATTCTTTGACTTCATGATTGCCTGCTCTCTTTTCTGATGCAAGCTTCTTAAGCTCCTTCACTCTTCGGATTGTCTCAGAAAGCACAAATGCTTTTTTGAACTTTTTGTCTGTCTGTGTTCATAATCATTTATGAATTGAAGATAAATTTCTCACGTACATGTACACGACACAAACATGGAAACACACCATTATTTAAAGATATAGAACATGATTAACTATGAAAAATAATTAAATGAAAATGAACATGAAAATTCGCTAGTGTTTAAATTTAATCCACAAAGTTAGTTATATGAGTTAATTTAAATCCAATCAACAACAAAAACACACAATTCTTCAAATGCCTACTAAAATTCCACAAAACAAAATTATCAGTCAAACTCTTAACAGTCTCAAAATATTTTAGTTTTGACCTCTTTCCCTCATCTCCTTTTTTTTCTCTCTTTCTTTCCCTTTTCCATTTTTGTCCATCCATGGACGTCGTCGTCGGATGCCTTCACCAACACTACCCGGTTGTCGTGTCATCGACCACTCAAAAGAAATAAGTCTTAAATGGAGTGTCTGTGTCCGAAATTTTAAAAAAATAATAATAAATGACAAGTAATTTAGCGTGTTGGACACATGTCCAAAGAGTGTTTGATAGTGTTTGACACGGATAGTTTTGTCAAAATCAAAGTGTCCACGTTTCCGAGATAGATTTATGAGAGGAAATTTGGACTAACTTTGGATAGGCTGGGGAGGATGGCACGAAGGGTGGCATATTGGCCGCTGATTCTGTTTCTTCTGTTCTGCTCTGCCAGGCGATGCTTCTGAGCTGCATGTAATTTAGGCTCCTTCCTTGAGAGTGGGCTATAATTCTTCATTCTTGGAGGTTGTCCTTCAGAATAGATTTGTTGCATAGTTCCTGAAGTTGGGTAGCTTTGGATGGCCATGAAATGACATGTATTATACTATATAGAGTGAAAAAAAAAAAGAAACAAAATGAAAAGTATTATAAAAAAAAAAAGGAAAATAATTGTTCATGTAATAGTTACCTGGTTTAGTAAAACCATGAAGTATATTCCTGTCAAGTGCAACTTGATGTGTTTTTTATATACTGAAATTCTCCATTTTTAGAGTGTGAGGGAGAAGTAATTAATTACTTTGTTTCTTTATGGTTAAGAAGATTATGCTATTATTGCTTGTTTCTTTGTGTTTAAGGAGGATTATGCAATATCTATCTCATAATTGCTGCCATTTACTTTTGGGAAGAGAACATAATTGTCATTAACTATGCATTTTGATTCTGTATTTATTATAAGATATAAAGGCTTTTGGAGATATATCAGTCATCCGCACGACCAAAACTTATAAATAATTTACCGATAATGTTCATAATATTGTCCACATTCCAAACTACACGAGTTCCAAATTAACAATTCATTACAAATCTTACCTTATAGTTCAAATTCAAGAATGCATTTACACATCATCAGAAGTTTCATAAAAATATTTCATTATCTTTTTTTTTTTTTCTGAAAATGAAACAATTTCATTGATTTAAGAAATATGGGATTTCTAAATTATCATTGACATTTACATTGCATTTCTAAATAAAATAACATAGACCAGCGTGAATTCTAAATATATTATCATTTTTTCGTTTTTTTAAATTTAGTCGTTGATTTTATGTTGGGCAGAAAATACACATTTAAGTTGGATTTAAACTACGTTAATGTTCTAAAGGAACATGTTCTGGTTATGATATTATTATAGAAAAAGTGGCTAAATAAAATAAAAAAGTGCGAATTCTAAATATATTAGCATTTTTTCATATTTTTAAAATTTACTAGTTTATTTTATGTTGGCAAAAAATAGACATTTAAGTTGGATTTAAACAAGAATGGCGTTTGAAAGGAACCCATTCTGATTAGGATTTTATTATTGTTCTACATTGAAAAAGTTGCACAAAAGTGCAAATTTCTAAATATATTATCATTTTTCGTATTTTTAAAATTTAGTAGTTAATTTTATGTTGGGCAGAAAATACACATTTACATTGAAATTTCTAAATATATTATCATTTTTCGTAATTTTAAAATCTGGTTATGATTTTATTATAGAAAAAGTGGCTAAATAAAATAAAAAAGTGCGAATTCTAAATATATTAGCATTTTTTCGTATTTTTAAAATTTACTAGTTTATTTTATGTTGGCAAAAAATACACATTTAAGTTGGATTTAAACTAGAATGGCGTTTGAAAGGAACCCATTCTGATTAGGATTTTATTATTGTTCTACATTGAAAAAGTTGCACAAAAGTGCAAATTTCTAAATATATTATCATTTTTCGTATTTTTAAAATTTAGTAGTTGATTTTATGTTGGGCAGAAAATACACATTTACATTGAAATTTCTAAATATATTATCATTTTTCGTAATTTTAAAATTTAGTAGTTGATTTTATGTTCGGCAGAAAATACACATTTAAATTGAATTTAAACTACAATAGCTGAACACATTCTAGCAGAAAAGTGCGAATTTTAAATATAGGCTAAATTATAGAAAATGTCCTAATACTATGGTGTTTGTGTTAAAAATGACCTAAAACTTTAAAAAGTTTCAAAATTGCCATTGAACTTTAACAAAAGTTTTAAAAATGCTCTTACCGTTAAAGTTGGATGGAAACCATTAAAGTTTGGTTTCAAAAATACCCCTAAACTTGTAAGATGTTTCAAAAATACCTTTAATCTTAAAAAACATAAAATAATGATGAAAATGTTAAGGTTTTGTTTCAATAATACTATAAATATTTGATTGTGCTCGTAAAAGACAAACTTTACTTTTGTATTTATAACTTATGAATAATTGAACAAATCTCTACCTCAAAATATTCATTTATGTTCCAAAATTCATTCGAGGAACATATTTATCTATTTATTTTTAAAGTTATGATTGATGATTATGATTTTGAATTTTGGAACTTTTTTATCACATTATTATTCAAAGGTTAATAATATATTTATTTTCATTAGTTTTCATGGCGAATAAACATATAAATAAGAATAACCGTTTTTAAGTAAGAATAATTTTTAAAATTTTTTAAGAGTTCAATATTGACACTCTTATACAAAAGTGTAATATTTTTTATCTAAAAATTATCGACAAGATTAAATTTGGATGAAAACCGTCAACTCATTGTCAATTGATTTAGTTTCAAATTACAAATAAGTAACTCAAATATTTAAATGAATTAAAGCTAAAATCGATTAAAAAAAACAATTATAAATTATCTTTAAATCTTGAATATTTGAACAAATTTCTACCTCAAAATATTCATTTATGTTTCATAATTCATCATAACAATAATTTAGGCCCGGTTTTGATAGATATTTTAGTTTTGGAATTTAAGCATATAACAACTACTATACCCATTGAGTTTTCTTACTTTAATATCAACATCTTATATTTGTTTTTAAAAACTATATCAAAATGTGACAACTAAAAATTTTAACTTCTAAAAGCTTGTTATGGTTTTTGTTTGTTAGGATTCACTTACCCTTCCAAGAGAATATGAAATTTTTTGTAAAGAATTAGAGGAAAACTAAACTTTACTTTTAAAAACGAAAAATAAGAAATCAAATAGTTATCAATCAGAACGTAAGTTTTTTTCGTTTTTTTTTTTTTTTGTCTTTTTTATGATTTCTATTTTTTGTCTTTGAAGAGTTATGAATAATGATTATGATTATAGATTATAGATTATAATTTGGAACTTGTTTGATGATTATTATTTAAAGGTTAATAATATATTTATTTTCATTAGTTTTATGGAAAAAATGCATATAAATAGAGTAAAAAAAAATCTTTTTTAGTAATACTATTTTTTAAAAAGTTTTTAAGAGATAAAGGATACTATTCAAATAAAAGTGTAATATTTTTAATCTAAAAATTATAGATGATGATATTTTTTATGTTTTTTAAGTCGGGGTATTTTTGAATTTTTTATTAAAGTTCAAAGACATTTTTGAAACTTTTTCAAAGTTCAGGGGTATTTTTGAAACTAAACTTTAACGATTTTCATCCAAATTTAACAGTAAGAGTATTTTTTAAACTTATATCAAACTTTGAAGGCATTTTTGAAACTTTTCAAAGTTTGAGCATTTGACACAAGCTTCGTTTAGGGATATTTTCTATAATTTAGCCTTAAATATATTATCATTTTTCATATTTTAAAATTTAGTAGTTGATTCTATTTTGAGCAGAAAATACATATTTATGTTGATTTGAATTACATTCTATTATGGTTAGGATTTTACTATTGTTCTTCATTGAAAATATGGAGAATCCTCAACTAAATATTGTATAGGTGGATTTAGTGTTCACGGTCCAATTTGAGCAAAATCATGGACCGAATCGAATATGTTGGTTTTTATGAGCAATGAACCGATCATAACCGAAAATGTTCGATTTTACTTTTGAAACAAAACCAACCTTATTCGGTTTATGTCGGTTTGGTTCAGTTTTAACCGATTCTCTCTCTATATATATATAACTAATGCAATCAGAAGAGATAAGATAAAAGAATATTCGCGGAAGAAAAAAATCTAAAGAGTTGAGAAAAGAATACCCAAAAGGCGTCGACTACATCTAAAAACTGAAGATTGAATCTAAGATGTGAAGGTAAATAGATGATGAAAGATGAAAGTTGAAAATGAACAGTAAAAGAAAGCTTAATTTCAAAATAACAAATTAATAAAAAAAAAAAACTAAACTAAACCAAAAAAAGAGAAAAAATAAACAAGAAATATAAAGAGAAGAAAAGGCAGAAAGTAAGAAAAATAATGGCAGACTCCAATTCAGATTTGATTATGATTGTTTTCGTACAGATTCGATTAGAGCTTAGTTTATATATATAACATTTTTAACAAATAAAATATTTAAAAGCCTTAATTTATGTTCAAGTTAAAAAAATGTTGAGAAGTAAAACGACAACGAATTAAATTGGGATGATTTAGGTAAAAAGCAATTAATAAAAGGGCTTTTTGTCATAATAAGCAATCGCGAGAAAGTATTTGTAAATGTGTCCATTTAAACAAAGTTTAGCAAAACTAATTTATGATTTAAAATTTAAAAAATCGTGTAAATATGAAAATACGCACATACCCTTATTGTTTCATGCCTATCTTTATAAAATAATATAAAATTCAATATTCCTTCGAATTAAGGAATCTTCTCAACTTTCTTTTTAAATTTCTTGTCCATCACATCACCTCTCTTTTGTTTAGGGTCTACTTCCATTATTTATTTATTTATTTATATTTTATTTCTTTATTTTACTGAGCTCTAAAAAGGTTCAAACTTTGGTGTATTGTTGTTAATTTATACTTTTTTTCAATTTAAAGTTTTTCATTCCAATATATAAATTATATTAATTGACTTAATTTGTAGGAATTGTTAGTAGTATTGTATGAATTGTTAGTAGTATGAAGTTACAAGACTACAATATATAATGTATTGATGTATATTTATCACACCCAAGTATAAGTAAAATAGAATAAGAAAAATTATGAAGTTAGAAGACCTTGAAATCCTTTATCATGTATAAATACACTTAATACAATCTTTGTTTCATAAATACTGCTTGTTGGCTAAATACAAGATTAAGAAAGCACACAATTAAGCATCGATAATTGAAAATTTTGAAAAACTTTATATCGACGTGGAGAAAAAATTCTCGTTAAATTTATATCATTTTTTATTAAGAGAAACTGTACTAGATTTGCTATTCTTACAAAATAATTATAAATTAATGTAGTCAAATTTTAACGTATTTTCATCATTAATCCTTAATATGTTTTAATGAATAC
>JBBMKA010000026.1:6459626-6470772 GCA_037833695.1 Sechiopsis laciniata | reverse complement strand
ATATTAAGGGTAAATTTTAATGTTCTTAATTGTCAATATAACTAAAGATATTAAATTAACAACGGATTGATAAATAGAACATTAATACATAAATACAGTATGAAAAAATTTAATACATATAAATATCTTTATAAGTCAAAAAAATACATATAAATACCTTTATAAAGTATCTCGTTTGAATGTGCTCTTTTCGCTGTGTTCCATATTATTTTCGTGAAATTGTTCGACTGCTTCATAAAATTCATGACAAGAAATTAAAAGAAAGATAATCAAAATGTATTGTCTACTTCATTATCTCGATTTTTCTATTGATGGTAGAGTTAATGGAGGATAAATTGATTATACTATTTGTTAGGAAATGAAAAATAAAAAATGAAAAGTTATTTAATTTATGAATGAGAATATTATTAAAACTATAAAAATAAAAAAATAAAATAAATAAAGTCACGGCAAAGATAAGAAAATGGCAGCCACAAGTTCGATTGGAATTGGCGCACAGCAATTATTTTGCTTAGGGGTGGAATAGAAATAAACAAAATTACATTTTAACTAATAATAAACAAAAAATTAAGATTGTAATTATAAATTTTTTTGCCTATATTTACAAATATTTTCTCAAAACTGACTACTAGTTACAATTTCCCTTAATAATTGGTCTCACTATTATTTTGACTTAGGACTTTTAAACGTTATATTGGAGACTATAAATGTTTTTTTTAAAGGTTGTAGATTATGGATTTAAATATCTTTTTTTAATTTTTAATAATCTTGGGTTGTGTAAAAGGCAATTAAAAAAATTGAGTCTCATCACTATTTTAACGTGGGAGTTAGTGGCCGCTCACTTTGAAATAATCCGAAATTCTTATGAAATTGACATTTGGATTACCTCGTTCATTTTGTAGGAATGTGAGATACCCGAACATTTAAGTTAAAATATCTTAGGATGTCCATCATGAAGGACATTTAACCCCTTTTGGATGTCTTTTTAAAACATAGGTTTTCTAGATTCCTATGTAGAGAGCGTCCGTTAAAAATATTTTTGCCCATTACTTATTTTTGTATTTTACGACATTTCGTTGATAATATATGTCAAATAATGTCTGGCTAAGTCTGCTTATACATTATATTTATATATATTATTAAGAAATTTTTAAACATCCACAAATATTGAATATGTCATCAAAACTGAAGTTAAATATTAAAAGAAAAAAAAATAGACATTCATATTTAAATTGAAGTTAAGAATCTTAAATAAATATAAATGAATTGATTGAACAAAATAACAAACGAAAATAAACTTTAAAAAAAAAAAAAAAAAATTTATTTAAATATGTAATAGTGAAGGTTATGTAGATAAGTATGTTATATGAGTTAAAATGATATTAAATTAATATAAAAAAAATTATATGAATATTGTAAGTGTATTCTTAGAATTTTAGTAAATTTACGTCATCTCAGGTTGGATTTCTTCCAAAGAAACACAGTTATCTAAATATCATCAAGTATTCATAAAAAAATATTCCTACAAAAGAAACACAGTGATCTAAGGATGTCATACATATGTGATTCCAGACATCTAAGATTTCGGGTATTAGAAGATTTCCGTTATCCTGATTACCTCAAAGTAAACGGCTCCTATGTGTTTTTTAAAAGATAAATAATACTTGGGTAATATGGTTCGGTTTTCCAGTTTTTTTAGATTTTAAACCGAAAACCGAACCAAATTATTCCGTTCTATACATATTTAAACCGATTGACCAAATTTAATTTTAAACCGAACCAAACCAGATGATACAGATCGAATCAATTTGTCGATTTTGTTCGGTTTTTGCACACCCCTAGGTGAACTACTCTCATTATCTATTAAGTTTGAGATGGATGTCCAACTATCTAATATTAGTATCATAATTCATTAAACTCAAACGAATATTTAAGGATCCGATTTAAGATTGGTGAAACTCAAAAGAAGCATCATATTGAAGGAGTATATTATAATTATACTATTATTTCACATTGAAAAAGGGGAAGGTGTTCTAAGCATTCATAAGATATGTGGATTACTCTTTTCATCACTAATTTATTTTCAGATAAATGTCTAAATATCAAATAATTCTTGCCTTGGTTTTGTTTTTTTCGAGTTCAACCACCATTCCTTCCCTGGTTCGAGTGTACTGGAGTATGAAGATTTGAACGTTACTTCAAAATAATAATAATTATTATTATTAACGTTACTTCAAAATAATAATAATAATAAGTGGGGAAAAAGCTCCCATTGATAATAAATTATGAAGGAGAAAAGGCAATTTTACTAAGAAATTTTTTATTTTTAACATTTGTTAATATCTTGGTCCAACAACATTTGAATATATAGAATTTGAATGTATAGAAGTTGTAGTAAATTAATTCATATTCCTATCATTTATTAGATATTTTAATTCATAACTCTTTTGTTCTCCAATATTTTCTTGATTGCTAATAATTATTTTTAATTTAAAAGATCTAAAATGATTTGTATCTGACCCAAAAAAATACATCGACATTTGATGATATTTCTGCAGGGAGTGACATTAATTTTAACACAGTTACTGTCAATTTGACACGTTAGATGTCTACCAATACATATATTTTGCTAAGAGCAATAGAGACAATATAAATTACAATACAACAGCGCCAAAGGACAACCTCAAAATTATGTCAACACACAGGCCAGGCAGCAGCATGTCAAAGTATATGGCTACCAAAAGAATGGGCATCCGCAAGCTTAGTATTCATGATCTTACATCTTTCAATACTCCCCCCTTTTCAAGCTCGCCAACAAGATCCCGTAACGATGGGACTTTCATGGCTAAAGTTCTGTACAGTCGAGAATATCGCGCTCGGGTTCCATCTGCAGTCCTTGCCAATGCAAGCAAGCTAAGAGCCTCTGGGAGCTGGGAAAATACTTGTTTGATATCCTCCAAGCTCATGTTTTCTACAACAGATGGTTTTGGAACCACTCTCACAATTTCACCACCTTTCGGTTCCTGAACACGGGCATCGGCTTTAATAACTAATTCAGAATTTGAGTTTGCACCACACTTGATGATAAAAGGTGTTGTTGAGCCTGTGTTGAACTGCAGGACGTTCCACTGAGCTACGTCGGTTTCTGCACCAGAACTCGAGTCAACGGACAGTCTGCGGTTGTGTGATGTTGCTTGATAGATGTCATCTTCTTCTGGTGTTAACTGCAGTGAATAACATGGGAAAAAATGTTTAGATGTATGCATTATGTATCAATGCTTTAGGTATGTACTACAGGGCATATAATATTCTTATCTTACATCTAAATTAAGTTCATTCTCAAAAATATATTTTAGAAGAAAAAGGGGAATCGTTATCGTTAATCTTGTTGAAGTTCTATTTCCAGAATGGTATATCTTCATAGGACAAATTGAATAAAGTTTCTGAGATTAAAAATAAAATTTGTACCGTTATTAATTAATAACATTTAAAAACTTGCAATAAAAAAGAAAAAAGACCAAAAGGCCAGAGGCACGAATTCCCCACTCTAAATGTTGAACTAAAAAACGCATAGTTCAATAGAATTCGGTCAAGCTAGTATTTGATTGAATTAATTTTCTAATTTAAATAACTATATGATAATGATGAGTGGAAAATTCCCTCAAATGTGTTGAATTGTGTTAGATTCAATCAACCCAAAAGCTTAAGTTGATGAGTTGGGATAAATTTAGTTATATCAATCAACATTCTCCCTCACTTGTAGACTTAGAAATTTGAGAAATGCCCAACAAGTGAAATTTAATTTAATTGGGGAGGAAACGACTGAGCAGGGGTTCGAACTCGGAACTTCCTGCTCTAATACCATATTGAATTATATTAAACCACCCACCAACCCAAAAGCTTAAATTGATGGGTTGGGATAACTTAATTATATCAACCACCATTCCCCACTCTCATTCAATTATTATAACAATTATATCTCCACATCAACACCAGCAAACAATTATTTTACCCAATCTCCAAACTAGAAGAGTCAATTGAATTATTTTACCCAATCTCCAAACTAGAAGAGTCAATTGAATTCGAACATGGATCTAAAAGAAAAATCCCAACAAATTAACTCATACAAAAAGAAAAGATGTTCTACAAAGTACAAACAACGCAATATACCTCAACTATCTGACGAGCATTGGTAATTTGCCTCCTAGCACACGGATGATCAATCTCAAGAAGAGAAGGCATCTGTTCTGTAAGTTCATCGAGAGATACGAGCAGTGCCTTTTTCTTACTTCTACTCAAGGCATTTACAGAGGCTTGTCTTAGAATTTCCTGTTCATTAAAAATCTTTGTAAATTGCCGTTGACTGACACAGAAACAAGACAAGAGAAAATGAAAGACTTTAATGTATAAGATTACCTTTACTTGCTTTGAAATGCCATCAAGGGAGATGAGAGAGGCAAGTCTTGCATCTTCAACAGCAGTAGAGGGATTTTGAATGGGTGAACCACCATCTTCCAGCATAAGTAAAGCTGCATCATTTTTCATTTGTTGTAAAATCTGCAACAGAATTTTACGTGTCAGAATATGCTCAAATATAGTCAAATAGAGAGTGAAAATATTACATAGATAACATTGACAATTTGGAATTTATAGAAGAAAATGCTAAATATTTTTTCATTTTTTCATTCGGCATAAAATCTAACAACAAAAGAATTTCACATCAGATCAGAATATGCTAAAATATAATTAATAGACGGAAGAACATAGATAACATTGGCAATTTAGCACCAACAGCAAATGTTTATTTGCAGAGTAGAATCAACATGAAAGAACAGAACAAGAGAAAAGGCATGAGAGATGAGTTTTTGTTTCTTGCCATCAAACGTGCGTATGTACTCTTTACGGTGTTAAACTTCACCAAAGTAATAAAATGGCCAATTATATAGAAGAGTGTAATTGAAATTATTCCTAGTATTTGAATGGCCAATAGAGATATGAAGTACCTTTCTTCTTTTATGATCGACTGACTCAAGAGCTGATCGCAATTTTGTAACTTGAGCAGCATCTTCTGCCTCTTCCATAGCCAAAGTACCGGCAATGTCCTGATAAACAGAAAAATGTAGTAGAATGTCCAAATATCATGGTCTGTTCAAGACTACAGGGTGCTAAAAAAGTCCTATTTTATGTGATTGGGGAAAAGGTAAAAAATGTGTTGGTATTATGAAAGAGAAACATACCATACTGGGATTTCTTGGAGTCATAGATATTCTCCCTTTTGTAACTATGATTTATCGTTTTTAATTAGACATTGGCATAATCTTTTGTAATGTTTTGATAGACGTTTTGTAATTTTCATCCATCAATCAAAATTTTCGTTTCTTATCCAAAAAAATATATATGAAAGAGCAGCATTAATTTTCTAAACAAGACTGCAATTGATGTCGGGCAGAGTTTTGTGTACTTCATCTTTCCTCTGTACATGTTCTTTCTTGAAAAGTATCAACAAGAGAGCATTAGTGGCTTTAAACTCAAAATATTTAAGATGGTACGCGGATGAAATTTGAACGAATCCTAATTGTATCTAAATGAATTTGAGCCAAGTTTGATTTAAAGATGAATTTGGTAACAATTAAAAAATTGAGGTTTTCGATAGCCAAGCAAATAATGACTTTTCGTGACTTAAATGACGGGTTTCCATCCTCAAATATTGAGTAGTTCAAAATGGATTACTATTAAAATTGTGTCGATCAATTACAATCCACACTGTTCATGATTTGTCATGAAAAAAGTCAGGCTGCCACTGGATTAAATAACACATTCTTTTACTCAAAGTTATCTTTCAAAATATTTTCACAAGCAATAAAGGGTCAAAAAATCAATTTAAGCATTTATTCGAAACAATTGAAGTGTCAAATCTGTGGTAAGTTTTTTATGGCATTTAATGGAAAGGTCAAGGCTGCTATGATTTTTCAAGAATAGATTCAAAATAAGATCAATATGCACCTTCAAGTGCTGCAATTGGGAAGAATAGACCCGTTTTGTATACTCAGAGAGAAGCTGGCCAAGAGCATCCGTAGAAGGAGGCATTGCAGCACCAAGTCCACCCATCCAACCATCCATGATTGCTGTTGACAGAAGTTCCAGCTGACCAGTAGCTTCCCCTGCTGCATCATCTCCAGTAACAGACAAATATTCAAAGTTCTCTACTAGCCATGACCTAATCTGACGCTGCAGCTCACCAGCTGGAGTATGTACAAATAAAGCAGCCAAAACCCTATTTCCAACAGCAAAGCTTTTTGCATCCTCGTTTATTTCTCTCAGCTTTCCAGCTGTCACTTGCAGCCTTGGATAATCCTGTCCAATACAGTTCAAAGTAATAAGCACAACTGTATTGTAATAATATACAATGAACTTCCTCAACATGTAGAAATCAATTCATTTCTTATGTTAAGTTACTTGTGAAACAGAATATAAAGAATTGAGAGCATATTATCCAAGTGGGAACTGACGAGAGCATGTTCTCATGATAATATGGATTACAAAGTGTCTCACGAAATACTTCCCAATTCGTCTCCTGCCAGCAGCATGTGTACGAGAATGCACATAACAGTTTTTCTTTATGTCTTTTGAAAGGAGATAGGGGGATGAAGATATCAAAACGATGAAAAGAGCACTACCTGATCAAGACCTCGAATTTTGGATACAACTGATGAAAACCTGGACTTCTTTTCTGGCCGAAGATTCACTTTAAAGCCTTGGATCTGCTCATCCATATAACGCACGGGAGATCTTCCTGGACTGTTACCCCTGCTGGAGCTTCTACTGCGTCCAGTATTTGTCTTTTCAAGAAAACACTCAACAGGAGAGACCTGCAATAAAAAAGATCCAAGAACCGTATATGATGCAAAGTCAGAGAAAATGCACTTTGAAGAAGAGAGATAGAAAACATTCAATATTTAGAAACCTTGATGGATTGCAGCTCCGGTGACCTAGCAAGCAAAGATCTTATGTACAATATTCTAACTCGAGAAACAAGCATTGTGTCCATCACCCTTCTTGGTTCCATTTTACCAATGAAAGAGAAAACAGCATCTCTGATTTCAGCCAGTATTTCATGCTCCCTAGAAGCACCTGCTTTAATAACTGCAGCTAAGACCTACAAGATTTATTTCCAATCAATTGACTAAAAAGGTCCTCTTATTGTACCCCAATGATCATCATCAGCCATATGCTGGAAAGAAAGTAGTTCTGGAATAAATAAATAAAATGAAAAAAATAAGGAGACGCAAAAAGAACCTTATAAATTATACAAATGTCCATTCATGGCTATATCCCACACAGCTCTTACAAGAGAAACATAGCACATGACAAAACAGATTTAGCGTTATGGCTAATTAACGAAACTCTCTGGTCCTCAGATAAAAGGTGCCCGTACACTTTTTTTTTTTTTAATCAGGAAATCGGAGCTTCACTCTACTATACTCGAGATAACCATGCCCATCCCTAGGCCATGCACTAGGAGACATCGAAGAAATTGAGATACAGGAGATGTCTACAAATTAATGTCACAAGTGACTCTCAAACTTAGGACCTTGAGGAGAGCACACCTTTGACCGCCGGGCCACCCCTTGGGTACGCCTGTACACTAATACTCATATTGTAAAGGACAACAATTGACAAGTTTCCCCATATTCACAAGAAACCAAAAAAGAGATTACTAATCATTGGATTTGGCAATCCCCCTCTAAAATTAAACTTATATATACCAGCATCAAAAGCTTGTTTGCACCGTCTGAAATAGCAGCAGGGCTGTCATACTGTTCAGGGTCAAATTCATTCAGAGCAGATGTAAGATACTCTCCTGCTGGGGTAGTTTTAACTTTATCAGAACCAGCTTTAACTAAGGCAAGATTCCCCTCCACTTTATCTACAGCTGATGTAGAAGGAACAATAGCCATTGAGGACCCTTTACTCTTGTCATTGGTATCATTTCTGTTTTAGCAAACAGGGAGTCCAAAGCATTTATGAAATAGCAAGTAATAAAGCTGAAAGCATTTACAAAATTCAGATTTGACAAAATACCTGCCAGTATCCTGAGGTTGAACGTTCCCAGAACCTTGGGGTAATGTTCTTGGCAGCTGGAAATCAAATAAATAAAACCACCAACATAACTAATAGCTACAAAAGGGAACTCCCGTTTCTCGGACTTCTCTTATGCACTTATATAAAGTAGTTTAAACCTACATCACCTAGAGAATATATTTACCTGGGGTGATCCAGCCAAAGATGCTTTCTCTGTCAACCGATCAAACAACTTTTCATTTTCTTCATGTAATCTCTGTGAAAACAGCACAAATTCAAACCCCATGTACAAAAACAAAACAGCTTAAACTGAAGCATGAGAGTAACAACTAGCCAAGAAATTGGAAGTTGAATCCAAACTAGTAAGATATACACCAAAACATGAAAATAGGCTTAATATGGGCACAGAGCTCAAGGAATTTAGCAAGGAAAATTAAAATTCCAAAAGTAAGCACGCCATAGCTGGAAAAAGGCAGTGTATTACGCTGTTACTGACCTATTAAAAAACAATAATCTTATCCAAGGAGAGTGCAAATTTTGTGGATTACTATTTTAGAGACATAGCTTGGACAGAAAGAAATCTATACATTTGAAAAAAAATGTTAGGCTCCCAGTCACATAAGTGTACTCTTGTAGGGGCAGGAATGTAACTCTACAGTAGGGGTAGTTTCAACTTTTGGCTGTAAGGGGGTATTGAATTGCTTAGTTATGTTTTTGGGTGGATACCAAACTGGTATATGTAGAGAGAGTGCCACCCTCTCAAATGGTGGTTGCCTTTTGTGAATAAATATATAACAACCCCAAGTTATCTTTCGTGACTATCACAGTGTTTACAAACTTGTTCTTGCAGAGTCTTAGCAAAAAACAAGCTCTTTGGGAGGAGAGCTTGTATCTCATCAATATCACAGTGTTTTTTCAGGTGTTCGTTCCACAGATTTCAAAAATTGCTTTACTTTCTTAATAAATTATTGTTGGGACAACTTTTATTTATGAATTTCTGTTTGGGAGGTTGTTTGGTAATTTAAGTGTTTATTTTTGCTGTGGGTGGTATCATACTCCTAAAGGATTTTTTTTTTAATTGTTAGTTTTTTTTTTAATTAAGTGTTTATTCCTGCTGGGGGTGGTGGTAACATACTCCTTAATAATGTCTTTTTTTTAATTGTTTGTAACTTTTTAAAAAACAATGAAAGGTTCGTATCCCTCTGATTCAAAAGAAAAAACGAAAGGTTCTTATCCTTATTTAAAAGGAAAAATATGTTCTTATCATAGGCATCCGCCAATTTCAGAGAACAGACCTCTATAAGAGCATCTCGTTTTTTGAGCTCCTCTTCAAGCTTCTTGGTGACTGCAGAAGAATCCATGCCATCTCCAGTGGCCTTGGAAGGTTCGGTGCTCAAGGATGATCTAACTTCATTCACTTGTGACTCTATGCTTTTGATCTTTGACTACATTGGAAAATTAAAATTATAGCATTCTCATCAATATAAGAATAATGGACTTAAAAATTATCCAGGTCAAGAGTCCTGATATAATAGAGAACCAACCTGCAAAGTCTGAATTGTTGAATCTCGCTGTTGCATCTGCAGTTTCTGCTCTTGCTCCAAATGCAAGAGTTGAGCTACTTGATTTTTAAGCTGAGCATTTTGTTCCTTTTCTGTCTTGTATTTTTCTTCTAGTGAAATGGTCTCCATCTGCACCGAATAGAACACAGTTCATCTACATCACTACTTGAATAAGTGATATGACAAAACTAATATCAACGAGTGAAATTAAAGAAAGAATGCTGCCTAAAAGAAAAACTTAATACGAAAACGAGACTCAAAATAGACCAAAAGTATGCATGCCTCACTACAAAAAATATACAAGTGAACTATTGGACTAATCTATTAAAGTCCAGCATTCTCCAGAATCTTAAATAAACTGCAATGGTTTTTTGGAGTATATGTATATCATCAAATGATATAAATGAATGAAAATAATAATATGATTCTCTTTTACTTCCTATGGGGTCTATAACAAAATTGTGGAATTTGTTAATTCTGCTTCCTCATAAAGACATTTTTTAGGAGACAGAACCGGACAGAAATGGAGAAGAATTGTGTATCAAATGTAGATCCCAAATTAACTCCTTTAAATCTTCCATATAATAGTTTGCATGTAATAAGCAAAGTAGAAAAAGGTGCAACTGAGATCAATGACATTTAAGAAAACAAAAATGAGATTACGTTGAATAATATAACTGTGCAATAAAAATATAGGTTAAGAACCTTTAAATCTGATTGCAGTGTAGAAGAAACTTTCCACGCCTTCTGAACTTCATTGAAGAGTAAAACACACTGGTCATTTGCATCTTTAAGTGCATTTTTCAGTTCCAAAACCTCTTGTTTCAGATCCTGAATTTCTTTTTCCTTGTCATATAACTCTTTACGTGCATCATTTGCCTAAAAGAATTAGAATGACATGAAATTGAAAATTAGATGGATGTATCCATAAAGTACTTCCATTTAGAGAACACAGTTGCCCCCAAATGAAGCATGTTACATCATGTAATTTAATGTATTAGTGACGTAAACAACTTTTTCTTTTATAGTAACCAAGCTTACATTAAGAATAAATGAAAGAATACAAAAGAAACTTAAGAAAAAAACCACCCAACAAAAAGGAGCTAGTAGACGTAAATATCTCAGATATAGGAGCTCATTAGCAACTTCTTGTCATTTATTTATATATAATAAGTTAATTGCTCAACAATCATAAGTTGATGTTGATCTAGTGGTCAAAAGAATCTTAGGGTACTAAAAGATAATGGGTTCAATATATGGTGATCATCTACCTTAAAATTAATTTCCGATGGATTGTTTTTACAACCAAAGGTAAGGTAGGGTAGTTGTCCTGTAAGAATAATCGAGGTGCATGTAAGTTGGCTAAGATACTCACGGATATTATATATATAGTTTAGGGCTCCACAATATGTGTCAATATGATACGATCCCGAGGCCTCTGAAAGTGTACTCGAGGCGAAGCAAGAAGTGATGGAATAATTTATTAGTTATTAGTATTTAAT
>JBBMKA010000026.1:6438096-6459526 GCA_037833695.1 Sechiopsis laciniata | reverse complement strand
TGGCTCTAAGGGAGATTCTCTCTAGAGACTTATTTCAATAAAAGTTGGTAGATTCTATCAATTTTGGTATTAGAGCCGTTTGTCGATCCGGGAATGGTTGCTACGAGGATGGAATCAAGAATGGAGGAACTTGAAGGCACCACCGCCGAATTATTGAAGAAACAGCAAGAATTCGAAACAAAGTTAGATGCGATCGAGGGACGTTCGAGCAATTGCATAATGACATGCAGATATTGTTAGGACGATCGATCTCCGAAACAGTCGAACACCGAAGCGGGCAAATTGGACAAAGGAAAAGGAATCGCGAGCGAAATCGACGATAAGAGAGACGTGGACTGCACGGAAATCGCGGGCGGCAAGGTCGATGGGGCTCCGGATCGGATCGACGGGGTTCGAGACTCCGGCAACATGGGAAAGGGGATGGACCGCGAGGAAGCGAGGTGGAGTGCGGACTGGGGCGCAAGCGACGGCGACGGCTGGAGGGGGGGACCGAGCCGGCTAGGGTTTTCGGGACCGAACTGATTCGGTCTGGTTGGACTGAGCGATGTGGAAAATTCAGGGAATCTGGAATTCGACCGGAACGGAGAATCTAGGTTAAACCGAAGAGGTGTTGGGATGTCCGAAGAGAGGAGGGTACGCTCCAGCTATGACAGGCCGTTAGCGCATGACGGTTGGAACGATCAGGGTTGGGAAGGCCACAGTCGGAATGGGGACCTTAATGATTGAAGGGGCCGGTTTTTTATAGAAGGCTGCGAAAGTTAGAGATGCCAGTTTTTAAAGGGCTGCCAGATGAAGACCCGGAAGGTTGGTTATGTCGTGTTGAGCGTTATTTCTGGGTGAATCGCTTGGCAGAATATGAAAAGATCGATGCAGCGTCACCGTGTACGGAAGGGGAAGCCCTAGAATGGTTACAATAGGAGGAAGATCAAACTCCAATTGCTTCGTGGGGTGATTTCAGGGAATTACTATTGCACCATTTTCAACCGTCGGCAAATGATAACCGATCTGCGAACCTGATAAGTCTGCGACAAGTGGGCACAGTTAAGGAATACCGGCGATTGTTTGAAAAATATGCTAAGGGAATGCGGGATATGAGCACAAGTGCTCTAGAAGGGAAGTGGGAAAGTGGCTTGAAAAAGGAGATACAGAGCGAGATGAGAAAATTTCAACCAGTGGAAATTCAGGACGAAAAGTTATTGGCACAGGCGATCGAAGATGATCTCGCGTTTCGAGCACAATCAAAGGGAAGGGGAATGTCAACAACGTGGAAGGCTAGTATGGGTTCATTGATTACAGGCACCAGAATAACAGGTAGTTCGAATTTGAGAACCTCAGCTTTCACACCAAACCGAACAGATATAACGGGCAGTACTATCCCATTCAAAAGATTAACGGACAGCAAGATTCGGGTTAAAAAAGACAAAGGTTTGTGCTTTCGTTGTGACGAGAAATTTATCCCAGGACACCGATGCAAGAAGAAAGAGTTGCAAGCATTGCAGGTCTTAGTTTTGCGAGATGAGAATGAGTATTTGGAAGACAAAGAAGCACAAGAACCCCAAGAATATGCAGCCGAGGACGAGGACAATCTTGATACTGGAGAAACACTGGACATGGCAGCATTATCTTTGAATTCAATGGCAAGTCTGAGTTCACCAAAAACCCTTAAGATCACGAGTTCGATTCAAGGTATAGAGGTAGTGGTTCTCATTGATAACGGAGCCACCCATAATTTTATTTTTGATGTTATAGTTGCTAAGCTAAGGTTGCCTATTAAACCGTCCATTGTTATGGTATCATGTTAGGAACTGAGGATTCAGTGAGAACAGCCAGGGTGTGTAAAAATGTGGAACTACAATTAGATGAATTGAGGATCGTTCATGATTTCTTACCTTTACCTTTGGGTAGTGCAGACGTAATTTTTGGAGTAGCATTGTTAAGGACATTGAGCAAGATTGAGGTTAATTATCACTCTCTGCAAATGAGTTTCGCTATTAGTGATTGGAGTATTGAATTACAAGGGGACCCCCGATTGGTGAAGGCTCAGGTGTCACTGAAATCGATGATGAAGTCATTAAAGCCAGGGGATCAGGGTCTACTAGTCGAGCTGAATTTGATAGAAACAACTAGACCCTCTTGGGAACACATGGGAACCCTTCCCAATTTAGCTCAGGTACCTTAAGAATTACATACTTTACTTCAAAATTCTCCTATGTTTGAGTCTCTGACCGAATTACCGCCGCATTGGGATTGTGACCTTTCTATTGAGTTGAAGGCAGGGAAGGATTCAATAAACGTGTGACCGTACCGATATCCACAGTATCAAAAGAATGAAATTGAGAGGTTAGTGTGGGAAATGATCATAGCGGGAATTATTCGACCCAGCACGAGTTCTTTTTCAAGTCCGATTTTATTAGTGCGAAAGAAGGATGGTAGCTGGCAATTCTGTGTGGATTATAGGGCTTTGAACCAAGTTACAGTGCCAGACAAGTATCTGATACCGTTAGTCGATGAGTTACTTGATGAGCTTCATGGAGCGACGATTTTTTCAAAAATCGATTTAAAGGCAGGATATCATCATATCAGGGTTACACCGGCAAACAGTCATAAAACGTCTTTTAGAATTCGCGAGGGACATTAATAATTCTTAGCCATGCCTTTCAGATTGAGAAACGCTCCTGCTACTTTTCAATCAGTTATGAATGAGATATTGAGGCAGTATTTGCGTAAATTGGTGCTCGTTTTTTTTTACGACATCCTCATTTATAGTCTGAATATCGAAGAGCACCAGGTCCATCTGACTAAGGTTTTCGAGGTGTTACAGAATCACTCTTTTATGGCTAATGCAAAAAAAATGTCAATTTGGATTGAACCACAATGAGTATTTGGGGCACTTCATATCCCTAGAGGGCGTGTTAGCAGACCCGACTAAGATTGAGGCAATGGTCCGTTGGCCAAGTCCAAAAAATATTAGGGAACTCAGGGATTTCCTTGGGCTAATTGGATACTATAGGCGTTTTGTAGCTAATTATGGGTCTATGGCTTTTCCATTAACACAACTTGTCAATAAAGGAAAATTTGAATGGGGTCCTGTAGGAGAAAAAAGTTTCCAATGTCTAAAACATGCGATGAGTAGTGTGCCCGTTCAACAGTTGCCGGATTTTGATCAATTGTTCGTCGTAGAAACCGATGCATCCAGAATTAGTATCGACGCGGTTTTGATGCAATAAGGGCAACCGATAGCCTATTTCAGTAGGGCCTTGCCAATAACTCACTGTGTGAAGCCTGTGTACGAACGTGAGTTGATGGCCATAGTTTTTGCAGTTCAACGATGGCAAGCTTATTTGTAGGAGCATCATTTTGTTGTGCGCACTGACTAAAAAAGTCTTAAATTTTTGCTTGAACAACGCATCATGGACGATGAGTACCAACGGTGGATTGCCAAACTAGTAGGATATGATTTCCATATTGAATATAAGAAAGGGTTGGAGAATAGGGCGGCTGATGCTCTTTCCCAATTACCAATAGCATGTGAATTAGCCATTCTGAGTTATGTGGCGGGAGTGAATAGAGAAGTATTCACCCAACAGGTAAAAAATGATGACAAGTTGGTGGCTATTTATACTGCTTTAACAACTGGTGAGACTGGTCTGCCTGGTTATTCTGTGGTGGGAGGTGTGCTATTATATCAGGAGCGCCTAGTCCTTCCTCCTACATCCCCGACAATACCTTTATTATTGCTTGAGTTCCATGGGGGGCTATTGGAGGACACTTTGGAGTCCTTAAGACATATCAACGACTAGCCAAAGAGGTGTATTGGCCAGGAATGAAGTCTAGAGTGCAAACGTTCGTGGCAGAATGTTCGGTGCGTTTGCAAGCAAAACATTTGTCTCTATCTCCAGTAGGGTTGTTGCAACCGTTACAGGTTCTAGAGAGAATTTGGGAAGACATTTCGATGGACTTTGTAGAAGGCCTTCCGCGATCTGAAGGTTACGATACTGTCTTAGTGGTGATCGACAGGCTGTCCAAGTATGCTCACTTTCTACCTCTTCGGCACCCTTTTTCAGCTCTGACTGTTGCCCACATTGTTATTAAGGAGGTGATTAGCTTACATGGGATACCGAGGAGCATTGTGTCTGATCGTGACTAGATTTTCACTAGTATGTTATGGGAAGAACTATTTAAGGCTTTGGGAACCAAACTGTGCTGCAGCACTACCTATCACCCCCAGACCGACGGTAAACTGAGGTAGTTAACCATTGTTTGGAGTCTTATTTGCTCTATTTTGTGATGACACAACCCAAGGCATGGAGTAAGTGGATTCCGTGGGCCGAGTTCAGTTATAACACGTCTTTCCACTCGACGACGGGCATGTCACCCTTTGAGATTGTTTATGGTCGAACACCACCACCTATTTCGGGTTATGATTATGGAGCCAGTCCGTTGGCAGAGGTAGATTCGCTAACGAAGGACCGTGATTTGATGTTGGAGACAATGAAGTCTTCACTATTAAGGGCACAGAAGTCAACGTCTGACTGAGCAAATGCTAAACAGCGAGACGTGCAGTTTGCTATTGATGATTTAGTTTATATTAAACTTCGTCCATACCGTCAGTCCTCATTGGCAAAATTCAAGCATCCAAAGTTAGCACCGAGATTCATTGGGCCGGTTGCATACCGGTTGGAACTACCCTAGAATGTGAAGATTCATCCAGTTTTTCATGTGACTGTACTACGAAAAGCAGAGAGGTCCTCAGTTTTGGTCCTACCAAGCCCGGCCAAAGTAGGAGAAGATTTGTGTGTGATTGTACATCCGAAGGCTATTATGGGCATACGAGAGGATCCTCAAGATAGTGTTTCACGCTAGGTTTTGATACAGTGGGAGGGCTCAGCTCCAGAAGATGCCACTTAGGAAAACGCGACTGACTTAGAGCTACAGTTTTCGGATTTTCACCTTGAGGACAAGGTGGCTCTTTGGGGGGGCAGTATTGACACGATCTCGAGGCCTCTGAAAATGTACTCAAGGCGAAGCAAGAAGTGATGGAATAATTTATTAGTTTTTAGTATTTAATTATTAGTTGTTATTTTAATTATAGTTGGCTATTTATTATTATTAGGCCTTATTATTAATCAGGGTTTCTTTTAGGATTAGGAAATAGGATAAGTCTTTAAAAAGGATAAGTTAGGTCATTATTTGCATTCAATTATTTTGTAGTCATTTGAACTCCTTGGCTCTAAAGGAGATTCTCTCTAGAGACTTATTTCAATAAAAGTTGGTAGATTCTATCACAATATTGATGACTATAATGAATGGAATAGTTATGAGTATTCTCTAGATATTCATCCTCACTGGTTTCCAGCATATTCTTACTGCTCACTGCTCACCAATCAAAAAACAAAAGATCTTCTCAACAATATTTAGAAGCAATATTTAAGACTTCAGATCAACTCCCGAGCCGGGGTGAAACATAAAAATGAACAAGTTTCCCAATTCTATCGTGTGCCTTGTTTTGTTTTTTCTCCATGTTAAAGTTAACTTATATCAGTCCCCAAGGGGTAGCGCAGTACTCGAAGGCTTGGGTTTTGAAGGTGTGCTCTCCTCAGGTATCAAATTCAAAACTCACCTGTTACTGCAGACACCTCCAATGTCTACGTTCCTCCAATGTATCCTGGTGCATGGCCTGGGAACGGGCGTGGTTATCCCAGAAATAGTGGAGCGAAGCTCCGATTTTCCAATTTCCAAAAAAAAGAAGTTAACTTATATCTTTCTCTTCAATGAGAAATCTTCTCTATACAAAAGAATTATGCAGTTCAAAAATCAAGGTTTTAAAGACTACTGAACGCTCCAGGCCAACCCATTCCACAAAACTTGTTTCATCCATATTAAAAAGAACTAAGATATCTCGTTCAATAGCACACCAGGTGATAACAGTACTGAATATCATCTAACATGTTGCCACATTCAATAAAATATAATATATGTTCAAACTTACTATATCCCTCCATTTTTTAATTGTATCTCGATTTCCAAGACTTAGTACAGCATTTCGTGCTCTTGCAGAGAAGTTTAATGATGATAGCGTCTCTGACAAGTTTGAAGCATTTGGACAGAGGTGGACAATCATCAAAGTTTTTGAATTCCCGCCTGCATAAATTGAGCATCTTAAGTAAAAGAAACCAGGTCTAACTCATTCCAGCAGCCTTCAAACAATGATATGAACCATTAATTGACAAATAAAAAACAATTAATGATAAAAAAAACGTGCAAACTTTTCTTGCTAATTCAAATTTAGAAAAATAAATAAATTAATTGTTTTTAGAACCAAGCTAGTAGCGACATGGTTTGGTGTTTCTAGCCTACATAACTTCCTAACCAAAAAATAGTCTTACCTATCGAGTCTGCCAGTATTTTTGTGAGCACTGAATTTTCATATGGAACGACTTCCTTCTTAGAAGTCAAAGATGACAAAACATCTCCCAACCTACAAGAGAAGTATCATAATATCTGCAGTGAGGTTATTGCCAGAAGCAAGAATTTTGATACGTGTAAAGATCTATTCATTCATTGAAAAGAAGTTGGAGTCCATGGATCAACAACCATCGTTTCATATTCCTACAAGTTAATTAAATATCAATGTAATTTGAATTTGGGCCGACATTAAATTTAAATCAACTTTCTCATTTAATTTCATATGATGAAAATCACAAGAAATATAAAGCATTTTAAAAACCAGACTCTTGTTTAATTCTATGAATTGCATTCAATCAAAACATGCTAGAATAATTTAGAAACTAAAATTCTTGAAAGTTGAAGGCAATAAATCCATCCAATTAATCGAAAAAGAATGCTTCAAGGCTCAAACTGCTCATGAAAAGACCCCATGTGCAGTTGTAAGGAAAAGATTACTACTAAGAAGTTAAACATACGCTGAAAGTGATTTCATGACATGCAGCAAATCCGTGACCCTCTCTCCACTATCATCTTCCGTAATTGAACCCTCACTGCCAGCCAAGTCTAAAAGAGAAAGCTTGCTATATGTATTTTCACTTGTGATCAGATTGGTAAAATATACATGTATCGTAATGCACCTGCAATAGCCATTTTGAAGCCTTGTTGTAAGATGAGGAATATCAGCAGTGAAACTACTGAAAATAAATATACAAAACAGATATGAAAATCAGATATGAAAACCAGATTGAAATATGATATTTTTTTCCTTTTCCTTATTTTTCGATCAGAGTGATATTAAAAAAAATTCCAAAGACTTTGCAACCCCTCCACTATAGCAGGTTTTTCTATCAGACTCTCCAGTAGACTTACGGTACAGATGTCTAGAAAGTACTAACAAATAAATATGGTTCCTTGTACCATTACATTCTCCAAGTTTAAACATTTTTGTTGAAAGATGGAATTCAAATTCTCTAAATTTTTCATTTAATAATGAACCCAACAAGAGCTTTAAATAGAGTACAAGAGATGATCTAATTATAAAACTAAAATATAATATCTAATCATAAAATGAAAAGATGACCTAATAATAAAAGGAAAATATTCTACCTAGTTATAAAAGGAAAAGAGAATAATATTTAATCTAAGCCTAAAAGGAATAAATAATTAAAAAATGTGAAAATACAATTATACTAAAAATAACATAAACCAACACTCCCCCTCAAGCTGGATTGTATATGAAATACAAGCCAAACTTGAAGTTAAATTTATCAAAGTTGATCATTGTGATGATGATCCGCCAATTGAGATGATGATGTGAATTGGGATGATGAGTGCTGTCAGGGCCAATTGGATGAGTGCTGTCAGGGACAAATTGGATGAGTGCTGCTAGGGACAAATTGGATGAGTGCTGCCAGGGCCAAATTGGATGAGTGCTGTCAGAGACAAATTGGATGAGTGCTGCCAGGGACAAATTGGATGAGTGTTGTCAGGGACAATTTGGGAATGCTGGTCAGGGCCAATTTAAGAATGTTGGTCAGGGCCAATTTGGGAATGCTAGTCAGAGCCAATTTGGAAATGCTAGTCAGGGCCAATTTGGAAATGCTGGTCAGGGCCAATTTAGGAATATTGGTCAGGCCAATTTGGGAATGCTGGTCAGGGCCAATTTGAGAATGCTAGTCAGGGCCAATTTGAAAATGCTAGTCAGGGCCAATTTGAAAATGCTAGTCAGGGCCAATTTAAGAATGTTGGTCAGGGCTAATTTGAGAATGCTGGTCAGGGCCAATTTGGAAAGGAGATGTCAAGACCAGCTGGAAAAGGAGATGCTTGGGCCAACTGGGAAAGGAGATGCATGGGCCAACTAGGAAAGGAGATGTCAGGGCCAGCTGAGAAAGGAGATGTCAGGGCCAGCTGGGAAAGGAGATGCAGGGTCAACTGGAAAGAAGATGCCAGAGCCAACTGGGAAAGGAGATGCCAAAGCCAACTGGGAAAGAGATGCCGGAGTCAATTGGGAAAGGAGATGTCAGGGCCAGCTGGGAAAGGAGAATGGAGAAAAAATTCATTTGAAGGATTTTGTAAAGAAAAAAAGTTTTGAAAAGAGGGTAGAATATTGGTAGTGAGATTTTGGATTTTCTAGAGTTTTATAAAATGAGAACATAGAGGTTTGAAGGAATACATTCTTAAAGGATTTGAAGAGGAAAGAAGAAAATTTTGGAGAAAAATTTGAAAGAAAAAAAAAACACATAGAAGAAAGACATGATTTTGGAGATTTTTTTTGTTGGGAAAAAAACGAAGAAGATTATGAAGAAAAAGGAAATTTAGATGGGGAAGAGAAAAGGTTTTGAGAGAATGATTTTTTTTTTTTTTCCCTAAAAGAGGAAGAAGATGATGAAGAAGAAAAATGGAGCACTAGAGAAAAAGTTCATCCGGATCGAAAGGAAAAATTTGAGTCTCTGATACCATATTAGAGAATATGTGGTTCCACCTCAAAACCAATTGGCTATGAGGGGAATAACCCATATCTCTTATGAATGCTTGTAGCACTCCCCACTTTATCAATGTGGAACAATTGTGAGATCCTAACATGGCCTCAAGATGGTGCCTCTTTTAGACTCACCAATCTTGAATCAGATCTCAATTTCATTTTTATTGGATCGATACTCATTTGGGCTTTATGGCTTTGATATCATATTGAAAGATGGAATTCAAATTCTCTAAATTCTTCATTTAATAATGAACCCAACAATAGGTTTAACTAGAGTACAAGAGAAAATCTAATTATAAAAGTAAAATATAATATCTAATCATAAAAGGAAAAGATGGCCTAATCATAAAAGGAAAAGATTCTACCTAGTTATAAAAAGAAAAGAGAAAATAATATTTAATCTAAGTCTAAAAGGAATAAATAATTAAAAAATGTGAAAATACAATTATACTAAAAATAACATAAACCAACAATTTTAAATCAAAATTACAAGATGGAACAATAAATACGTGCATATCATAAAATACAAAATTAACTTAATTGCAATCAACAATTCAATTGGAATATTATCTTTCACATAGCTTAGACCCATCAAAAGTTTAAAAGTTATATATAATACTGAAATGGCAACAAAAATCCATCTAGCAATAATAGAGTAACAAGTGGGTGCAACTTGAACTTTGCTTATTTTAAGAAGGAATTGAAATCAGAACCTAACACATATCCATCTAGCCAGGAAACATGCAACACTCCATTAGGTAATAACCGAGATAGATTTGTTTGACAAGAATCACAGAGATAAAGTAGGGCTCAACTACCTCAACCCACGAGCAAAGCTCCTCGACCAGGTAAGATCAAACAACCAAAAACAATGCACCATTCAACACACCCAGGACCGTGAATACCAAAAAACTTAAGTGGATAATAAATTCAAAAGAAGAACCAGGTTCAAACCATACAAATGAGAAACATTCAACTTCGATAAATCATTTCCCCGTGCATTAAATGCTGCTTTCAAAATTCTTGAGAAGTCCAAAGGGTTGTCTACTTTTTCTTGCACAAGTCCTGCAAACAACTCCTGCGAATCGACATGGAGATTCGAAGCGGTGACTGATTCGGCTAGCAAATCCCTGATCTTCAAGAACATGAAAGGGGTTCAATAGAGTATTGCATAGAGCTCAAAGAAGAAATCTAAAACTATAAGCAATTTGAAATGAAATTTACTAAGGAAAAGAACCTGTTCATTATAGAGCTCGTAAACAGTAACAAAAAATTTAAATCGAGAAGTAGATGTTGAATCAGAGTTGGCTAAATCAAACAGCTCCTCAAAACAACGAGCATATAAGCCACGGTCATGGCTGGATCCTTCCTGTGCAAGAAAAATAATAAATTGAAAAAACAAATCTACCAACTCAATAATTCTCATAAATGGCTGTGGTAGTAAGAAAACTATACCCATATCTTTTTATGGGACCATTGTTTAGCCTATTTTACAAAAAGTTAAAAACATAACAAGGAAAATACAATATACAAGTCCTAACTCTCAAAAAGTTGAACATCCAACTTATGATCCTAAAAGGGGCTTGTATTACAAGCCTATACTCGTATAAAACTACATATGCAAGAAACAAACACTGAGAGACCAGAAACATTTGATAACCAAGCTCATTATTTGAAAAGGTTAAACAAATTAAAAGAAAAGCTACACTCCTAATATTAGTACGTTAACATCTCTTACGTGGAAAATTGAATGGAAAAACAGTAACCATTTGCGGTGTGAGTTTATGACTATTCATCAGATGCTCAAATAGCTCTTTTGGCACTTACATAAAGATATAAGGGATGTGGCTGTAAGGGACCCAAAGCCAAAAACAAAAACAAGATGTAATATATTGCTATATCAAAAGGAATTACAACAGTACAATAGCCTTTCGAGAGGTTATCTTTCCCAATTCCCGCAATGGTATTCCTATGAAATGATTCCGATGAATTATGTCAAACCACCAATCAACTCAAAACTTAAGTTGGTGGGTTGGAGTAAATTTAATTATATCTACTAACAAATTCACCTTCTAATATTCCTAACACTCCTTATTTATAATCAAGATACTCCTAAATAGTTACCATTATGCCCTAACTACTATTCTACTAAGTGATCCTAGTACCTCTAGTAATAAACTCTAAAATACAAACACATATTTCCAACACTCAAGCATCCTAAAAAAGGAAACCCTTGCAAGACAAACATAATCTACAATCTTAGGCATTAAGATGCCCATAGTAGTTAGCATATATAACAGCCCTCGACCAAAAAAAACATATTAATTAGCAAATGCCTAATGAAACAAACAAGTTTGGTATTAAGATGTATCTGCGTCTGTAGGCGAGAGAGTGAAAAGGGAGAAACATAAGTCAAATGGAGGAAGATAGGAGACTAACCATGGTGTACGTCTTTCCTGAGAATGTTTGTCCATAAGCCAGGATGGAAACATTATGCCCATCCAAAGTAGACTGTACATAAGGCTGAACATCACAGAACAATTCAGCTGCACATGTAAATCACAACCCTAGATACATTAATAACACGGCTAATTTTTCAAGGAAAACACAAGTTAGACTGGATGGGTAGGGGGAACACACATTCCTTTCACCTTGTCCAACATGAGGACCATAAACTCTGTCAAACTCAAAATCCTTTTTCGGATTAGAAATGGTATCATCACCAGTGATGATGCGAACTGTGCTTTCGTCGGGAAATTCGACAACAGAAGGACCTTCCTCCTCAAATGATGGTCTAGTCCGACAAAAAACTTTTATGTTCCCTGAAATTGATAAACCAGTTATTGTTAAAACTAAATTTTACAGGTTGTCAAATTTATAGAAAGAAACCTCGTGGAAACTGAGTGTACCTTTAGCTGTCAACAAGTCATCAAACAACCTTCTTTTCTCTTCAATTAGTGGACCGATTCTAGCCTGAGTTTCAATGGCCACTCTATCTGATATTCAAATATGGGAACACTTTAAAGACTACCAATAACTGTACTTGAACAGAAAATTTTAACAATATATAGCTTTTGAACAATGTACGCCAAAATTAAACAGTTGAATGGTTCCCGTGACAATTGTCTCAAATTTGAAAGGCTACAAACTACAATAATCTGTAAATCTCATAACAGTATGCAAGGTATCTACGTGATTTTAAATCTAGAAACAAGGAACTCGACATGGAAAATAAGTGAGCCGAACAGCTCATTGTCTAACCTAGCTTACGGGTCTTCTCTGCAAGAACGCCAAGATATCGAGTAACTCGATCCAGTTTTGCATTTGAATATTCTTGTAGTTCACTTGCTTCTTGTTTCAACTCTAAGTAATCTTCTTTAGCTAGCTGTCAAAATAAACAAATAACTTGTTAACGAGTACAAGAGAAGAGACCGATACTGAGGTCCTGAGGTCCGTATATAGTCTGAAATGCCACGGAATTTCAAGAACAGAGACTTCAAGGGACCACATGAACAGGCAAGCCAATATATCCACGTGATTTTAGAATAAATTAGAGATCTAAGAAAACCTTAAATCTGCTTCTAAATTCTTTTTTTTTTGGAAGCTCGCTCGACTATACCGGGGTAACCACACCCGTCTCTAGGCCAGGCATCGGGAGACACGAAGGAATAGAGACACAGGAGGTGTCTACAAATTATTGTCACATGTGAGTCTCGAACCTGAAACCTTGAAGGGAGCACACCTTCAAACCCCAAGCCTTCGACCATTGCGCCACCTTGGGGACGAATCTGCTTCTAGATTGAGAAATAGATCTGAAGCATAGCAGAGAAATGTATGTGAGGTGTGTACACAGAAAACTCGAATACGGAGGCAGAACTTCTCCAGTGCTCTAACATCCAATAGTTTCTTTTAACCAATTCCTGAAAATGAATAGGAAGTAGAAACCAAAAGCGGCTGAGAATTCCAACTCCACCACCTGTGACCGTCCATTCATCATATCTCAGCCGGCCAATGTGATTACATCAAACACACACAACCAAACCACGCATGCGTTCACTTACACTGCACATGAAATCGCATCGCCTCACAAAGAACAATTTCAGTCAATACATACCCTAAAAACATGTTACCATGTCCCTCGCAGAAGCAATCTATCGAATTCATAAAGATATGCACAATTCACCGAAATTCTTAGCTTGGAAATGGCAGCAACGTTCCAACACGTCGACGCAATGCCACTTCCAAGTAAACAATTAAGAACTCAATTCAAACACAATGCCACTTCGCAGCATCAAATTACAAACAATTAAGAACAACGACGAGCAGAAAACTCAGAAGAAGAAGAAGTACCTTAACTTTGTCGTTTAATCGCTGAACTTTGACGGCGAGTGAGTGTTTAGAAAGCTCCAAACGAGGAGAAGCTGAAGAAGACGAAGAAATTGAATACCTCCGAATCAAAGGAGCGCCTGGCTTGAACTGATCATCCTGCTTCAAAGACGGCTTCCTCGGCTCAAACCCGCTCACCTCCCAGTTCCACCGGTTCCTCGGCTCCCCCATTCCGATAACCCTAGAAGCTCAAACTACCGGAATCCAAACACGAACTCGCCTCAGCTTCAGCCTCTTCTCTGGATTTGTCTCTTCTTCTTCCACTGATCATTCGTCTAATCCTAGAGCTTTTTTAACCATTAATGGAGGGAGAACGATTTGGTTTTTTCCCGTTCGGATGTTGCGTTAAACGACGCCGTTTTTACCGAGGGAGCTTTTAATTTGTTTTTCAATTTTCTGAAATTATTATAGGACAGAAACGCAACACAATGCAGCTTTTGAAACCAGCCATTTCATTTTGGCTCACACAATATTCTGCGCTCGTTATCACTTCACGTCTCGCTCTCATTTGTGATAAGGCGGAGCACGTGATCGCCGCGTGTGGATTGCTTCATTTCTTTCCCTTGCTGAGCTGGCATTGTGGGTTCGCGTTTGGTGGGCCATTTATTTGGGCTTAATTTATTGTCTTAATGGGCGGCAATGGAGCCCGAATTAAATCATTCCTCGCCTTTATTTTGCCTCTTTTGGTCTTTTTGTTTTTTTTTTTTTAAATATATTTTTAGTCTTTTAAGGTAGGGATCAAATTTTAATTTGGTATTTGTATTTCAAAATTGAACCTTGTTACATTTGAAATTTTAATAACATCATTAACAAAATTGTTAGTTATATAAAGTAATTTTGATTAAGATGATTAGACTTATTTTAAATTTTATTTTAGTTTTCATATAAATTTAATTTTTTTAAAAATAAATATAAAAGTAAACTAAAAAAATGTAGTTTAAATGTCAATGGTAAAAGTTTTTTTTTAATAATTAAAGGTAAAAATATTTAATTTTGAAATTTATAAACAAAATGAAATTAGGGACTAAAAAGTTGTTTTTTCCCTTCTTATATTTATTGTTTTTAATAATTATTATTATTTATTGTTTCCTTTTTGGACGGTGTTATATTTAATTTCCCACCTGTTATGTTACTAACTCCCAGAAAGAATTTTGTAAAATTAGGGTTTATTTGATTTGGGTAATTTTATTCGATCTTAACAGTGTGTTTAATGTTCTTTCTTTAGACATACTCTAATTATATCTTGGTTTGAAGGTTTTTTTTTTTTTTAATACATATATCGAGGGAGGAGGATAAATACCGATTCTCGGAATTAAATCTATGACGTTGATGCTGAACTGGTTTACAACCAAACAATGAAATCATTACGTCACTCACCCGATTATTTTGGTTTGAAGATAATTGCATGGTTTTTGTATCTAGTTTGATTTACTTGTCATTTTTAGCTGTTTTTCTCTCTTTGTTTCTATTTTCAGCACTTGACCCAAAAAAAATAATGAGTTTCAATATGATTTTTAATTATTATTTAACTAATAACTCCATCAGTATTTGAAAAAATTTGTACAAATGTTAGAAGAAAAAATCAATTATTCCAAAATTTGATTCAATCTCTACAAATTTATAGGTCAAGTGAAATCTGAAACAAATAGGTTTAATGAGTTAAATATTTTTTAAAAATTTTGTTATAATTAAAACATATATTAAAATTTACTATCTATACCGAATTTTCTATTTATTTTAATCAAATGTCTGCCGTCCTTAATCCATAATTTGTCAACAAAATCGAATGCGGCAATATATGTATTCTAAATTAGTCATATTTGTTAGTTTTTATTTTTTTAGGTAATTTGGCTTCAACAGTTACTTCATGATTAGATGTATAGGTTCTACTGAACCAATAGTGTGATGTAATAACATAATTGAATCAGATCCATCAAAATCGATGTCCATTTTATTAGAGATCAAATTCTCAAAGATATAAAAATCAAATGCGTTCTAACAAGTAGGGAGTAAATCGATTGAGGGGAGATATTAAAGGAAACAATCATTTTTGGCCCATGGGAAAAACAGCCCAAGTGATTATGAGCCCAATGACTAGCTGGAAAGCTTCTAGAATAATTCATTTTATAGTGGAAAAAAACTTTTGTCCTACCTTTTTGTATATATGACATATTAGATTCGACATAAATCTATTTTACATATAACTTCCGCATTTTGCTCCTTCTAAATAGAAATCAATTAAATATCTAATCAACCAGAATCGCATATAAAAACGAACTTAAAGCTAGGACATCTAATATTTATATACCTAGGCAATAATGATAACAAGAAAGATACAAATATTGAAAATAAATTAACAAAATATACCATAATTATAATAAGAAAGAAATTTATAGTTATAACACTTACTTCAATGTTTTGCTTAGAGCTCATCAAGCTTTGGTAATCACTAGAACACAAATGTCTAGGTCAAAAGAAAAACTATAAATATGCATTCTAAAATGATAATGAGTAAGTTTTCACACTAGTTACGAGTTGAACCTGCAACTTTTTACTTAAAAAACAAACATTCTATCCACTAAGCTACAAACACATGTTGACAATATTTTCAACTTTAGAGATTTTAGTTTGAATCACACAACCTAAAACATTATTTTGTATTGAATAAAAAATATGAGTAATGAGCAAATTTTATTAGTATAAATCAACAATATTCAAGAGAAAGTCAGGGAAAAAAACAAATATGCAGAAAGAGGAGGGAGGAAAAGGAAAAAAGAGATATAAATAATAAACACGTCATATAAGAATGGAATCTACGATTTTCTATTTAGAAAAGAAAATGATCTATCCAATGAGCTACATTCAATTGATGATAATAATGATAAACAATTGTTTTATAGTTACAAAAATTAACTACCAATTAGAAATAGAAGAGATAAAAGTCAAACCTACAACTTTCTATTTAGGACATACATGTTCTATAAATTGAACTACCAACCACTTAATGATATTAATCATAATAACCAGATTAAACATTAGTTAATAGAATATATATTTATTATAAATCATAAACGTGCTACGTAGGGGTCCAACCTGCGACTTTTTGCTTAGGAAACAAATTATCTATCCACAAATCTACAAGCGCATGTTAATAATATTCTTGATTTTAGAGACCATAATTTGAATCACACAACCTCAAATATTATTGTGTATAAAAAAAAATTTTAAAATTAAAAAAGAAAAAAAACAGTCATGAGTAAATTTTGTAAGCATAAGTCAACAATATTGGAGAGAAAGTTAAGAAAAAAAAAACAAATGGGAAGAAAGAGGAGGAAAAGGAGAAAATATATAAAAATAATAATCACGTCACGTAAGAGTCGAATCTATAATTTTATTTAGGAAAAAAAACACTTTATCCAATGAGCTACATTCAATTGATGATAATAATGATAAACAATTGTTTTAGGAATAAAACCTACAACTTTCTATTTAGAAGACGGTCTATACATTAAACTACCAGTCATTTGATGATACTAATCATAAATAACTAGATAAAAGATTAGTCAATGATTAGGTATCAAGAATGTATGAATAATTACATCGAAATCAGTTATTGATTATCATTCATTCGTAAATAACTATATTCAAACGAGTTGTTGTTTGCAATCATTCTACAAACATTAATCATTGTCTGCACCCCAAATAACAACCTTTAATCGAGCCATTACTACAATAACCATTTATATGTAATTAGGGGGTGATTAGATTTTGGTGAGGACAGGAGGGGGAAAGAGTTGGAATTTCTCAACTCTATGTTTATTTTTTAATACATCAACATTTTCTCAACCCCTCTTCTAATATTACATCAAATCTTTTATATAATTTTATTAAATGTCACATAAAATATTTTTCTAATTTTCAAACATATAATATGAAATAAATTATCTTTTATATAGACTTATCGAATATCACATCAAATATTTTTTAATTTTCAACCACATAATATAAAATAAAATATATTAAATTTATCAATTAATACAAATATGCAATGATTTCATTAAAAATAATAATAATAATAATAATAAATACTTTTCAAACATCTTATTTCCAAAACATCAATCCACAGACAACTGAAATCCAATCATCTCCTTAATCACTCAAGATAACATCCCTCAATTACTCATCCAAACATCTCTAAGGGGATGTTTGGTCCACCAAGAATAAAGGAAGAAGGAGAATGAGAATAATTCCTCGTGTTTGAACATCGAGAATCATTCCCTCATAATCACGTTTTCCAAAAATAATTTTTTCCATTCTCCTCCTAATTACTTTTTATCATCTCTCTAACAACTTTTCATACATCACATCATTATTTTTCACTTTCATGTATTCTATTTTATTTTTCTCATAATCATTATATTTACCTCAAACACAAATAATCATTCACTCATTTATTTTTATTCTCTTTTTAATCATTACCACTCCTCTCGTCCAAGAGCCACTCTAATTGAGAACGGAACGAACGTGAGTGAAGTGAAGACAGTGGGGGAGCCCAAGTAGAAAAGCAAAAGGCTGAGATTAACAGAGCCGTAGCCGCGTCAGTGAGGTACCGGTGGGTGAGGTTAAGATAGGGAGAGCGTGATTGTATCCTAAAAACAGTCCTACAGATTTTCAGGAACAGATTCGGCCGTAGCCGATTAGCCGTGACAGGGCATGGTCCTTTCTGACACGCTTAGCTTACTCTTATTTCCCATAAAAATTAATATTACTAAATTCAACTCCATACGGATCTTCCGGCCATGGCCCCCCCTTTAACTTCCATTCATGTAGCCATAGCCAGTTGAACCACCAGAGGCTACAACTTAGAAGCAATGTTATTTGACTCCAAGGACAGACCTTTTTTTATTTATATATTAACAAAAAATAACGACAGACTTATTCTTTTACAAAATTAAACTCAGATGCTAATTTTTAGGTCGTAGAAAAAAAACACAAATCTTCTTCATTTTTAAAAAACTAGTGATAACCTAAATTTATTTCAGAAAAAAAAAAAAAAAAAAGCTAAATCATCGAACATACTCCTAAACTATATAGTTTGTATTTAATATGTCCCTCAACTTTAAAAGGTTTCATAAAACTTTTTAAACTATAGAAAAAAAATGTTTCACATTAACTTAAAATAAAAATCTTTAAAATTTTGTTTCAAAAATACTTGTGAACTTTTAAAAAATAACATTCATATCTTTATCAAATACCCTAACATAAAATTGTAAGGAAAAAAATATATTCATAAAAACTTAAATTGATGAAATTTTGAATTTAATATAAAACTGTAAATATGAAAATTTAACTCTCATTAACACAAATAATTTTTAAATAAGATTTATTGGTAATCCATGTATCTAAGAGTTTATTTTTAACTCTATAATCTATTTAAACTTTCAAGATTCTTTTTATTAGTTTAATATGACATTAAACAAATTTTAAAGTACATTACACTTATATCTACAAAAATAAATCAGTTAGTTTGAACTAAGATTTCTTAACTTTCTATGATAAATATATAAAATAAAGAATAAAAGAATAATCATAAGAAAAATATACCGAAAGAATAATTTCATCATCACAATTCACACTAACAATTTAATTAGTTTTCAAAAAAAAACAAAACAATTCAATTAATTAAATTATCATCAATATTCACATAAAAATAATTTTAAGAATATACAGGCAAAAAATTTCCTATTTGAAACACAACATTAATATTTTTCATAAAAAAGAAACTAAAGAAAAATATAGTTTTTAATATTTTTTAGCCAAAGGGTGATTTTTAAACTTTTTTAAGATGTAAGAGTATTTTTTAAAAAAATTCATAATTCGAAGGCATTTTTTAAATAAAATTCTAATGATTTTCATTCAAATTTAATTCATATTTAACCGTAAAGACATTTTCTTACCCGTTTATTAAAATTCAAGCATATTTTTGAAACTTCTCAAAATTTAGGGTATTATTGACATTAACCCCACAACTCAAGAGTATTTTGATAATTTAGGCAAACAAAGACAGATATTAAACACAAAACTTAGCAATATTAGTCTAGGTATTTGATTTCTCGCCTCCACATCTTGAGCTAAATAAATGTAACCAGTTAAAAGGGATGACAATCATTCATGGATCTTTCTATTGATATGATATAGTGTATTTTGAGTATAAACTTTCATGATTTTAATTTTTATTTTACTCAATCGGTCTCATATCAATAGAAATGAATGTACTTTCTCCTAAACCCAAGAACTACCATGTACTTAACCAATGTGTGAAATTATTTTTTTTTTTGTTTATATTCTTGACAATCCTCTCCTCTAATGAAGTATATCACATCTAGCATTCTCTATCACATAGTCACACTTAAGCACACATTAGTTCAAACTACGAATCATTTTGAATTATACTTGAGTTAATCGTAACTCGATCACAAATCAAACTTAAGCATACCTTAGTTCAAACCACGAATCATTTTGAATTATACTTGAGTTAATCGTAACTCAATCACAAATCCATCTAAATGATGTTTGAGCACACAACAACTACTCATTGAGGCAACCTCTAAGAAGCACTCATCACTATAACACTTATTTCATAAGCAATCCACACTGGAGAACACATTAGGTGGCACATTTCAAAACTACTTCCTCCTTACACTAGAGCACATAACACCTACCTCTCACCGAGTCAACATTTCAGAAGTACTCCATATTATAATACACATTATTAGGTAACTCAACTACAAATTTCATTACGATCATATGTGATGCATCTTGAGTCTCACAAATGCTTTGTTCCATACTCGAGGATACATGATTAAGTTATGATATGAGTCGCTCTAATACCACTTGTTAAGGACGACAACCCGACCCTAGAAAGATCTCCACATTCATAGGATATTATTGTAAACTTTGGACACTAATTGATCTCGTGATTTAGTTTTTGGTTTCACCCCAAATGTTTCATATGAATGAAGATGGATGTCTTCCCTCTTAAACCCCAAGATGTACCTCATAATTGATGTGAAACTACATTTTGCTTGTATTTCAAACGAAACTAATATTTTTCATGTTTTTTATAGATATTTTACACTTGGTTCTCCAACTCAATAGTTGTCGGGTGAAGTAATTGAGCCATCTATTTCTAGATCGATAATTGACGCCTTCACTAAAATTAGGTTTATAAAAATAAGCTTAATTCAATGATAATTAACATATATCTTCAATCATATGGTGGCAAGTTTGAGTTCTCTATTAAATATATTTATATTTTGTATGTTGTGGTATTCAAATTTTTATATTATTAAAATAATTTTGTTTAAAATTATATTCGAGCTTTTTGACATTGCAACAGACTTAAATCTGGTCTTTAAAGTTTGGGAAATGTTAATGATTGTCTACTTTTTGAAAAATAAACCATCAAATGTCTACTCATTTTTTGCATTTAAATCTATATCTACTTGTAAGAGAGAGATTTTTACTCCCCACAATACTCCTCCATATCTTACGAGAGTACCTAATTAATAATCAATGTTGTTTAAAAAAAATCCTTCACACACACCTACATTTGAGGAAACCTTTTAAAAATTTGGAAAAATTAAAATTGAAAATTGAAAAAATTCGTGAAATAACCTACATTCAAGGAGATTTTTTCTCCCATAAATATCTTCAATATCTAATTATTTTATTTTGAATATCTTATTCTTTTTTAATGGGATTTGAATTAAGTTTTTTTATTAAAAAAATTAGATTTTATACTGAATAACTACTATATCTCTTATTTTATTGTTAATTCAAATTAAAATTTGAAAACATTTCTATATAAACAATATTGAATGACAGAAAGATGAATTTTTAGAGAAAAAAAAAAAGAAGTTATGTCGCCTAACCACATTCCACCTCACCGGTTGATGATCAGAATTCTACGATCTTTCCCTTAACGTCGATTGTCTCCACACTCACGATCACTGATCATAATTCTACAATCTCCAGCTGTAACGGCCCAGTTTTCCTTTCCGGTTCTCCAGGTTTGTTTCTTGCTTGGTTCGGTGGTTCGGTTGGGCCGTTAGG
>JBBMKA010000026.1:6422420-6433046 GCA_037833695.1 Sechiopsis laciniata | reverse complement strand
ATTTGATCTTTAGTAATATATATCTCTATATTGTAATTTCATCTACTAATGAAATTGTCTCTTATCCAAAAAAAAAAAAAGTTTGGGGATTCCTTTTTCTGTTTGATTTTGTAGTTTATCTGCAGTGTTTTTGTGACTGAGTTTGAGAATTTTTCGTTGTTTGTTTTTGTGTCATCACTTTGTGGCTATCAATTTAACTTCATTGAATTAATTTGTCATATTCAATTTTTTTTCTAAAATTTTTACATCCATAATTTATTTTCATTTGTTTTATTATTGATGAAAAATCACTTTTTTATTAGTTTTTATTTATGATTTATTCACTGATTTATGGACCACTTTCTAATTTAACTTTGAGGTATTAATTATAAAATTTGTACAAAGTCGAAGTGTTAAAATAGACGAACTCAAAAGTTTATGAATTGGAATCCAAGTAAAAAGTTGAACTTTTCTGTAATTCTTATATATTCTATGTCTACAAATTAATGTCATAAACGGATCTTGAATTGAAACTTCAAAGGAGCATACGTTGAAGCTCGCACATATTCAGAATCATGATTAAACATGTTTGCTCTTTTAGGCAGATGAGGGGTGAGGAGCTCCAAACGTTGAATATAGAGGAACTGCAGCAGTTAGAGAAGTCACTAGAGTCTGGATTGAGCCGTGTGATGGAGAGAAAAGTATTTCTCCTTTCTTTACGTTTCGTAATAAAATCCTCTCTGTTCATCTGATATACAGTTTTCTCCGCTGTCCTAGGGCGAAAAGATCGTGAAAGAGATCACTGACCTTCAAAGAAAGGTAATTAACTCTCTATTAGAAGAATCTATTGCAATCTTCTTTCCTATAATACTTGATGATAATGTTATGCGTTTAATTTAAATGATAATCATAAATATTAGTAATACATTTAAATAACTTTAAAATTTAGTAGCATATCTTCCAATTTGAAGCGAAGGAAATCATATCATAGCTTTTAAAAAGGTTACATTTGGTGCACCCAAATGAATATGAAAACCTACTGAATTAGTCAAATTTAGAAAGTAATTATAAATATGGTCACTTTTAAAAAAAATTAGTGAATATAATTCTCAGTATTAATGAGGTATAATATGGTACTAATGGTATTTACAAGATTAAAATGTATTAATGATTATGGTTGCAAATCCTTTAAAATTTATCTATTTTTGTAATTATATCAATACAATTGGAAATGAATATTATTCTTATCATGGTAGATGTGTATGGTTCTGTTATTTATTTGGCAATTTGAAGCATATGTAAACACAAAATCTTCTAATAGTTTGAAGATAGAAGTGAGGGCATTAGGGAAATTAGTTATTGAAATTCTGTTATAAATAATGTGTAGATAATGGTTTGTAGAAGATATGGTATATTTTGGTAAATCATTCTTTGGTAGATTGATTGTGAGGATTCTAGTCCTGTCTGATGATTGATATTGTCATCTAATTTCTGTTTTTGTTCGATTTGATTTTAGTATTTAATAACCTTACACATTTCAATCAATATGATTAAAAAAAAATTCGTACAATAAAAGATTGTATGATTTGAACCATACACCTCGTAGCTATTAACACATTCAAAAGCTAAATTCAGAATTTTATGTGCATGCAGTCGGCCGAGTTGCTGGAAGAGAATAAGCGACTGAAACAACAAGTAAGAATAAACCCTCTTCGCAGCCTTATAAATATGTGTCATTTACTTCCCTTTGCAACTTACAGCCACGGGTGGTTGCAGGCAGAGAAGATGAATCGCGTGGTGAGGAACATGGGGGTAGAGCCCGAGGTCTTGGTCGTGGAAGATGGCCAATCGTCGAACTCGGCAACCGAAGCTTGTGTCTCCAACTCCAATGGCCACCCTCAAGATCTGGAAAGCTCAGACACATCTCTGAAACTAGGGTAACCTCATTACCATTCCATTAGAATTGATTTCAAATGTATTCAAATAATGTTCATTGGATTAGTCGAGTTTTGTATGATTCTGTGGTCTGTTTATACCCCATGGTTGCAGGCTGCCGTATTCCGGTTGATTGTGATGGGACAAGAAGTTGAAGTCACTATAGCTAGTAACAGGTAGTATGTAAACATCACTATACCCTGAAATTTGGGTTTGTTGAGTAATTGGAATCTAAAATCTAGCTCATCTCAACTTGATTATCATAATTCATGTGACTCCATTGAAATAGTTTTGATGAATCTAGTTAATTATGCAACTGGGCTTGATTTAGGGGATGTTTGGCCTGCCGGGAAGGGAAAAGAAGGGTTCCTTCCGGGCGTTTGGCCAAGAAGGAAAAATTTCCTTGCCACACGCCCATATATCCCGGCGCCTGGATCCCGCACATTTAATATATATATTTAACTTCTTTTTCTTTATTTGTTGTTTTTCCTTTTTTTTAACTTTTTTTTCTATTTTTAATTTAACTTTCCTTCGTCAGCTTTATAGTTAAATATATATGGTTTTCACTTTCCAAATAATTTCTTTTCCTTATATGTTTTTTGAGTCTTAATTTAATTTCAGATTTTTTTCCTTTCTAATTTTAGTTGTATTTTTTCAATTTCTAAATGAATGTTTTTGTTTTTTATGATTAAATTATCTGTATTTTATATAATTTATGTTTTATTTTAAAATTTAAAATTTATTATTATTTTTAGATATATCATGTTTTTTAAGCAATATAGATAATTTTCATGCATTTAATTTTTATCAATACACATTTACACGAATATATTGAATATATATTAATTTTATTATTTATCAAGCTTTTCTAAATTCAAACATTTTTTGTAAACATTTCTTAAAAAAAACATTTTTGTTAAAAAATATAAATATATATTTATAAGAATCTAAGATATAATGACTCAAAAGTTAAAAAAAAAAAAGTTCAAAATAATTAAACTATTTAGTTTTTATTTTATTTTTTTTAATATTATCCTTGTGATTGGAGTTTCTAAACTTAATTGTTATAATAAATATTATTTTCTTAGAATAAAAATAATACTATCCATTTATTTTGATTCATTGTTTCATTTTTTTGTAACAATTATCAAATTTAAATATTTGAATTTTTTATTTCATTAATTTAATAATTTTGATAATAAAAGTATATTAAAGTTTAAATTTCATTTAAATAATATATAAAATAAATGTAAAAAATTGATATATTATGAATATTATAATATAAATATTAAATATCTATTTTTTTATTAAAAAAAAAACATCATTTCATTTATTTTTTCTTTCCTTCCCATCTCATCAAATATCAGCTTATTATTACTTCACTTTCCTTTCTTTTTCTTCCTATCAAACACTTACTCTCACTTTCCTTCTTTTCCCAATTCACTTTACCCAAACATGCCCTTATAACCTTTGTGTATGCTAGTGGTCCCGTTCTAGTATTGGTTTGTTTTACTCTAGTAGATGCTTGAAACGACATCGTTTTCTTGTGTCATTGCCCGTGGTCTGTATATTATCAGATATCAGTCATAGTTTTAGTTGGTTAAAATGTTTGTGTTCGTTCAAATTTTGGTATTAATTCTTTCTAATATCTTATATGAATCTATGTACTTTCCCTAGAGTTGATTGGATTTAGAGGTTGAGGGATAAGAGGAGGAATTGTCAACTCCATGTCTGTTTTTAGTGCACTACAGCTTCTTTCAACTCTTTGTCAAACATCTTTATTTAATTATATTAAATCTTATCTAATTTTTAATTTTTTTTTCCAATTTTAACATCACATCAAATTTATTTATTTTATATATTTATATATATAAAATAAACATTACATTAACTCATATCAATCTTTCATCTTCCCTGTTTTTATAACATCAATTTTCAAATAAGTATTTTATCTCTTCAAATCCTATTTTCTCTTCCTCTCCTCTCTTCTCTTCTACTCTCCTAAACTCCAAAATCCAATCACCCCCTAGAGTTTAAAATGAATTCTTATGAATATTTTTAAATTGATTCAGTAATATTAATAATTTATAATAAACAATTAATATTTTACAATAAAAAAGAACACAACTTAAACACATTTCTAAAGTTTATAAAATTTTAATTACTAAATTCATAATTTCAGTGTATTGACATATTTTTGATCAAGTTGAGAAGTTCAGATAGTCCATTAAGTAATATCTTTAAACTAAAAAGAAAATAAATCAATTCAATTTTAATTTACTACTCATTTTCTTTATGGCATTTTTTGACATATACAATGATGTCTTGTAAAAGTAAATATAAAGATATAAGTATCCACATTTTTTAAGAATTAAACTACATTTTTCACTTTGTCAAAAGGATTAGACAGTAGGGAAATTATCCCTAAGAGCGAAATTGGTCTCCATACACCACTCGAATAAAGAACAACCAAACAGGAAGAATTCACGAAAAAATTCTAACGAGATAGCAAGCAACTCCACACCACAATCTCAACATAAATGGAAGATTAAATACCAAAAGGAAAGACCATAAACTATAATCATTATTGATATGATTGATTTCTAATAAAACCTTGGAGATAATCAAACATGCACGAAGATTATTAAGGTGCATGAACCGAGTAAAATAAGATAGAGAGACTTTAGTCTCGTAAGGTAACCTAAACGTTCTCCAACATGAGCTCTTGTTCACATTTTCTTTAGAATTTTATTTACTCAACAACTTCTTAGAATGCTAGCATAAAATCACATCACTCCAATTCGAAATAACTAAAAAAAAGGGGACAATATTTAACTATAAAATAAATTGCAGACAAAGATTCAAATAGAGGAGGCCCTAAATTCGAATATAGTCTTGTCTAGTAAAAGCCCAAAAAACCCACTCCACTCCAAATGAGAGTTTCCTCATGTTTCCAGCTCTGAATTTCTAAACCAGCTCCACCAAATTACACAAAAGTGTCAATTCAAACTATTCATAACAAAACTCATTTGCGAGAGAAAAAAATTAGAACTCCTAAGAGAAAAAAAAATCTCTAAAAAAGCTAAAGAGTCACAAAACTATTATTATTATTATGAATAATTGTGACAACAATTAATAAAGTATAATGGGAGACAACAAATTTAATAGTTTACGTCGTGTTAACTATTTTTATGGAGAGCAAAATTTGCAACATAATTGAAGGCATAGGTGAGACATCATCATCGAGTATTTGCTTTAGTACGAAGCCATTTCTAAGGATTGATAAAGAAATTCAAGTCTTTGTAATAATTAATGATTATAAAGGGGAATCTCTCTCAAACCTCGTAGTTGGGGATTCATCTGTTCATTTATTTATTTATTTTTTGAGAAACACATCTGTTTATTTATTTAATTCTTAACTCTGCATAACCTTACTCCTATTGCACGCAACTCTTTTCTAGATCCAAGCAGTGCTTGCAAACACGTGCCATCTCATACTTTTATCTTTATTATGTAGTTTTCTTACTTCATAATTAATAGGCTAAATTATAAATGCCCTTAATTATAACGTTATTGTCAAAATTATCCTTGAATTTTTGGATTTTTGTAAAAACACCCGTGACCTTTATAAAATATTTCAAAAATATCTTACCAAAACTATTAAATTTTAATTAAAAAAAAAACGTCAAACTTTCTAAAGTATAAATAAATATATCATTGATCGGCCAACAAAAATAGTAGTTTAATGACATTAGTATTCATCTAAACCAAATAGTTTTGGGTTTGAATCCCCCACTTTCTAAATATTGTAATCTCAAAAAAAAAAAAAAAATCATTAATCTTAATTAATTAATTATATATATATATATATCGTTGATTTATTCTGATTTTATTCTATTTAATTTCTTCCTTAATTGTATTATTCTATATGTAATTGTAAATTATGCCTTATTTGGAGAATGAAGTTTTTCCTATAAAAGAAAGGTCATTGTAACATTTTGATACATCGATTCAATAATATAGAACTTATTTCTATTCTAAAATCGATATGGTATCAGAGTTGAAATTTTAGAATTTTTAATCGTGTTGGAACCCTAGCCGTCGTTTCTAAAACGGTACATCCTACTTCCAACCGATTTCTTCAATTTTTCTTTCTCCTTTTTTCCGCTTTACTTATTAAAAGACTCAAAACCTCAACAACTGAAAACTTCCTACTACCATCCTTTATCATCGCTGCCACTTCAATCTCGCCGGAAAAGTACCACCGACAACTAGAGTTCGTTTCTCGCTTCTGTGATTTTATCGTCACTGCCACTATTTCTCTGGGTTTCGCAAATCACCAGAAATTTGTGACAGAAGCGGTGTTAACAGAGTATGATGATCAGAACAAATGAGTTTTTTGTGTTGGGGTAAAAAATCGTGAGTTGTGGGCGGAAGAAGACGCATAGATCTCAAGCTGGTTCAACTCCTTTGGTTTTTGTTGTGTGGGCAAAATCAGGAAGACGTCTCGTTGGATTTTTTTTCTCTACTTCAAAAAAGAAGTATCGTTCTTCTGGTATTAAATTTAAAATTTAAAAAGGAAAAAAAACTATGATTTTACAGCTTTATTGTTTACAACTGTTTTATTTAAATTGCTTTTCCAGTTTTATTCTTTACAGCTGTTTATATAAATTGATTTTACATTAAAATTCACCTTATTGTTTTTAAATTAAAATATGTGGTTCAATCATTAAAATTCACCTTATTATTAATTTAATAATATTTCTTCTTTTGTTTTGTCTTTATAGAAAAAATTTAAGAAACAACTGGTGATTTTTTTTTTACCTTTTTAACTTGTTTTGGCTGTTTCGTCACCAAAATTAGACCCGTGATCCGTACAGACATCGATTAAATCTGCGATGATTATTGTTCTAATTGACATTTTTCGTCAAAGGTTAAATTGTCACATAGTCCGGCTCTCCGTGTCGTTCAGTAACTGTGACAGTCAATTCATTTGATCATTGTTTGAATTGTTTTTTTTACAATTCCTAGTTATTTGGTGTATAGTTTTAAGATGGCATACTATCAGAATTTGATTTCTACCGTCTATGGCTTACGTAATGATCAGCTTCTTTCTACGACTAATATTAATAGTGCCTTTGCTGTTGACAATAGTTCTCTGAGTCAATAGCAAATTCATCTACTCCCGAAACTGCTAAATATCACATCGTCATCTGGTAATTCTTGTGTTTCCTTGACACAATTAGGTAATTATCCTCTGACCTTATCTTGTCTTACTTCATCTCCATGGATCATTGATTCTAGAGCATCTGATCATAAGACTGCTTCTTCCCAGTTTTTTTACCTCATATATTCCTTTATATTCTCAAGAAAAAATTAGAATTGGCGATGGAAGTTTCACTTCTATTGCAGGAAAATGAACCATTTTCTTAAATAAACCTTAACTTTAAAATCTGTTCTTTATGTCCCTAAATTAGCTTGCAACCTGTTCTCTGTCAGTAAGATTTTCAAAGACGCTAACTGTCGTGTTACTTTCTTTCCTACTTAATGTATTTTTCAGGATCAAGAGTCAGGGGAGATGATTGGACGTGCTAGAATGCTGGACGGACTCTACTATTTCGAAGAGGAACCATCCGGTAATAAAAAAGTTCAAGATTTAAGTAGTGTTAGTTCTTCTCCTATTAAAGAAACTATTTTACTTTGGCATCGTAGACTTGGTCATCATAATTTTTCGTATTTAAAATATTTATTCCTAGACTTATTTAAAGGAATTGATTGTTCAACTTTTCATTGTGAAACATGCACCTATGCTAAAAACCATCGAAATACATATGTGTCAAAACTTTACAAAGCCTCCAAACTTTTTTACTTAATTCATAGTGATGTTTGAGATCCATCTAAAATTTCGACTCGTAGTGGAAAATGATTGTTTGTTACATTCGGGTTTGTTTGTTAAACACAAAATCTGAGGTTTAAGATATTTTCATTTTCTTTTATAATATGATTGAAAATCAATTTCAAACAAAAATAAGCATTTTACACACTGATACTTGGACTGAATATTTTAACAAAATTTTAGACACCATATAAGGGGATATCTCACCAATCTACATGTAGAGATACTCTTCAACAAAATGGTTTTGCTGAAAGGAAAAATAAACATATAATGGAGGCTACACGTGCACTTATGATTTCTATGCATGTTCCCACTTATTTATGGGGTGACACAGCCCTTACCGCTGCTTATCTAATAAACAGAATGCCTTTTAAAAAATTGTCATTTAAAACCCCTCTTAGCATCTTTAAAACTTTTTTTCCCACTGTTAGATTGTACTCAGATTTATCAATTAGAGTTTTTGAGTGTACTACTTATGTTCATCTTCCTCATTTTACTCGGTCAAAACTTGAACCTCGTGCAATTAAATGCATTTTTTGGGCTATTCCTCGAATAAAAAAAGGTATCGATACTTTGATCCTTTAAATAAAAAATATTTTGAAAGTATGGATGTCACATTTGTGGAGCATGAATCATTTTTTAAACCAAATTTTCTTTAGGGGGAGAATTCTAACCTTGAAGAAAATATTTGGGAAACTCCATCTCTCCAAATTATTAATCCTAACAATGTATGTCCTAGTCTTTCTATGCCAGATGTAGAATGTTCTACTTCAGGGGGAGAGATACTATTGACTGATCTCTCTAATCCTGTTCCCGAGCTTCTGGTTTATACTAGAAGGGCATCTATTCAAAATAGTAGAGATCAGACAGTGGACTTCTCACCGCATCAATCCAATTCTCCGACAAATGATACTGAAAGGTCAGGTAACTCCTCTTCTTCCAATGACATTGATATCAATATTTCTTCTAATAACCTTGATCTTGATATTCTTATAGCTCAAAGAAAGGGAGTCCGTAATTGTACGAAATACCCAATTGCCAACTATTTATCATATCATATATTGTCTGAAAACCATAAAGCATTCACGTCTAGGATTAATGACCTTTTTATTGCAAGGAATATAAAGGAACCCCAGAATGATTTGAACTGGAACTTAGCAGTTATGGAAGAGATGAATGCGCTCAACAGAATGGTACTAGGGAAATGGTAGAGAGACCGAAGAATAAAAAGACAGTGGGATGTAAATGGGTATTCACTATAAAGTGTAATGCAGACGGTAGCATTGAACGATACAAAGCCAGACTCGTTGCTAAAGGCTTTACTCAGACTTATGGAATTGACTACCAGGAAACATTTGCTCCTGTTGCTAAGATTAACTCGATTCGAGTTCTACTTTCTATTGCAGTAAACTCTGAGTGGCCATTTTATCAACTAGATGTGAAGAATGCATTCCTCAATGGTGATCTTGAGGAAGAAGTGTTTATGGATTTTCCACCTATAACTGCAAATTAAAGAATGCATTATATGGTCTCAAACAGTCTCCTAGAGCGTGGGTTGAACGCTTCGGGAAAGTAATGAGAAGTTATGGATTTCTTCAGAGTCAAGCAAATCATACCATCTTCTATAATTATATTGGTAATAATAAGATCGTTGTTCTTATAGTATATGTAGATGACATAATTCTTCCAGGCAATGATGAAGATGGGATGAACGAACTAAAGAAGAAACTAGCAAATGAATTTCAAATCAAAGACTTAGGAATGTTGAAGTACTTCTTAGGTATGGAATTTGCCAGGTCAAAGCAGGGTATCCTAGTTAATCAGAGAAAATACATTCTTGACTTATTGGAAGAAACATGATTACTTGGATGCAGAACAACATAGACTCCTATTGAGCCAAATCTAAAATTGCAAGCAGCAACTAAGGAAGAGGTGAAAGACAAAGAGCGTTATCAGAGACTTGTGGGAAGACTTCTTTATCTATCTCACACAAGACCAGACATTGCATTTGCAGTAAGTATGGTAAGTCAATTTATGCATGCTCCAGGCCCTAATCATTTTGAAGCAGTCTACAGAATTTTAAGATACTTGAAAGGAACTCCAGGAAAAGGCATACTGTTTCAAAAACATGAAAATTTCAATATTGAAATTTATACTGATGCTGACTGAGCAGGTAGCACTATAGATAGAAGGTCTACTTCAGATTATTGCTCATTTGTTAGAGGAAATCTGGTTACTTGAAGAAGTAAAAAATAGAGTGTTGTATCTAAAAGTAGTGCTAAAGCAGAATTTAGAGCGTTAGCTCATGGTATTTGTGAAGGTATATGTATAAAAAGGCTTCTAGAGGAACTGAAGATTACTCATGCCTCACTTATGCGAGTCTATTGTGACAACAAAGCTGCTATCTCCATTGCTCATAATCCAGTTTCTCCATGATAGAACAAAGCATATTGAAGTCGACAAGCATTTTATAAAAGAAAAGATTGACACTAGAGTAATTTGCATTCCCTACTAAACAACTACCTAACAAATTGCTGATGTTTTGACGAAAGGACTCCCGTAGTTACGCTTTGACAGAATGATTGACAAGCTGGCTATGAAGGACATCTTTACACCAGCTTGAGGGGGAGTATTGATTTATTCTGATTTTATTCTATTTAATTTCTTCCTTAATTGTATAAGTTTATATGTAATTGTTTCCTTATTGTAAATTATGCCTTATTTGGAGAATGGAGTTTCTCCTATAAAAGAAAGGTCATTGTAACATTTTGATACATCGATTCAATAATATAGAACTTATTTCTATTCTAAAATCG
>JBBMKA010000026.1:6398024-6422320 GCA_037833695.1 Sechiopsis laciniata | reverse complement strand
ATTGTTAACTAATCTTAAAAAGCATTTTTATGTTTTTTAGTTGAATAATAATTCAAATTGAAGAATTCAAATTCATGACATTTTAGTTCATTGACTCACATATACACCCCTAAGATAATAAAAAACTATCATATTGAATTATCAATCAACTTTTAGTTTTATATTTTGTTACTAAACATATTAGTAACATGAATCAAGCAAACAATAGTAAATTTTAAAAATTTGAACAATATTTACCATTGAATAGATCGTTGAGAGTAGTAAAAAATATATTTACGTGAAATTTGTAAAAATATATTATTCTAGAAAATAAAGAAATAGGAAATAGTAGGATATGATGGCTTTATTAAGCAAACAAAATATATTATATAGTATTTAAAATATTTGTTTCCTAACACAAAAATAAAAAAAGAAAAACTCATAACTTCAAAATATTTATTTATTTTTCTTTCCTTTGCCTAACTTTTTTAAATTTTGCTTATTGTTTTAATTATTTTTTAAAATATTAACTACTTAGGAAAAAAACAACTAAAATGTCATTTTAATCTATTTACTTTCAATTTTGTTCAATTTTGATTCTTTTACTTTTAAATGTCAAATTTTAATATTTATAACGATAATAAAGCTAAAATTTAGTATTTATTGTTAATTTATTACTATATTTTATTTACAAATTTATCTCTATTAATTTTTCATAGTTTAAGAAATATGTTTACCTGAAACTTTTTCTTAAAAAAAAGAGGTTTTTATGAATTAAAATTATAATTAATTAATAAATTTTTATTAAATAATTCCTTTTAAGATCGAATCCTCAAACGTAGAATTAAGTTGGAATACAACCAATGAACCAAGTCAACACACTATTGACTTTTTCGATAGAGTTAAAATTACTTTTGAAAAGATATTTGAATATTGATGTTAGTCGAGATTAAAAGATATGTTTGATGAAATTTAATGTGAGATTTGATAAAAAAAAAAGTAAAAAAAATAAAAAATAAAGATTTGATACACGGTTTGAAGAGTGGTTGAAAAATGGTTAAGAGTGGTTGTTTACTACAAAAAAAACAAATGTTGAAGAGTGGTTATTAACCACCCCTCATGTCCAAAAACAAACGTAGCCTAATAAGTTTGCCAAATTACTTGTTGAATTATTATTATTATTTTGTAGAGCTTTGTAAATCTCTGGTTAAAAAGAGCTGAACTTTATCCTGTCATGTGAATCCTGAAGATCTACTAGAATCTACTTGAGCACCGTCCAATCATTAAAGCCGGAGGATCTTCATCCTACCCAACAAACAAACATACTCTTTGTTGAATAGTTTCCAACGGTACAATCACTTGTTAATGCCGTTACATAAACACTATTCATATCATCAATATGGTTAAGACGGGCATTTTTAAGAGCTCTTTAAGTGTTTGCTAAAATACTAATAAAATCAATAACTCAATTCACGTACGTTTGAATCACTATTGCGTCTCCACTTCTCTATTGTATCTCTGAGTGGATGGATAAGTAGTGTTGTTACGAGTATTAGGAGAATGAAACTCCGACTCTTGGTCATTAAAATAAAACTCTCATAAGTTTGTGTTTTCAAGAGGTGGCGTAGTTGGTCAAAGAATTGGATTTAAAGGGTATGTTTTCTTTACAGTCTCAAATTCAAGTCTCACTAGTTACGTAAGATAATGATTACTAATTTTAAAGATAATTTTTCCAAGAAAATATTTTTTGAACTAAAATATACATATGTATTTGGTAAAATCTTCTTGGTTAATATATAAATTTGAGATATGTTTAATTTTATTTATTATTCCATTTTAATCTATAAATGATTAAATGTTTAATTTAAATCGTGATCGTTCGGGCTAGCTTGTATGTACCATGATTATTGTCACGAGACATACTAATTCTTAGGTAGGCACCTATCACAGATTGAAATCATCACTTCGTGATTATTTAAGATCCTCTAAATCACTAAACCACTATATGATGGTCGTTCAATTTTATCTTTAAACCAATAAAAGTTCAAAATGGGCATTTGCTATTTAAAACGGGAGACGAGAGAATAGTGAACCATTATGAACATTAAAAATTAATTTAAAACTTTTTTTAAAGTTAAAAAATAAAACAAACGTGAAAGGAATGATCAAATATTAATTTTCTTCCTCGAAAAGATTGGTGGCAGATGATTGTTAATAATAAGGTCAACTATATGGTCTTATACTTTTATCTTAAAAATTGATATTTGACTCTCATTTTATTTAAAAGTAATAATTCAATGTAGGATTTATGATGTTATTCTCAAATTGAATTTTAAAAAATATTTAAACATAACTTAAATATTGATACTTAAAATACAACCCAAATTAGATCACGACATCAATTAAACATGATCTAAACCTAAAAGCAAGTAACAAATGGGAGTGGGAGTGTTGCAATAATTAGAGTCATTTGTGGAAAACTGACTGTCGGTGCTCACATTCACAGTAGCAAATATCCATATAAATGAATCCAATAAAGTGGTCATTCAAGCAGGTGTCGAGCCAACAACAGCTCGTCAAATCCATAATCAAAATCACACCTTCTTTTCATCATTTTGCACTTTATAAAGAAGAAATGTTCATCGGGTGGGGACCGAAAGTTTCTGGCCCCGTCCCCCAATCTATTGTTAAATTATGTTAAATCGTCAATCAAGCAAAAGTTTAAGTTAGTGGGACTCGATAGTTATATCAATCAACACTTTTTTCGATGGTGAGTTTTGAAATTTGAAAAATACCATACAAATAAAATGATTTGATAGAGGCAAAAAATTTAAGTACGTGAATTGGATAATTATATCAACCAACAAATGTGAATGGAAAAATTAAAATATAAACAAAGTAAGATTGGGTAAATGAAGAGATGAAAATATATTTTTAGTCTCTGTTTAGCTTGTGCATACATTTTTTCTCTCCATTCACTCCCTCGTCCTCGATTTAATGAGCGTGATATCTCTAAACATTTATAAAATAGATGAACAATTTTTCTCCACAACAATTAATCTTGGGTGTAGGAACGAGGACAGAAGCCGAAGCTATTTTCACTTGACGAAAATCTTTAAATCGCCAATTTGAAAACGACCCGTTTTGCTCTAATCAATTCATCTGAGAGCTGTACGTATGTCCATGTGTGTGAATCAGATGCCTTTACTTCTTCTCTTATAACCCATTATCATTTCAGTAAATTCTCTAATCTCTTTCATTACAATCCATTTCCGCTTCTGGGATTTGGCGTTTGGCTTTCGATTGGCAAAACCCATCTTCGAATCTGTGTTGGTTTCGAGTTTTGGTTATGGGATTCGATTTTCAGTCGAACAGAGCTGGAGCTCTGGCTGGTGTTTTTGTGCTGCTTTTCCCCGTTTTTCTTCCGGGTTTGTTTAGCCCATTGTTTGGTCATGCTTCGGCTTCTACGTTTTCGGTATATTTCTTTGATTCTTTGAACTATTGATTTTCTTAGTCTTGTTTGTTTTATTATTTTGCAAGTGTTTGGTGTTTTTGATTGTAAAGGGTTTCTGTGAAGGGAAACTTTTGTATCAGTGGAGAAGTGGAAAATCTTTTCCCCTAAAGATACTATATAGTGACACTTTTCATTTATTAATATTTGATTATGGTTTTTGTAACATAAAAAAATGGAATATTGGTCCATAATTAGTTTAGTTTTAATGCCAACTCTGGTTAAATCTAACCTGATTAGCAGGGTTTAGACAAAAGAATGGATTATTTGCTCTTTTTTTCTTCTAATCGTACAGTTTCTTTCTCCAGTGGAAACTTTTGTTATGAGTAGTAAAATTTGACTAGTGGGTGTATTATGCATTCCACTTAGGCTTTTTAAGTTTTTTTTTTTAGTTCAACAATAATTGGATGTGGAGATTCGAATTCATGAGTTCTTGATCAATGACTTACACTTATGTCGGTTGAGATATTATGTCGATTGAGCTATTGACCTTTTTTTTTTAATCAGTTTTAAAGATAACAATTGATGGTTTAATTGGATAACCTCTTGTAGGAATGGAACACTCCAAAGCCCAGGCACTTGCGTCTGCTGAAGAGTGCTTTACAACGCCAAAGTGTGGGTAAAAGTTGATTGATACTTAAAGTAAAGTTGTTTATTCTTCAACTATATTCTCTTATGAATGGGAATCTCATATTTGTTAAATCCTATTTCAATGACAGCCTAAACAAGATCAATCTGATTTATGGACTCCTTTAGTTGATGAAGGGTGGAGGCCTTGTGTTGATTCTTCTAAAGCTTCCTGTAAGTCTTGAAACATTGAGTTGTAGGTCTCAGAAACTTCCCATGTTTTTGATGTATTCAGACATGGATTAAAATATTCATTTTGGTCCTTGTACTTAGGACTTCATTTCGTTTTAGTTTGCGTACCTTCAAATGTTCAAGTTTAGTCCTAAGACTTTCAATAAATCTTGAAATTCGTATGAAGTTAATTGATTGAAATTGGTTAGAAATAACAACAATTTTCATGAAATAAAAGACAATTTACATATTCCCAAAATTTATGCTAGGAAGGCTTTTTATGAATTCAATGACATTTAAGATGTGGATTTGAACTTATAAGTTTATAACCCCTTGGTTATTAGGTTATACATGCCGTTAGAGTTGCTCTTGTTAGCATACAAGGAAGGCTATTAGAGACTTTTTTTAAAAAAAGGAAAAGTAATAATAAATTAATGGTAGGAACTAATTTTAACCTTTTTTTAAAGTACATAGACTAAAATAGAATGAAACCCAAATCAAAATGGTATTTTAACCTTAAACATATTACTTATTGAATTACTGCTAATTCATGCTTGTTTGTTTATATCCTGCAGCACTACCAGGGAAGTCTGAAGGATATATCCAGGTGTTTCTTGATGGAGGGCTGAACCAGCAAAGAATGGGAGTATGTGTTGCATTAGAACTCTTACACACTTTTTTTCATCAAACATTTATCAGTACATTTTTGTTGTTGGTATACTCTTAAATTTTTTAAATACTTGATCCACATGTAGATATGTGATGCAGTGGCAGTTGCAAAGATTCTAAATGCAACCCTTGTGATTCCCCACCTTGAGATAAATCCTGTCTGGAAAGATTCAAGGTACTCAGAAAAGTTACTCTCCGCGATATTGTTCCATTCTCATCTATATGAAAAAATTATTGCAAGATTTTTTCCCTTATCCTTTATCTTTTGGAATCTGCAGTTCTTTCATCGATATATTTGATGTGGATCACTTTATTAATGTCTTGAAGGATGACATTTCTATAGTTAAAGAGCTGCCAGCTGAGTTTTCTTGGAGTACTAGGGAATATTATGCTACCGCCATTCGAGCTACTAGAGTCAAAACAGCTCCCGTTCATGCCTCAGCCAACTGGTATCTGGAGAATGTCTTACCGGTACTACAAAGGTTGGTATTGAAGAGTAACCATTCCGACATTGTAGGACTGCAAGTGTATTAGCTTGGTTTCATAGCTGCACATACAGTTAATTACTTCATTTAGATATAAATGTGATAAGCTCTTACACAAAACTGAGAAATGAAATTGGCAATAAGACAGAGAATGGTATGGAAGTGGGAAAATGATGGGTTCACAAGAATTTTCGGGTGTGGTATAAAGGGATACTCATAACATAGATGGTATACTTGGATATGTGGATGTCTTAAACTTTTGATTCAAAGTTTTAAAATACTTTTGGGATATACAAAACATAGGTACACTTGGTTCTGTGAATGTCTATAAATTTTTATTCAGATTTAAAATACTTTCTAATGATTGTATGTGCCACAAAAATTTCTTATTATTCTCTGATTCTCTCTGTGTTTTAAGCTCTTTGTCCAAATTAATTATTCAGCTATAGTATTGCTGAAATTTGATACTATCTTGGATTTACATCATTCAGCTACGGTATTGCTGCCATTGCACCCTTCTCACACCGTCTAACTTTTGAGAACTTGCCTGATGAGATACAAAGGCTGCGCTGTAAGGTTAACTTTCAAGCATTAACTTTTGTTCCCCATATCCAAGCATTAGGAGACGCTCTCATCAGTCGGCTGCGGTATCCTTCGGATAAGAGTGAATCAAAGGAGGCTAACTACCTACGCTTGACCACTGATACAAAAGAACGAGAGCCAAGGAAGTTTGTTGTCCTACACCTTCGATTTGATAAGGTATAGCCACCCTTCACTTCTAGGTGACAGATTAAATTGAAGTTAGCTTTGTGCCTCCTAACATTTCAAGTTTCCTAGCGTTACTATCTATCAGACATTGCCTTTCTACGTTTTCTATCTGATTATATAGTTCGTTAATTAAAGTACTACCTTGTATGCAAACAATTGAAGGATATGGCAGCTCATTCAGCCTGTGATTTTGGTGGGGGAAAAGCTGAAAAACTTGCTTTGGCCAAATATCGTCAAGTGCTCTGGCAGGGAAGGGTCCTTAACTCTCGGTTCACGGATGAGGAGTTGCGGAGTCAGGGGCGTTGCCCGTTGACACCCGAAGAGATTGGTTTGCTACTGGCTGCATTGGGTTTTGACAACAATACCCGTCTATATCTGGCCTCCCACAAGGTAGTTTTCTTCTCTGTAATCAAATAAACCAACCAAGCTTGCTTAAATCTTTGGTTTGAAAGTGAAACTGTGTTGAAATGTCTTGAAATGTTGTTCTAAGGTCTCACTGCCTAGTCAGTGAAGGGTGCATCCAGTGGAGGCTCGAGGGAGTGTGTTTTATATTTTCTGATTAAACTTTTTAGGTAATTTTGATCAAATGATGCATTAGAGTTTTATGAGAGGTGTATTATATAAACTTTTTTAAAACCCTCACCCCTTTTACCGAACATTTGTATTCTTACAAAATGGTTTCTTTCCTCTATCGATGAATGTAACTTACACAATGTAAGTGAACCTCGTAAATCTCTATGTTCTTTGCCCCATGCTTTCTTATTCACGATTGTTGTTTATGATTCTTTTGTAACAACTTGGAACTCAAATGCGAAACAACGGGTTTTTAGGTATATGGTGGGGAAGCTAGGATTTCGACTTTGCGGAGTCTTTTTCCATTAATGGAAAACAAGAAGAGCCTCACTTCTCAAAATGAACTGGCTCGAATCAAAGGAAAGGCGTCTTTGCTAGCTGCGGTTGACTACTATGTAAGCATGCACAGTGACATTTTTATCTCAGCTTCTCCAGGAAATATGCATAATGCAATGGTAAGCAAACTTCTAGTTGATGATTATTTTGTCAAATCTTGCTAAAACAAAACCAGTGCTTTTTGTATGTACAATTCCTGCAAGTGACGTATTTATTAAAAAAAGATGATCATTCTTGTACTCTTGATATTTTAACAGGTCGGACATCGCACGTATGAGAACTCGAAGACCATAAGACCAAACATGGCATTATTAGGACAACTTTTCATGAACAAAAGCATCATTTGGTCAGATTTTCAACAGGCCACTGTTGCAGGCCACATAAACAGACAAGGACAGATAAGGTTGAGAAAGCCAAAGCAATCAATATACACATATCCCGCTCCTGATTGTGTTTGCCACACTTGAAATGGTGTTCTTATTGGTGGATGCCATTTTCTTTCACAAAAACAGACCACCTTAAATATTCTGTTGAATAAAACTTGGATCTTCCGACCTGTCGGCCTGATCATATGATGTTTCAAGACCAGTGCAAGGAAGAACTATCGTAGTTTGTATAGATGTGTTATGGGTCTGATTAAGATTTATGTAGTATGTTGTAGTATGCTAATGTCTTTGGATCAGTAACAAATTATCTTGATGTAACGAGTTGCTCTTACTCCTATGTAAAGAAATTTGTTTATACAAAATACATCATCATCTTTGGTGCAGTTTTTTTTTTTTTTTTTTTTTTTTTGAGACAGAGCTGAAAAAGAGTTGTCTTCAAGGGGCAATGGTAAGGGCTTGAGGTGTTGTTGAACTCTTGAGTTCTTTAAGGTATGGGAACCTTGAGATACGAGGTTCGAAATCCACTAGTGAGATTAATTGTAAAAGTTGAATAACTCTTTTCTAGCTTTTCTTTGTAGTGGTGTGAAACTCCAATTCTCAATTATAAAATAATGTTAAAATACTATTTTGGTATTAGACTTAAAAGTTTTGTTCTATTTTGATACTTAAACTTTTAAAGTTAAATTTTAGGAAACGGACTTTCAAGTTGTTCATTTTGGTCCATAGATTTTCAAATGTCTAATTTTAATTTCAAAATTGGTTCAATAATGTTCATAATTTATATATAAGTAAAAAAAAAAAAAAAAAAGTGAATTATTTCTAAAATTTACAGAAAAATAAGGTACTTTTTAAAGAAAAATTAACAAAATTTTTCAATAATAACCAATTTTAAGTTACTTTGAAAGGTTAGATTGTGTGGGCGTGCCGGAGTGGTTATCGGGCATGACTAAAAATCATGTGGGCTTTGCTCACGCAGGTTCGAATCTTCCCCAGATTTTTCTTTTGATTTAAAAATAATAATAATAATAAAACAAAGCTTAGAAACTCAATTGAACATTTGAAAATTCAGAAATCAAAATAAAACAAAGCTTAAACCATGTGGGCTTGCCGAAGTGGTTATCGAGCATGACTAGAAATCATGTAGGCTTTGTTTGCGTAGGTTCGAATCGCTCACGCATATTTTCCTTTTGATTTAATAATAATGATAATAAAACAAAGCTTAGAAACTCAATTGAACATTTGAAAATTCAGAAATCAAAATAAAACAAAGCTTAAACCATGTGGGCTTGCCGAAGTGGTTATCGAGCATGACTAGAAATCATGTAGGCTTTGTTTGCGTAGGTTCGAATCGCTCACGCATATTTTCCTTTTGATTTAATAATAATGATAATAAAACAAAGCTTAGAAACTCAATTGAACATTTGAAAATTCAGAAATCAAAATAAAGCAAAGCTTAAACCATGTGGGCGTGCCGAAGTGGTTATCGAGCATGACTAGAAATCATGTAGGCTTTGTTTGCGTAGGTTCGAATCCTGCTCACGCATATTTTCCTTTTGATTTAAAAAATAATAATAAAACAAAGCTCAGAAACTCAATTGAATATTTGAAATTTCATGAATCAAAATGTAACGAAGTTTGAAGAATCAAAATAAAACAAAGTTTAAATTGTGTAGGCGTGCCAGAGTGGTTATCGGGCATGACTAGAAATCATGTGGGCTTTGCTCGCGCAGGTTAGAATCCTGCTGCTTACGCATATTTTCCTTAAAACAAAAAGCTTAAACTGTGTGGGCGTGCTAGAGTGGTTATTGTGTATGACTAAAAATCATTGTTGTGGGCTTGGGTATGACTAGAAATCATTGTTGTGGGCTTTGCCCGTGCAGGTACGAATCGCTCATGCATATTTTCTTTTTGATTTTAAAAAAATAATAATAAAACAAAGCTTAGAAACTCGAACCTTTGAAAGTTTAGGAATCAAAATAGAACAAAGTTTGAAGAATCAAAATAAAAGATTTAAGTCTAGGAAGAAAAAGGATTTCTGCACGATGGGAAAAAGAGACAGAAACGAACAACGAATTATTGGGACACTAATAAGCAAATAATGGAACATACACAAGAAGAGAGAGAGAGTAGTTACAAAGGAACATAAACTTTGAACAAGTTAGAACACTGGCTCTTAAATAAATAAAATTGAGCCGGTTTCAATGTACAAAGCAACAAAATTCTCATACTACGTTAAATAATAAAAAAATAATAATTTGGTGTTTATTCAGAAAATCTTACAACACCAAAAATAGAAAACTATGAGAAAAAGAGGCTTTTTTTACTGTAAGGCTCAATGAGTTGTTAGCTACTGGTTACAGGCACTGTTGAGCTCTCTAAAGGGCGATCTTGCATCAGCTGAGACTTCACATCTTCCCATTGAAAAATTCACATTATTCTCTTTCAGTTCAATTCTTTGACATTCATTGCCCATTATCTTCTCCAAAAGGAGCATCAATTCTCTGTCTGAATTCGAAAACTCATTGATATGATTGCCTATGCCACCAATGATACTCATCAAGTCTTCCTTATCGATAGACAACTTCATCACATCTTCTATCAAATTACTCTTCTCACTCTTTAGCTCATCGATTAAGATATCCGAATATTGTAGCTTCGACTTCAACTGATCAGTCAGATTCTTCATTTCGGTCTCTTTTGTTTCGAGTTCTGTTTCAATCTTCATTGCTTTCTCTTTGGCATCGCCTAATGATGCTTCTTGCATCTCCAACTTCTGCTGTATTACACGAATGTTATCTTCGAGTTCGAAAACCATCAGTTTCTTCTCTTCAGTTTCCATAACAGCTAAAATCTCAGCAGCATTTATATTCTCCCATGCCTGGTGGACGAGATTGATTTCCGTTTCCTTTTCATCAATCTCTGATGAAATGGATATTAAGGAGCTGTTGAATTTGTGTTCCAGTGAATACACTAGCTCCATGAGTTGATCTATTCTTTTGTTTTTCTTTTCTACCATTTGGATTAGTTTCTCCTTTTCAAGCTCAAACATACTCTCGGCACCGATATGCGATAGCACGGCTATTTCAAGTTCTCGTCGAAGTGAATCATGTTCCAGACAGTCAACTTCGTTGTGGAGTTGTTCTAACATCTCATCCTTCTCTCTTATAGTATGAAGAAAGCTATCTTTCATCGACTCGAAGGAAGCAGACTCCGTTTCCGACAAAGCATTGGCCTTCATTTCTATTATTTCAAGACCTTGCTCTAGAAGCGTAACCTGCTGCTCGAGACTTTCAATTCTCTTGTCTTTCTCAGATAACTTTTGAATAAGGCTATCTTTTTCTTGCTTAATGTTCTCTCCTTCATGGATTTCTGCAAGAAGTGAGGCTTCCAGCTCTTTCCGTATGCTATGATTTTCCTCGAGATCAGCTTTTAATTGTTTAGCTGTAGATCTCCACATATGCATTTCGAAATCGATTTGATTTCCTTCACATATTTTATCATCCAGTTCCTCATTTGCCTCTTCCAAGGCATTACATGCGTCATTAAGTCTATCCATTGCATCGCATTCTATTTGCAATACTTGTTCTTCCAATACAAGATAATCCCTGGACGATTCTTCAAGTATTTCCATAGACTGATCAAGCTCTTCGAGCTTTTGTTTGTACTGCTCCTCGATTCGCTCCATTGATTGAACTCGAACATAAATAGATTCTTTTTCAGCACGTTCAGCATTTGCCTTGCCCAAGGCATGAGCAACTTCAATTTTTTCTGCTGCATCATGTTTCATTTGCAAGCATTGCTCCTCTAAGTAAAGCTGACACTTGGTCGATTCCTCGAGCATTTCCTTGTAGCTATCTATTTCCTTCTGCATTAGCTGAAGCTGTTCCTCAAAAAGATCCAAGGATTCTACTCTGATTATTAAAGATGACACTTTGTCGCGTTCCTCTTCGATGTCTCTGTGGGCCTTTGCCAAAGCTGCATTCTGCACCTCCACCTGCTTCATCAATAAAGATATTTTCTCTTCTCTATCTTTATCATGCATATAAGCTTCAGCCATTTCTTTTGCCAGCTTCACTTGAGCCTCTGATATTCCTTGGTTTAATACAAGTAACATGGCAGAAAATTCCTCATTTTGTAACTTCAACTGCAATGCTGAAGATTGATAACTTTCCAGCGTTGCCTCGAGATCCTTTATCGCTGCTTCTCTTTTGCATAGCTCAGATTTGCAATCATTCAAGTTACTCAAAACTTCTTCAAGTTGAGACGTCCATTCAACTTCTTTAACCCTTAGATTTGCAACACATTCACCATGGACAGCTTCCAAGCTTTGCATCTTCTTTTGCAGTTCTCTGAAAGAAGGCGAACCCCCTGCTTCTTGAATTTGTTCTTCATGAAGTTCTTTAATGGCCGTCCTCAACTCCTGATTTTCTTCCTCAAGCTTTCGTGTTTGATGATCTCTTTCCTTGAGAAATGAATCTTTTGTTCCCAACGAACTTCTTAAAGCTGCAATTTCTCCATCCCTTTCAGAAGTCATCTCATCCAGTTGTGTTTTTGCACGCTCACACTCGTCAATAACACTATCAAAGCGTGTTTCGAAATCAGTAACTTGAATCTGCAAATATTTTCGTCGACTCTCTTCGTGAGCAAGGGCTTCGTTGCACATTTCTAACTTGTTATTAAGATCTTTTGAGATCAACATTTGAGAATCTAGCCTTGTCTGCAGTGAAGAGATCTCATCAACAATAGTACCTTTCTCCAGCTCCCACTCTTTTTTGTTCACCTTAAATTGATCTCGAGCCTTATCAAATGCCTCTTCCAGATGTTTAAACTGCTCTGCCTTCCATTTCAACTCATCTTTAACCTCTGCCATTTCATTATTTAAATCAATTAGTATATCATCTCTTTCCCCACGCTCAGTCTGTACCAGAAGTTCTTCAACTTCTGAACACTTTCTTTGCCAATGCAATAGATTCTCTTGGAGTCCCTGAATTTCTTCTCTATATCCACATATTCTCTGCTCTTGATGCATGCACTTCTCGTTCGTATCGTCCAAAGTCGATAATAGACTGCTGTTTTCTTCTTCCAAACTTGCAAACTTCTCATTGGCATCAGCTTGAAACTTATCATTGACAGAACTAAGATGCTTTACAGCATACTCTTTTTCAACCAGACTTCGTTCAAGTTCCTTCAAACGTTTCTTCTCCATAGATAATTCTTCTTCCTTTTCACTTATCTCTTCGGCTTGTTTCTCAATTTTCAAATTTGCCTCCTGCAACTTTGCAAACTGCTGGCTATTGACTCTCTTCAAATTCTCAGACAACTCTCCCTTCATCTTGCATTCTGCTCTAAGCATCTCAATATCAGCTTTTGCTTCATCCAGCTCTTCAAGAATCCCTTCCATGTTCTTTAATTCTGGATCTGAAAGTTGTGAAGGAAGAAGAATAGAAAAGGGAGATGAAATCAGAACATCTTTACCAACGAAAAATAAAACAAATACACCAAGTTAGGAACATTGCAATTTCTTTTGGAACTCCCAGTATGATGTTACATCATATAAATACCAAGAGATCTCCTCATCTTTCCAATATAGAATCTCAACAAGCCCCTAAGACGGTGCTTTTTTTGGGTTCACTATTCTTAGATCGGATCCAATTACATTATATTGAACCAAGTACTCATTTGAATTTAATAGACTATGACACCGTATTAGATTAGTATTAGGTTCCATCTGAAAACCAATCGACAACGAATGGACTAATTAATGTATCTTATAAATGCTAAGAGGTTTCATTCTCTTTCAAATATAAATGTTCAACATCGAGAGACTGCTATAACAATATGAGGGAATCCCAAGAAGAAAGCAAGTAGACTTAGGATGTTATTCTGCATCTTCTAGGACTAATTAATAGTCAGATTCAGATAAAGCAAAAGGACAAACAAATCCGGATGGTTACTTTAATGCTTTCTTACACATTCAGTTTATGCATTTTTTTGTTTAATTTTTTTCACGGCCAATTTTCTCAGTAGCCAAACAAGAGCTGTGTGCCAAGAGAATCTGATATCACATACCATCCCGTTTAATTAAAAGTTCCCAACATGCAATGCCCCAATTGAAAGAAATCTATTGGATTCTAAAACATTAATAAAATACCTACATAATTTGAGGGAAATGCAAAGATCTACATGAATCGAAAAGCTTGACTTGATTCGTTCTAAGCACCATAACATTCAAACACCATTCAACAACTTCATTGAAATAAATTCCAACAATTCTGTGCAAATTAATGAATTATGAACATAAACATCCATAATCCTGTTTTTCATCGCCAAAGACGAATTACAATCGAGGTTATTAGCGCTAAATTTACTCAGATTGCAATTAACAAAACAATGTTTAAAAATCTTCAATTCCCGTTGGAACGGAAAATCATTCTAAAGCAAAACCTAACCCCATCCACTTTTTCTTTAAACGACGACGAACCTAGATTAATCCCAAATCCAAAACACACAAAAATCAAAACAAAAATCATCATTCCAAAGCCATTATCATGTTCAATTGCACGAAAATCGAAGAAACAGAGAATCGAAACATTCGAATTATTCCACGAATTCACAACATTTCAAATTCTCATCAACGAAACAAGAAAAAATTGCAGAACGAACGTACCAGGCATGAAAATGAAACTATCTGGCGCTGGATTAGATTCAGCGCAAGAACCGTTGGAATTTTTTCTGGTTATTGTGAATGAACAGGAAGAAGTAAGTTAGAACGATGAAATGAAGAGAGAGAAATAAGAGCGAGAAAGTGGGTTTTTGAAGTAGCCGTTAAAAATAAGATTTTCCGGATTTAAAATAGACAGGCGAAGTACCGATCCATATTAAACTTAAACTAGCCGTTGCTTGGAGCTATAGATTGGGCCTAAATTACTGCAGATGGGCTCAACCCAATTCGTATAAATGAGATTTGCCAATCCAACTTAGTTTGGGCTTAAGGCCCATAATAATACTTCATCCACCTTACATTTTAGTATATAGATTTGAGAAATTGTATTGGATGAAATCTTTCTCAAGAGTAATTATATATGTACCCAAATTCTAAAGTATTTGCACTCAATAATAATATTTCATCGAAGTTTCATTTCAGTATATGGATTTGAAAATTGTAACAAATGGACTATTCTTAAGAGTAATTACATATGTAGGCAAATTTTAAGGTATTTGAACTCATTGTAATGTTTCATCAAACTTCCATTTAAGTACATAGATTTGGGAAATTGTATTTGATAAACTCTTTTCGAGAGTAATTACATGTGTAAGCAAATTCTAAAGTATTTGCCTCCATATTCATTAATATGTTTTAATATTGTATTATAAACACTTATTAATACTAGTATTATGTATTATAAATATTTATTAAGATTAATATTATAAGAAAGTGTGATAATAGTTCTTAATACAATGATTATATTTGCTATTTTTTGGAACTAGTCGTAGTTGTAATTATTTTCTAGATTGTAAATTTCGAATGGATTTTAATGTGCAATAATCAATTTATATTCGTAGTATAAATTAACACCCTAAGTTGTCTAAAACAAAATTAGAACCCAAAGTCAACAATTGTATTAATTTAACCTTTGTTAAAATTCTCCAAGTGTAAACTCTCATATATAAGTGTGTTAACTTATAAATTCAAAAAAATAAAATCAATTTGAAAATTTGAAAGGGAAAGAAGCTTAATTAATACAATTATAAATTTACACGTGAATGAGTACTTTTCAAATGGGAATTAACAAAAATAAGTTAATTTTCAATACAATTTAGGAGAAGATGGACCAACAAACCCGACATAGAGAACACAACTGCCTTCAAATAATATGATAGTCAAATATCAATTTCTGAGTTCGAACTCGTGACCGTGAAATTAAAATAGATTAATACCAAACAAGATAACCAACTACGTCACTATGGTAATAAATTTTTTATCTTTCTACCAAATATTTTTTTTCAATTTAATATAAAAAGTTCTGCTATATATGTCCTTTTTATATATAAATTTCCATAATAGCAATGTATATTTCTAGTATAGTCTTTCTTTAAAAAAAAAAAAAAAAAAAAAAAATTACAAATACTAGTCTAAAATAGTATGTCCATTCACAGTCATAATTTTCGTGGTACAAATATGACTTTCATCTAAACATATCATTTTTAATACCTTAAAAGGTGAAATAAATAAAACATTTATTCAAAATAATAATAATAATAAATAAAACAACTCAATAAATGGAGGCATGTAATAACATATGATTTGAATCGATGAAGTAGCTTTAGTTTTATCAACTAAAACCTTACGCATACTCCACTAAAGTCTTGAAAGGGCAGCCTAACGGTTGAAATTAAGAATTTCAAACCATGATTCTTTGAGAGATTCTTAGTTTGAGGTTGTTAAAAAACACTTAAATTAGAATATCTTTTATTTCGATACTATGATTTAAGGAAGGACCAATGGTGCTTGGGTAAGGGGAGCAAAGCGTAGATTTCTTCGTTTTTTTTTATTTTTTTAAAAAGTATACTCCACTAAAGGTCTGATGGTCCAAATTTATTAAATTTCAAAATAGTACATGATTTAATATGGTTTATAATCCACAATTTTTTTTTCTTAAAAGGTGATACTTTTATTAAGTAGTTTTTTTTATTCAAAACATTTTAGAGAGATTCAAACGTTATATGGTTCTATTAGGAAGTAAATCAAGAGATTTTTTATATATAAAAAAAAAAAAAAAAAAAGAAAAAAAATCAAGGAAATCAATTGTTTATATATGAAAAATAGATTTATCTAACTTGTAATGTTGATTTTATAGGGACAAAAGAATCTCGAAAGGGGTAGATTGAATCTTAAGTATCAAAATCTTCACATGCATTGTATTTTACTATTTTCAATAATTCATTATGGCCAAACCTCTTTCTATAATTATTGACATTATTAGGTCACATGTGGATGACATAAACTAGCAAGCAATTTGATTGCTCAAATGAAAGAAGAGTTTAAAAGTACCCAAAAGAATCAAATGAGACTAGATAGGAAAAAAAGAAAAAAGAAAAAAAAGAAATTGTGTTTGAAAGAAGAAACCAAACATAAAAAATGATTTTTTTTCCTAAATTTTTATTTTTCCCCATGAAATTTAATTTTTGTTAATCATAATGCTGTCTAAACCTATGAAAATGGGTTTTTGTAGCAAAGGAAGTGAATCCCAAAGTGCAATGGTTAAAGCCTAGGAATTTTGGATTTAAGCTCCTTAGTCTCTTTCATTTTTGGGAGGTGCACTATTATATCTGGCAAAGGCTTAGAGACAAGATGCAAATATATAAATGGAGAAAATTCTATAACTACTTTAATAAACTAGAAAATATTAACGTGGTTTGCACGTGTAAATATCATATTCGAATACTTTTTTATATATTGAAATAACATTAAATAATAATATTTATATAAAAAAAATAATTATGTTAAGATAAAGTTTTATAAGTATTACTTTTTATAGTTATTTTCTACTGTCACATTTTATTATATATATCTTTATTAAATATATAAGTTAATATTCTACACTGTAATAATAAAATAATTAATTGAGAAATATAATATTATAATTGATTTTTTTTTTTTTTGAAAAATAAATACAAAGGAAATTAGATATTATAAAAGTTTTTTTTTTTAACTTAAAGCATATTTGCATTTAATTTTAAGTGGTAAACTATTATTATTATTTTTATTTTTACAACTTTAAATGCTCGTTCTTTAAATTATAAAAGAACTTTGTGATTCAAGTAAACACATAATTAGTATACGATAATTTATTGTTTCACGATCATTTGAAAAAGAACCAAAATATATGAATTTTCAAATATATGTTTATATAAAAATTGGAAATAGCAAAAATATAATTTAAATCGAGAATTATAAGAAATGCAAATGGTAAATGGTTTTTTGTAATACACCAAATAAAAAGAAATAAGAGAAAAAAAATAAACTTTTAAGTATTTTATCTTAAACTACAAAAAAAAAAAAAAAAAAAAAAAAAAATCAAAATCAAAATCAAAGTTGGATTAAGTTATGCAACAAAAATGGTAAGAAAAAGTAATTTTTGTATAACTTCAAGTACTAATTATTTAAACTATAGGATAAATTCATGATTCAAATACATTCATGATTTGTATATAGTGATTTCTTGTTCCACATCAAATTACCAAGAACTTTGCAACCCATTCATTTGAAAAATAACCAAAATATATGAATGTCCAAACATATGTTTACACAAAAATTAGAAATAGAAATAAAAGAAATAGAATCTAAATCGAGAATGAAAAGAAAAATAAATGATAAATGTTATTTGGTTATACAAAATATATATATATATATATATGTTGGATTAAGTTATGTAACAAAAACGGTAAGATAACTTTCTAATTCAAGTATTCATGATTCATATATGGTGACACATCAAATTATCAAGAATCTTACCATCCATTTATTAGCAAAAACAACCAAAATATATAAATGTTTAAATATATCTTTATATAAAAATTAGAATTAGAAATAACAAAAAATGTAATCCAAAAAGAGAATAAAGAAGAAAAAATATAGACTAAATGTTATTTGGTAATAAAACAAAAGGCACAAGATAAAAAAAAAAAAAAGACCTACTTTTTCTTAAATTACAAAGAAACAACTTTGTACAAAAGAAATCAACATAAAAGTTGGATTAAGTAATGTAAGAAAAAAAACAATGCATAAATAATGAATAATAAAATGATACATGCAAACATAAGAGAAAAATTGAACTTTTGCTAAAATCTTACCAATTACCAAGATTTGTATATGTCTCATGCACTATCCACTTCAAATTACCATGATTTTTGTAATTCGTTCCTTGAGAAGAACCAAAATATATGAACTAAAAAATGTTTGAATAAAATTTGGAAATAAGAATAACAAATAACAAAAATATAAAATGTTATTTTATTTTTAACCTATAAAATGTTTATATTTATAATGAAAAATTGTGTAAATGAAAAGTCTATTGTTGTTAAAAAATTAAAAAAAATTAAAAATTGAGAAAATTCATATTAAAGATGAGATTTATTATGTGTTTAAATGGAGAAGTAGTGGGAGTTCATAAAGGGTGAATGGAATAGTGGTGGTGAGCTTTCATTAATTTTGGTTTTCTTAAAAAAATTAAATAAAAATTAAAGAATATATAATAGTTTTCATAAGTTTGTTTTAGCTTTCCCGTGACATTAGTTGAGGTCGGCGAAAACTGGTCCGAACAGTCACGAATAAAAAAAAAGAGTTTGTTTTAGCTTTCATACCATAAGAGATGAATAATTTGCAAGAATTTTGTCCTTCAATCCTTTCAAAATGGAATATAAACTAGGAATAAGTTGCAACACTTTTGTCCTTCAATTCTTTCAAAATGGAATATAAACTATTTTATTATTGAATAAAAATTTACACCGATATTCTAACGAACTTTTGAAATAAAATAACAATAAATTACTAATTACAATAGTAGAACAAAAATAGTATCCACAAAAAAAAGTTTATAACTATTCATAGTCATTCGGTAAAACTAACTCACTTATTAATTTATCAAACAAACATATTCAACTTCATATAAAAGTGGAGTTGCAAGGTTGCAAGTTAGAATCAGACAACGAAACGTGAATCTCGTGTGCAACTTGGATAACACCAATATCTTGAAGATTGAAGAGCTTCTAAAACTACCAATTGAATGAAAAATTTGAAGAAAGAATGATAAATCAAAGTGATGGGAATGAATGATAAAAACAACTCATTTTATAGTAAAAATTTAGAGTTACCTAACCTTATGATTTCCAAAAGTTATAAAATTTCATCAAGTCATTATAAATGAAAATTAATCAAAAGAATTAAATAGAAAAGCAAAAACTTTTTTCATTAATTCATTATAAGTGATAAATAATCAAATAAATTAAATAGAAAAGCAAAAACCTTTTATATTCCAATTTTTAAGATGTTATACATTTACTATTAAGTAATTGTTATTAACTTTTCTACGGTTCTGGCATAAATTTATTATTATTTTTTAATTGAATGATAGGTTTGTAAATATGTAGTGTGGCTTAGGGGCAAAATCGTCTAAAAATAATTTTCTCTCTAAGCCACATTTTAAGGTAGTTAGATTCAATTAGATAATATGAAAATGTTTTGTCAATAGAACTGTAAAGCAAGATCAGTTGTGGCTGGATGTTCCATACATACTGTCTTCATTTAGTTTAGGGAGTTGAATAAAGTAAAACAGGCTTAACAATACGGTATTGATTATAGTGTACTAGGATTCGTAACAAAAAGTTAGTTACAGGTTTGTTGTAACAACTTCTATATAAGGATCAGTTTTAGCAATAGTTATTAAGACGACTTAGCAGTTGAGTTTAAGGTATCTTTAGTGAGGCAATTCCATATTTAAGATTGTAGTTTGAGAGCTCCAAGAAACCAACTTGTATTCTTGAAAACTCCTTAGTAAATACTATTTGAATCTTGCTCTTCACAGTGAATTAGCCCTAATTTGGGTGAACCACTTACATCTTGTGTCAACTCTTTCTATCCCTTCTTTATCTCTTTACTTTCCTATACATTCTTGAGTGTTTCTTCTTGTTCGGCACCGAAAAGAGAGAAGAGAGAAAGAAAGAAGAAGAAAAAGAGGTTTTCGATCATACGTTTTTACATGCTGCTGCTACTCGTTATTGGTTCAAATTGACCTCGCAATTCCGCTCGTTATTGGTTCAATATATGTTCTTGTTGAGAATTTGCAAAATATTGAGGAAGTCCAAAGCCTGGCTTTGGACTTAAATGACAAGAGGCTTGAATTTTCACAGTAGCCCACTTTTAAAAAATAGAACAACTTTAAACATTTGTTTTATACTAACTATGAGCAGTCTTAGAAAATTTTCAATTAATACTGAATAAGACATCATTTGATTAAATGTTAAAACAATGTTAATTCATGATTTTCATCCCGATAGCAGTTCAACAAACTGAAGGTATGATATTACATTTATGCCGAGTAAATTATTATTCTTGTTTTCCATCTTGATAATTTTAAATTAGATAGTCCCCTATACATGGTACAATCATTAGGCGTCTGAGGTTTGAGGGTATGCTTTCCTCAAAGTCTCACTTCCGATCTTACGGTATATCTTAGTGCTCTCGAGACTGACCAATAGTACCTCTAATTTTAAAGGAGCAAAACTTCAAATTCTTGGAACATAAAAAAAAATTAAGTAAATTACCTTCTCAGTCATGTGTAAGCTGTTGTTTTTGTAATATGTTTAGAATAGCTTTTGAGTTTCTTTAAGAAAACAAAATTACTTTCTTATAAGTATCTTTGAAAAATTAATATTTAAAGTGGGTTCAATAAAATATTTTTTATTAATAAACAAAATGATATAATATTTTTGAAAAAACTGAAAACGTGTCTTATTATTATTGTTTAAAAAAAAAACAAAAAACTAAGGTAAATGATTACAACCTTTCATGATTGGGTGGAGATAGAGAGATGGAAGCTTTTACAAAATATAGTGGTGGACTGATATATTATTATAATCATAATGTGTGGAGCAGCTTTTGGACTTTTTAATTTCTTATAGCACAATGACTTTTTTTTTCTTTCTTTTTTCCTTATAATTTTCTTTAAAAAAAAAAGAAAGAAAGAAAAAAAAAAAAGCAGATTCCTAGCTATTGGAGATTTCAGCATAGGATGCTGATTGGTGCAAAAATTCTTTAACATTAATTTTCTTTTCATCTAAGTTAAGCGAAGGCATCAAATCTTTGAAAATAAATAATTCCATAATTCTAAAAGTTTCAGCCTTTCATGATTTCATAGTAGACATAAAGGGAGCTATTACAGCTAATTTGAAATTTGTTTCTTATTGCCAATTTGAGTGGCATTTGAATGGTTTGTTTGACATATATACCTCATTTATTTATAGACTATGATTTAAACTTAAATTCATTTTAAAAATATTTTATAAAAAAAAAAATTTGTTAAACTTTTTTAGTAAAAAAACAAATCACCACTCTTTCCAAATCATCTGTTAGCAATGTTTTGATGTCAAACTTTTCCATTTTTATCTCAATTTTCATTTAAAAAAAAAAAAAAAAAAAAAAAACCCAAACTATATATTTTATATTATTATTATTATAATTATAATTCTTTTCCTTTTGGAGGAAAAGTCATGGGAAAAGAAAGAAGATGCCAAGAGATAGATTTTGATAAGGATTAAGATTCTCATAGCTTTTAGGTAATAGTGTTAGTTCAATAAAAAGAAGAAATGGTCCTTTTTTCTAAATTCATCAAGTGACTTGGTTGAGAAGGAAGAGGTGGGATGTCACACTCATAAGTATTATTTTATTAGGTTGAATTACAATTTAGTCTATATCATTTTTAAATTTTAAAAAGTATTTAATAGTGCTTTCATTATTTTTTTTCTTTTTCTTTTTGAAAATTTTGTTCAATAAATCTTTTAATTTTAAATTCTGTGTTTAGTTTACCCTTGGACCATGTTAGGGTTTAAAAAAAAAAAATCAAAATTTTACTAAACAAGTGAAAGTTTAAGGTCCTATTAAATATATAACACATAAAATTGAAAGTTCACGAATAATAAATAATTATAATCATAATGTGTGAACTGAAATGGTCGATGGTCTGATGATTTCATTGTTCGATGAAAATCCAAAATTCAATTTCAATTAATAGTTGACTCTCACTTATTTAAAAACAGTTGCACCATCTTTATATAACCACGATCTAAAAACATTTTCTTTGGTTTACATGTTTTTGTAAGTCATTATCAGGCCATTTCTTTTTCAAGTATTTTAAAGTTAATTACATTAAAAGTATTATATTTTAAAAATAGTAATTTTTAAGATTAATAAAAGAAAAGTCCAAAGTTCTAGATACTTTGTTTTTTAAAAGCAAAGTTCTAGAAACTTACTAATATTTAAATCCATGAAATCATTTTTGACATAATTTGTTCAAAACATATCTAAAAGCATGAAATATTATATTAAGGGCAACTTTCTACATTTTCTTTACAAAATGTCCATTTATTTTAATTTATAAATATGATTTTTATCCATAAATATATTAGAATATTTTTCTCAATATATAAATCAAACCATATCTTAGATTTTATAGATTTTTTGTCAGTTTTTTAAAGTAATTTTTTTATTTAAAGATTTTATCCTAAATTAGATATGGTTAAATTATCAAGGCCAACAAGAATAATAACTCTAGCATTAGGGGTTGTTTGTTTAGCATATTTAGGTAGAATTTAGTTTTAAGATTTATTAATTCCTTCTCGAAAGCCTATATCCAAAAGAGTTTTTATTAATTCCTTCTCATTTTTATTTTTAAAAATAACTCTCATTTCTAACCAGTTTTAATCATTCATTTATAACTATTCATTTTTAATCATTTATTTTAAATCAATTATAAAATTTATTTTTAATTATTTCTCTTTTAACTACTAAAAATAATTACTTATTTTTAAATAGATAAAACTTATCTGCACGAAGTTAAAATACAGAATTTCTGCCTGGCACTTTGACAGCCACATCGTTTTTCTATTTTTTTTTTCTTTCCTCCTCTCTCTTCCAAGATGTATTTCCTTTCTTTCTTTTTCTTTTTTTTTTTTTCTTTTCTTTTATTTTCTCTCTCCCTCTTTTCGCTCCGTCTTTTTTTTCTTTTCTGTTGTTTTAAATTTTTTTATATACATAAATCTCAATTTTAATTGTATTAATTCCTCAAGGCACCCCAAGATAGCAACTTCATTTTATCATATTTCTATTTTTAAAAATTTTATATTAGTTTATTTTCTCTAAGAGAAAAAAATAAATAAATTTTAGAATTTCAAAAATATATATATAAATATTCTTTTCTAAAGTTTTATAATTTAAGTTAAAAGTTTTTTTTTTTATTGAAATAATACTCTTAACCTCAATTTATAACAAGAAAGTTTGGGTGATACACCAACTTATATATTTAATGAAAAAGCACATTCTTATTTATTGATAGACAAAAACTCTAATTAGCTGAATTTTTCTCATTTTTAATGTTGTAAAAAGAAACTCTTAACTTCTATGAAATATGAAAGTTTTATTTTTTAACATAATTTTACCAAATAGTATAATTTTTAGTTTAGCCAAATAAATTCAAATATATACTTAGACATTGATTGTAGTCCTTGACTGCTTTCCACCAGATAGTAAGTCATTTTTATTGTTGGCTCAATATTTATACTAACTCAATTCTATGAGTTTCGAAATAAAATTGTTTATTCGTAGATTATGATCAATAAATGACATTTTGTCTTTGTTTATATTGGAACCTACTATTACATTTAATTGTCAAAATAACAAGTAAAAAATTAAGATGAATTATAAATTTGATATGATATCATCAAAGTTAAAGTTTAGTCCATATTATTTTAAAAAATTAGAATGTAATCTCTATTGTTTGAAAAGTTAAAACTTAATCTCTTTACTTTGAAAAATTAGATTTTAATTACAAAAATGAACATAGCTCTAATGGCTTCTTATATGGCAGTTACTATTCAAATCTCTCACTCTAATTATTATAATTTTTTTATAAAAAAAAATTAGAATTTAATTCCTAAAATTTTTATAAAATAAATGTGTTGAAGCATATATTTGAAATTATTTGGTTAAATTAAAATTATAAAAATAAACTTTAATTG
>JBBMKA010000026.1:6374423-6397924 GCA_037833695.1 Sechiopsis laciniata | reverse complement strand
TCTATCCTTGCCCGTGGTTTTTACCCTAATTTGTTTAGGGGTTTTCCACGTAAAATCTTTGTGTCGTTCTTTCTCTTCTTCATCTTCATTATTATTATAATTTTCAATCTTTTTTAGCTGCAACCCTGCTCTATTCGATTTAAACAATCATAACAAGGGGTTCCACGTATAGGGTGGAAAATTAACACATTCACAATATCCAAAATGTTTCAGCCCTAAAAATATTGCAACATATTTTAGCCTTTACATTATCAAACAAACCATGTTTAGGATGTCTCAAATTATAAAATAATATAAATTGATGCTGGGAAATGGATCATGAGATAAATAATAAATTTAATTTTATCGAAAAAAATAATAATAAACACTAATGTGGTGTAAGGTACAAACAAATTGATGCTTAAATAGAAACTAAGAAATTGACGGCTCTAAACGAGAGGAAAACTTAAATTCGCTTAAATTAGCTTACCAATTATGAATCGAAATCATTAGTTTTATATAAGCTCTCATTTTTTCTTAACTTAGATTTATTGTGCCGAAAGAGTCATTGACACATTGATTTCATCGTTTATTGGTAAATCAGTCAACATCATGGTCACAGGTTCGATCCCAATAATCGGTATTTGACTCTCATTTATATTTAAGGTTTGTTATCCTCCTCTTCTCCCAAATTGTATTAAAAAGAAAACTTAAGCTTTTTCCTAAGTTAGCCTTTTTCCTCAAGTTGCCTATTTTAAACTTATATCTCGACTTAAGTAACAAGTCTCTTTGATGCCCCACAAGCTTCACTAGTTGAAAAGGTCTTTAGCGTTGGCAAATTAAGCGTGGGCTATAGCCTTGGCCTACCATCGTAGGTCGTCTCTTCTTAGTTGTAGCCAATTCGTGGCAAGTTGGCTTGACTTATTCGACCTCTTCGATATACTTATTTTGTTATGATTCTTTCTTTATTGGACTAACTTGACCTTCTAAACTTTCTCTCGATCATGCTTTCTTTTTTTCAATGAACTTAGCCCTAGAGAAACTAAGGGTGGGCTTGTAGCCTCGACCTACCCTTGTGAGTCTACCCCTTGGCCAACCCTCAAAAGGTCAGCTCCTCTTAGTTGTAGCCAACACTTGGCGGGTTGACTCAACTTATGCAACCGCTCGGGTATACTTGTTATTTGACCTTCATTCTCTCTTTAGTGGACTAACTTGGCTTTCAACATTTTTTTGGGACACTTTCTTTTTTCAATGAGTATTATTTAGACTTTAGCTTCACTTTGCACACCTCATCCTATATAATATAAATGAAATTTCAGTCATAACACCATTAAAAAAAAGTCAACCATTATAACAAATTTAATACTTTTTAAAATTAATTTTGTTACATATATATAATTTAAAATTAATTTATTATATTTTAATTATTGGAATTATTTAATTACTTTCTTAAATTTTGAATTATATTTCTATTTAATTAATTAAATTTTATAAGCACATAACATTAAAATGGTCTCGACACCAATGTATACTTATAAATTAAGAGCTCATGAATTTGATCCTTCTCATTGTTAAACTAAAAGACATTAAAGTCTCAAATTTTTCGGTGTCGCAGTTAACATCTTGATTAGTGTTAATCCATTTTAACTCATGGTCCCAAAAATCGGTATTTGACATTATATAGTAGTGCCCTCTGGTTTGTTGGTCCCCTCCCCCAATATCTGTCTAAAAAAAAATTAAACTCTAAATAAAAATTTAAATTATAAACAATTAATAAATGTGGTAAATGTATTAAGATTTATATAAGTAATCATGGATTCAAGTTCTTCTTTTAACTTAAAAAATTACTTGGGATATTTCAAAAAAAAAAAAAAAACTAATTTCTTTTTTTTTTGAAATAAAACTCGGTTTCATTAGTTAACGGAAGTGCCCAACAGACTACAAAAGCGGAGATCTCTATTAACGAGGGAGATCACCAAACTAGGAGGACTCAACGTCCACACAACAATGCCAAAATAAGTCAAAGTAAAAGTTGACAATTCATGAGCAACTCTATTTGTTGACCGGTACACAAAGCGAAATTCAGCCACGTTCATAATACGAAAAGCTATGCACATTTTCTCAAAAAGAACCCCTTGAGGGGCCAACTGCAATGACTGAGAGGCAATAGAATCGACGATCCCCTTGCAGTTTGTCTCGATCCAAATAGGTCCCAACTGCATCTCGGATGCCAACTGATCGAACACCGACCAGCAAAGCGCGCAATTCGGCAGCCAATGGGTCTAAGCAATCAAAAGAAAACTCAGCAGCAAAGGTCAGGTTCCCTTTAGAGTCTCGGGCTATCGCCCCAAATCCAAAACCTATCCCTGCCACCAATAGGGAAGCATCCGTATTTAGTTTAACCGACCCATAAGGAGGAAGGGACCACCGCTCCATATGTCTAGGTTGAACACCAACTGGTATAACACCCAGAGTCGGACACAACTCCTCAACATAGCCTCTAATCAACACACATGCATTTTCAGCCAATCTAATTCGTACCCCTCGTGCGCGCGCGCATATATATATATAATTAACCAATTTAATCGATTGATTTTTCACCGTTTGCCCTTTTATCTGCTTTTTTTTTAGTTAGAACAATGGAGTTTGAATATGACCTCTTGGTTTCGGTTTTTTTTAACCCACTTGGTGTGAGTTGATTATTCACCATTTACTTTCTTATATTAAAATAATATTGATCGAATTTTAAATAATAATATATTATTATTATTTAAAAAAAAAACGAATAATAGTATATTAATTAGGTTGGAGCGGAAGGATGAAATTGACCGCAAAATCATCAAAATTCTCAATCTTACGGCTGAGGTTTTTTCGCAATAAAGTATAAGAAACCTTCTATAAATTCACCCGATAGGAGCTTAGATATAGTTTATTGAAAGAAAAAAAAAAAAAGGGAGAAAATGAGAGAAACCGATAATTTGAGGGTAAAGCAATATGTTCCGATTTCTCCGATTCTGAGAGATTTGAGGAATATCAGATTCTTCATTTGATTTAGGTCCAAAAAATTCAGCAGATTTTCCTTTCTTTCTTCTTTCAATCAATCGATGATCTTAGATCAAACATTCTTCATATTGAACTCATTTTTGTTTTTTGTTGTGGTTCGCATTTTATGGAACGAAAATCCGATATATTCTTAGAGAAATATGAGTTTGATTCTGTGTAGGCCTGAAAGTGACTGTGTTTACACTTTGTATAGTTTTAAGTAAGCTTTGTTTTGATGCTTTATGGGTTCAGTATATGAGAAACTTGTTCTATCTTCAAATTGATCGGTTTCTAATTTTAACGATTTCTTGAGAAAATCGAGGGCTATTAGCAAATCCAAACTGGGTTTGAGTATTTTGATCTATTGAGATAATTGATAAGAGTTTTGGGTTTTTTGACAAATTTTTTCTCATTTTCCATATGGAGGTTACTGCATCAAACAAGTGCCATTACCTGTAAATTCTTTTGGAAAATTTCATAGTTTCCTTACAATTTCCCCCAAATTTCATAGTTGAACCGATGGCTGTTTCTTTGAGCCGTTTTTCATTGTGGTTCTGGAATGTTAAAGAGAAAGAACCTATTCCAAATGGGTCTTCTTCAAATTCTTCATCTGAGTTCGGTTCCGGTCTGCGAGAACCGGAGAGGCTCAAGCTGAAGAGGGGGCTGGACTTGGGTTCATCTTCAAAAAAGGTGAAGAATCAGAAATGGGAAAGTAAGAAAGAAACAGCAAGGATTGAGTGGGAAATGGTTGAGTCTGGTGATGAGGCTGATTGGTCCATTGGTTGGTTGGAGCCTCATGGTCCTGGCTTTCAGAATGATGATAGTTTTGCGGTTCTGGTTCCTTCTTATAGCAATCGGTGCAAGGAGGTTGTGGATGGTTCAAATGTTGAGCTTTTGGCTGCCATCAAGAACCTCCAAAATGAATTCTCACCTGGTAAGGCCTTCTGTTTCTGGTGTGCCTTGTACTGTTATTTTATTTATTTATTTTGATATTCGTGACTTTCTGAGCAAGCTTGTGCTAGTGTCTGATCCTACAACATTAGGATGTTAGTAAATTAATTATTAACTAGCTGGCCACCCTTCATCTCTTAGCTACTGAAAACTATCTTAATCCTTATAGTTATTGTGTTATTTGATCTAAGCTTTGTATCATATTGGCTATTTGTTCCTATATCATCGTGGATTGTCTTAGTGGTCAATAGGATCTAAGTGAACTTGATATTCAGTACTATGACCACATATATAAGAATCGTTTCTTATAGGTTTTCTTACAACTAAATGCACTAGCATCAGTCAATTGTTGTTAAGAAACCATTATCGATTGCCTATTAGTCAAGAGAGCCTTGTTATTATCTATTTAGAAATTAATTTTCTACGCATTTCCTTGACATCCAAATATTGTAGGATCGGACGTATTGTAACGTCTGAACACTCAAATTTTTCATTTGGGAGATAAAAGTATTGGATGGTTTTTAAGAGACGATTCTTGTAATTTGGGAGCACATTCACAGGGCATGTTTTGGAGCTTTTCTTGGTAATAGGGGTCAATGGGGTTTTAATTTTCCAAGGAAGAACTACAAAAGATAGGCTCTGCGGCAGAAAAAATTAAAGATTAATGGATTGAAAACTACGTTTAATAAACAGTTACTTGCTAATGTTTTTCTTGAGTTCTTGTCAAACCAAAAAAAAAGGCTTTTCAAAAGTGTCCCTAAACAGCTACTATATGTTATCAATTGTCGTGTTTTCTTCATAGTCTGCATCTGCTGGACTTTAGATTTAGTGGATGAATAGCTGAAATGAATTGAAAGAAAACAACGTTTAATAAATAGTTAATTGCTCTTGTGTCTCCATTCCTTCAATGTCTCCCGGTGTTTAATCTAGGGACGGGCGTGGTTATCCTAGATATAGTAGAGTGAAGTTCTGATTTCCTGGTTTCAAAAAAAAAAAAGAAAGTTTATTGCACATGTCTCTAAAAAGAGCTCCCAAACAGTCCCTATATGTTATCAATTATCGTATTTTCTTTCCAGCTGTATCTAATGGAATCAAGTTTTGGTTGATGTATAGCTGCAAGCCTGTAATATTTGGATCTCTCTTTGCAGAGACTAATTTAATTAATTAATTGATTTATTTATTTTGTGCTGAACTGGTCTCTTTGCCATCTCTTGTATGCATTGCATAAGTTTCTAAACTTTATGATTTGAAGGAAGCAACATCAGACAACTTAGCATCATGTCACAAGTGTGTTCTTGGACAAGCATCAGATTTTAGATTAAAACGAAAAATCATGGACCTAAGGAAACATATCATGGTGGAAGCTGGTCAGCTGTAGGGTGATAGATTTACATCCAAATTTCTCCTCTTTGATGTGCTGTTTGGTAATTTACTTTTTCAGGAAGTTTCTATTTGAGTAGTAATTTATGTTTTGTTAATTGTCGTTTGAGTCGTCGTTATTTCTGGGCGCGTTTGTGTTTCTAAACCATGTTTCATTCTGGACTTTGTTTTTAATGATTTGGCCATTACCAAGGAATGAGCTTTTAAAGTTGCAGAAAAATGACTGGCGTGTTACAATTCCTTGGAACTATAGAGTCTGGAGTCCTCAGATGTAATAGCTTGATGATCAGTATGTTTCCAAGCTGATAAAGCTAAATCCTTCAACTCACTCTGTTGTGTTTTAAAAAAAAAGACCTGGTTATAATACTTGCGTTCAATCTGCTAAACTATTTTTTGTGTTCAAGATGGGGAATTCGAATCATGACCTCTTGATCTATGAGCCACTTAACCCTTGTTGGCTTTCCATCTACTAAACTAAGTAGAGAGATCTATATCCCAAAGATGATGCCTTTTCATTTTTTTTTGGCTGAAAAGTGGGAAATCAGAGCTTTGCTCTCCTATACTCGGGCACCACTAAAGATGATACCTTTTCATTGTGTATTTGCATTCTAAAAATGAAGGGAAAATGATAAAAAGAAAAGCTTTCTTCAAATGATTATGCAGCTGATGAATACCTTCAACACCTAAGTTTAAATGTACCTTATCTTATGCAGAGAACAAGCAGTATATGGAACTATGGCTTTCTTCTCTGCAAAACTCAGAAGTCTGAAATGGGCAGCTGCTTATATTTGTTTTAGAAACCGGGAAATCGAAGCTTCGCCCCACAAAGATAAGCATCATCTTGACCAGCCAGTTAATAAATAAAATAACGAACCTAAGTTTTGTTTGTGCATATCATCATGTCAACTCGTAAAGATCTTCCTTTCCATAACCCTCTTATCTACATACATAATCTCATTGACAATCTGGAAATCATTGGAAAGGCGATTTTCTTTCTTCTTTCTCTTGCTTTTTGTATATATACTATAAGATGCAGTATTCATATTCTGACTACTCTTTCATTTCTCCTATTTCCTTCAAATATTTCTCAATGGAACATTACCCTTGTGTTACTCTGTAATTATCTTTTATGGACTTGTTCATCCTCCCCTCCCCGTTGCTTAGACTTCAATTAATTCTCTCTAAAAATTCATTTGCAAAAAGGGTCAAAATGGTTGCATGTCCTGTTTCAATGGCTTTACTTGAAGCATGGTGCTATATGTTAAGAAAATGAATTAATGCCTGCAATATATACAATATGATATCTTTATTTTTCTCTGAAGCAGAGCTTGATTAATTATCCATAAAGGAAACTGCATTTCAATCTCGAGTATCGCACTTCACATTGAAAAAGATGGTAGACTTAGTCTAATGATAATTAACATGTATTCTCGAGAGTTGCAGGTTCGAATTCTTTAAAAAAGGCATGCAGAAAATCTAACTGCTTCAGTAACTAGCTTCCTCAGAGTGATTTAAATGAAACCTCCGATACCACCTTGGCTCCTCTTCCCCTTGCCATGTACAGCCCTATGTGGTGCATCAGCTCCTGACATAGCACAATTTTACTTCTTGTCAATTCCCCAAAATTCTACAATTTTTAGGGAAAAAGACACTATTTTTTTAGTCCCATTTAATGATTATTTGATTTTTTGTTTTTAAAATTTAAGTTTATTTTTACTCAAATTTTCAACAATATGTTTCATCTATAATGTGAATGTTAACCAAATTTTCAAAAACAAAAATAATCTGTTGGAATCTACTTTTTTTTTTTTTTTTTTTTTTATTGTTTCTAAATTTGTGTTTGGTAGTTGTCATAAGCTTAAATTTCAAAAACAAAAAACAAAATAATTATCAAATGAGATCTTAGCATTCAAACGAAATTAATTGTTATTTAACCAATATAATGTAGAGAACATGTTTTAAATGGAGGTCATAGCACACCCCTCATATCATTTACAAGAAACAGAGAATATATTCTATTACCCATTAGACCCCTCTAAATCACCCCAAGGATGAAGACAAGTGAACCAAGTTCAACCCCCCTGCAGAGGGACTTATCAAATCCAATAAAACACATGAAGGGACAATAAATTAAGAACAAGAATAAAACAAAACCAAAACAGTCCATTTTTATGATGTATTTTATATGAAAGGCAATAATGGATTAATAATTAAATACCTGTGGATGAGCAATTGCATCCCCTAAAGTCTGGGCCACATGAACTGGAAGATCATAAGTAGCACAGCCACCAGAATACACAATCACATCCTCTAATGGCGAAAGGAAACCACGATTTCTTGCAGATAATGTTGAACAAACAAAATCCAGCAAGCATATGTCGGTGCAAATTCCCATAACTAAGATCTGTTAGTTTTTCAGAGAAGAAAACAGATCAAAATTTGACCAAATTGCATCTCTCATTGAAAATTAGAGAACACTCACAGATTTGATCTGATTGTTTTTCACCCAATCGACGAAAACGTTAGATCCATCTTTCTCCAAACTACCTAGAAATCCATCAATGCAATCTTTGCATCTCAGCGTTACGTTCGTCTCATTTTCAAGCCATTGCAAGGCTACAAAAACAAGAACGATAGATTTACAAAATCACGAAAATTAGGGTTTAATCGCGGAGATCATCAGTACGGAAATCATACCTGGAACTAATTTGGCTTCATCGGTTCCAGCAATACAATGAGGAGGATATGGATCCTCTGGAATATCAGGATGATGAGAATCAAGAAAGGCGAATATAGGCCAGTTTTTGTCGCAGAAAGATCTAGCGATTCTCGCCGATTCCTCCACCATTCGAGAAATTTGTTCATCGTGCTGTTTCGGAGCCTGTAAAAAGCAATCGGACAATACCAGATTTTACAGAACTTCTTTGCGATTCAAATTTCAAATTAGAACTCTCTATCAATAGCGATTCAAATTTCGAATTAGAACTCTCTATCAAAAGAAATCAGCGATTCAAATTTCGAATCAGAACTCTCAATCAATTGCAATTCAAATTTCTATGTAGAACACTCTATCAAAAGAAATCAGCGATTAAAATTTCGAATTAGAACTCTGTATCAAAAGAAATCAGGGAATGGAATTACCAAATTTCCGGCGCCGACGGTGCAGAAGCCATTAACGATGTCGACGAGGACGAGGCCGGTGTTGACGTTGCCGGATAAAATGAACGGCTGCTGAGTCACCGGAAGATGCTCTTTCAACAACTCTACAACTTTGGAAACCATTTTTCTTCTTCTTCTTCTTGTGGTTTAGGGAAATGAATCGAATGAGAGAGGCGCCATTGAACGCGGATTTTTAAAGTTGAAATACAGGAAGGTTGGTCAAAGAACGGAGTCAACCTTTTCAAAATTTAATTAAAAAATATCACGTAAGTAGGATATTAAAGTGGGTCCAACTGATTTGCAATGTGAACCGTTGGATTTAAAGTTGAATTAAAATTTGGATTTGTGTGGCTGAGTTTGAGTAGGCAGCTCAAGCTTCTTCTTTTTTTTTTTCTTTTTTTTCCATTTAAATTGGGCGGGGCTTTATAAACTTTAGATATAGGGCACTGACTTACATTGAACCTGTCGGTGTCGGTGTCGGTTAGGTGGTGATTGGATTTGGGATTTGGAAGTTGGGAGAGGTTAGGAGAGAAAATTATCTATCCTCATATTTGTTTTTTTATATATAACACATTTTCTCAATTTCTCTCAAATTCCTCCTCACATCTTATCAAACATATTTAATCCTATAAAACATTAAATCAAATTTTATTACAATAAAAATTAATATAAAATATAAAATTTTATCTCTTAAACATCAATTCCAAAGAAAAAAAATTCAAACATATCTTTTCAAAACACAAATTTCAAAAAAAAAAAAGTTATAACATCTCATCTCCAAAACATCAATTCTCAAACAAATACTTTATCTTTTCAAATCACTACACTTCCTCTCCATTTCCTCTTCCTTTCCTCTCTTCTCCCAAACTCCAAAATCCAATCCCTCCCTTAGGATGTGTTTGTTTTTTGTAGAAAAGAGTGGAGTGGAAAAGAATGAAGTCATTTATAGTAGTTTAGAGTGGTTAACTACTCATTTGGAAATTGAGGTTAATAGTAGTAGAATAATGAACTACTTGTTTGGAGATTGAAATTAGTAGTGGTTGAGTGATAAATTTGATGTGAAGTTTAATAAAATTTAATATGAGATTTAATAGTGGGGTTGAAGAGTGGTTAAAAGTAGTTAAGAATGGTTGTTTACTACAAAAAACAAATGAGGGGTTTTTGAAGAGTGGTTATTAACCACTCCTCATGTCCAAAAAACAAACATACTGTTAGGGGGTGATTGGATTTTGGAATTATGAGAGGAGAGGAGATGAAGTGAAAACAAAAGGAAATGGAGAGAAAGTAGAGTGATTTGGAAAGATAAAGTATTTGTTTAGAAATTGGTATTTAGTAGATGACATGTTATAATTATTTGTTTTTAGGGAATTGTGTTTTGAAAAGGAAATATTTGAAAAACTTTTTGGGAATTGGTGCTTAAGAGAGAAGAATTTTATTTCTTCTTATTTTATATTGATTTTTTTATTTTTATTGTAATGACGATTGATTTAAAGGTTGATAGTATTAAATATGTTTGATGTGATGTGAGGATGAGTGTTGAGGAGTTGAGAGAGGTTGTGATATACAAAAAAACAAACAGGGAGTTGAGATGTCTACCTTTTCTCTCCTCTCTCAACTCTTAAATCCAATCACCCCTTGTAGATGGGTTGGGTTGAAGAAAGTTTTTAACCTAACCCAAAATTTTTAGGTTGTTTACTTTTCCAATCCAATCTAACCTTTATATTTTTAAGGTTGGGTTGGGTCATTGGTATCAATACATTGAAAATATAAATATATTTTATCAAATTAATCTTATACTATACATAAATAAAATATAATCTCCAATCATTATTATACCAAGGTAATGAAATGAATATAAATATTAAATATGCAAAATATCCAATCAAAAGTCACCTACTATTAGTACTAAAATCATGGTTCATAGAAGATCCAACTATAGAACATAACAAATAGATAATTAAAACAACAAAAATAAATAATATAATTCAACTTCCATAAAACTAATAGATAATTAAAATCAACAAAAATAGATAACATAATTTGACTAAATGTTTTTATCATCATATATCGATTATAAAAACTTAAAAAATATTAAAAAAAAAGTCTAACAATAATGATTAAATAAAATAAATATACGCATATAATTATGTTATAGATAAAAAAAATATTTTTTAAACTAAATAATCAATTCGAGTTAGTCGGGTTGGTTCGGGTTAATTTCCCAACCCAACCCACATTTTGAATCCAGCCCAACTAAAAAATGTGTTTAACCCAAACTAAACCATTGAATTAGGTTGAGTTGGTTCGGATTATTCGACCTGTCAAATTATTTGAACATTCCTAATATCTGTGACCATGAAGTTGAATTGAACATCAACCATTCTAATTGTAGGTCGCTCATGCTAAAGTAGATGTAATACCATGTAGTTCATCAATTAAACAAAATTGTATGTCTTACATTATTGCTCCATATACTTTTAGCATGGTTTACCTACTCATTTATGAAAAGATAATTCTTTTTCAATAAAATTTGTGGATAAATAAAATTTGTTGGTCATATTCGTGAATATAGAAGAGAAAAGTTTATGTGCTAAGGTGTAATCTATATTGTTATATTTATATATGTAGCCCAATTTAAACCGTATTTGATTTACTACGGTTTTGTATATTGTAAATTTTTGTCTTTGTTAAAAGAAATTGATCCATCAAATTGCTCTTACCTTCATTCAACATGTCATATGTGGAATTAATCTTGTAAATAAATTAAAAAAAAACCGTTTAAATTTAATTTAGATGGTTGAATATGATAATTTGTACCTAATAATTAAAATTTTAATATTATTCATTTCAATTTTTTTTTTAATATTATTTAAATATGGTAGAGTTAAACGGTGATTATAAACACTAGTGATAAGGGAATAACGTTATAAATGAGTGTCTATTTGATTTTGAGCTCTGCTTCTCCTGGTTTATTTTTATTTATTTTATTTTGTTTGTTGTTTTTGTTTTATTTTTTTGTCTCATTCCAAAGGAATAAACATTTTATTGGTTAATTATAAAGAGGTGTGAGATTTACACTTTCCTAAACCCACTTTCCTAGCTTTATAAACGAAACACGTCTGTGTTACCATTAAATCTTGTTGTTTTATTCACTTTTGTTATTTTATATATATTTTTTAAAAGACTTTTGTTATTTTATAGAATCTATTATTTTCTTGTTAATGTCATTATTATTTCTTTTGCTTTTCCTTCAAAGCTTCTTCATCATCCTAATTTGCAGACATTAATTAAGCGTAACCCTCACACCGAACCATAACCATATAGTTAAATGTTAATTTTGAAATTTGTTCAATTTTAATTTTTAAGACTACGTTTGATAATTATTTGATTTTTTGTTTTTCGTTTTTGAAATTTAAACTTATTTTTATTCAAATTTTCTATAATGTGCTCAATCTTTCCTACAATATGCTCTAACTTTCCTACGATGTATCCATCTTCTGTTAAGAAAGTAGGTGAATGCTAATCATATTTCAAAACACAAAAACAAACTTTTGGAAGCTACTTTTTTTTTCTCTAAATTTTTGTTTGGTTTCTACAAATATAAGTAAGGTGTAGATATCCAAATAAGAAAAATACATGATAAAATAATCGTGGAAGACTTGAATTTCAAAAACCAAAAACTAAAAGAGTAATATTTACCTAAGGGTGGGTAAGTATTTGGAAATACTTACTTACCTTAAAACCACATATTTTTACTTTTTTAAATTGACTTTGATTGATGGAGAGAAAAATATTAGAGTGGAGAAAGAAATACAAAAAAAAGTAACAATATGTGATTTTAAGAGTGAGTAAATAGGTAAGTATTGCTCAAACTAAAAACAAAATAGTTATCAAACATAGACTAAATTTTAAAATCTTAATGTAGTTTTTAAAATTTAAAATTTATTTTATTTTAGTTTTGAAATATTTAAATTATTTTATCTTACTCTTTTATATTTTTAAAAGTCCAATTTTAATCTTATATTTACTAAAAGAATTTAAAATTAGGCTTTATTTAAAATTTTTGTTAATTTTTTCTTTAAAAGTTATTATTATTATTATTTTTTATAAATTTTAGAAATATAATTATTGTTTGTCTTTATTTGTATTAAAATTATTAACATTATGAAATTAATTTTTTTTTTATTATTTATTATTTTTTTATTTTTATGAACGAGAATCTAATACTAAAGGCATTAATATCGTATCTCTAGACTCCAACACCAATTACATCAAAGCGTAGACATAATTTTAAGTTAATATTAATAAAAATTAATAGAAACTAATTTCTATTAATATTAATTTCAAAGGTATCCTAGGAACCATTTTTAACATTTTAAAAAATGTAGAGAATAAAATTGAACATTTAAAAATTTATAAATTAAAATAAAATAAAATTGAAAATCAGGTCTCATTTGATAACCATTTTATTTTTTGTTTTTAGTTTTTAAAATTTAAGCCTATAATAACTACCATACTATATGTTTTCTTCTTCATGAATATTTACATCTTACCTATATTTGTAAAAAATAAACTAAAATTTCGAAACAAAAAAAGTAGCTTCCAAAAGTTTATTTTTGTTTTTGAAATTTGATTAAGATTCACATAATTTCTTAAGGAAAGTTAGATTCATTGTAGGAAAAATGGAGTACATTGTATGAAATATGAGTAAAAATAAACTTAAATTTCAAAAACAAAAAACACAAAACAAAAGTCATTTTTGATAACCATTTGATTTTTTATTTTTTTTGTTTTTGAAAACTTAAGCTTACAACAATTACTTTATCATATATTTTTTTTAACTTGAATATCTACCTCCCACCTATATTTGTAGAAACAAAATCAAAATTTGAAAAAAAAATAAAGTAGCTTCCAAAAAGTTTTTTTTTTTTTTTTAAAAGTTGGTTAAGAAAATATGGATACATTGTAGAAAAAGTGGAATAGAAAATTTGAGTAAAAATATATTTAAATTTTAAAAACAAAAAACAAAAAACAAAAAATAAAATAGTTACCTTTAAAAAATTACGAAATTAAAAAATGTAGATCCCAACTCAATTATACCACCAAATCAAAATAGCCTTAAAGAAGGTCCGCAACGACGTCGTTTCACCGGAGAGTTTTCGGAGCAATTACTCAACCTCCTGTTGACCGCAACATTCAAGAGTCTCCAATTTCTTTATCCAAACAAACAATCCGTCGCTGCAAATCTCCCCTACGCAAACTTTCCGGCGATCGTCGATTTGCAGTCTCCGCCATGTGCAACGGCCACCACCGATCTCTGTTCAGAAGTAGCCTCTCCGGCGAGGCTTCCGTCGTGGATAATCTACAGGGTCGATTGGCCGAAACGGAGTCGCGACTGGCTCAAGTTAGGGCTCGAGAGGCGGAGCTCAGCCGGCTGTTGGAGGAAATGAAACGATTAGTCTCTGTGATGGAGATCCTCGAGAACTACCTCCAACGCCAGTATCGCGACCGCCAAGATCATGTGGTTCGCATTCTTTCCCCTCTATCTCGAAATTAGAAATTTCTATTCGTCAATTAGTGTCTGTAATTTTAGCGGTATCTACCGAAACTTGTTCTGTCTTTTTGTGTTTTCGTTTATATTCTTAATCGTTGTTGATTGTATTTATCCCCAAAATCTATGAATATATATCTGATTTGAGAATTTGTAGTCGGTGGTTTTTTTTGTTGCTTTCCGCCCTCGATTTTACTTGGGAATGGAATTGCGGAATGAATACCATTAACTAGTTTAATTGAAGGATAGAGAGCAAATTCATGAGAAGAATGTTTGTTGTGTTTCTTGATGGAATTTGTTACAGTTTTCTGCAATTTAATTTGGCATATTGTAAGTAATTACTTCTCGGATTAACATTGGGTTGAAAAGATTTTTAGAAGTAACTTGATGGAAAGTGTTTCTATTCAACTGTTGATTTCACACCATTAATTCGTGGAATCGAAAGAGATTTTGAGTTTCCTGAATGAGAGCGAATCAATTTGAAGAATATTGTTTTTGTTGGTTTCTTGATGGAATTTGTGGCATATTTCTATAATCAAATTAGGCATATTGTAATTTCTTCTCACATCAACAAGTTGTTCTTTTAACTTCTGAAGAACTTGGTTGATTGAGCTGTATGATTTCTTTCAGTATAGAAATAAGTGTAATACGGTCCAAGCAGCGGAGAGGCCTACAGTCTCTAAAGGAATATGCTCTTTTGGCCTTTTTTTTTTATCCGTAACCCTCGAGACTAGTTTGTGCGCACCTCGACTAATGTTGCGGGACATATCGTTTGACGGTACAATATTTGATATTTAGAAAACTCGTAAGAAATTAATTTTTTGATAAGTGGTCATCATGAATTGAACTCATCATCTTAAATACTCTAAGGTGCTCTTAGAGGTTTCACATTCAAAATCTACAAATTAACTCAATTTTAAGGGTCTGAGCTTAGAGATATGTGCAAACTCCACGAGTATATAGTGGAGTGAACCATCAGAGAGTGGTCTAGTAATCAACGAGGAGCCTTAATAGATTAAGAAGTGATGAGTTTAATTGATAGTACTCATAAGAATTTCCTACAGGTTCTTTTGACATCCAAATATTGTAGGGTTCGTCCCGTGACATTAGTGATGTACGCGCAGCCTGACCGGAATGGTTGTAGATATCAAAATAAAATATAGTAGGATGAAATTCCGGATTCTCAATTATAAAAAGGGAAGTAGAATGGTATAATGGAGACTAGAGAAAAATAAAGATATGGGGAGGGGTACTGATCGTGAATATGAACAGCCCCTGCCTTCATTTGCTGGTTTTTACAGAATTGAATAAACAAAGAAAGGAAAATCAGACAAAGTCATCTATTTTCAAGTAGGGATTTTGGTAATATTAGTGGCTAAAATGTTGTCTAAAGATTTGAGGTCTCGTTTTGCCAGTCTTGAATCAAAGAGCGAAGAGTGTGATTGGGAGTGAGATAAGGATGGTGCAACCTCAAGTTGGTCATTGGCGATGTGTCGTGTCCTGCAACGATCCATTGTTCCATGGCCTCTAGCTCGTACGAAAACCCATCTGCTGCCACGTGTGGGTTCTTCATCATTTCCTGCACCCACAATTTACGCTTATACAATTTTGAGATAAAAATCAATTACTTTTCAAAAAACATGATTTTTAATTGCTTATTTCTATTCATTTCAAAATAAGTCATCATTTTTAATCATTCATTTTTACAACTTTTCTTCTACAAAAATATACATCCAAATGAGCTATTATCTATAATTATTCTACAAAAATCTACATTCAAATGAGATATTACAACAACCTTATTTCTAATCACTTAAAACAACTCCTCATTCTGATTCTCATCCAAACACCCTAGAGACATTTGGGGCAACAATAATGAGAATGATTATCTATCTTTGGAGTGAATAAGAATAATTATGGAGGAATTGTTATTCGGATTTAGAATTGTTATCTGGGTTTGGAGTGCATTTGGAGTGTAGAGAAAAATTATGAGGAACAAAAGAATGATAATGGAAAACAAAAAAATGAGTATGGCTTATGGGAGAGAATAAAAATGGTTATGGGAGGAACCACCATGGTAGCCTAGTGGTCAAGAATATCAAGAAATCAAAAGGTTTTGGATTCAATTCATGGTGGGTCACCTACCTAAGAATTAGTTTCCTACAGGTTTCTTTTACATCTGAATATTGAAGAGTCAGATAGTATGTTTCGTGAGAATAGTCAAGATGTGTACAAGCTAACCCGAACACTCACAAATATATAAAAAAAAGGTTTTGGGAGCAATAAAATTTTGAGGAATGAGTAGTGATTATGAGAAGAATGAAGAGCGATGATTATTGGTGACTCAAATATAGGTGAGAGAATTATTCTCTCCATAATCAATCTCATTCTCATTCTCTTTATCTCAAACAACCTCTTATGATCATGAGTATAATTAACCATTGAATGTTAGTAGGAACATGTTTCAATTAATGGAACAAAGCAGTGAACAAGGCTATAAGAATATAGAAATTCAACAAACCTGCAAGATGGGACAGATGAAGATTCTTGGCACATCATCAAAGTTCTCATTAGCTGCATTTCCACCTTCAATCCCTCTCTCAAGCCTTCCATTTCCCACCAGATCATCTGCTTTACCCTTAATCTCATCAATCTCTTCCATGGCTGTCGCCAAGTTAACCTCTGAATTTGAACCATTTGGAGTTGCACACCTCAAGGCCAGATCAACTAGCCCATCAACCAAGTCCAATGGCCACTGTCCAGCCTTATAGTCTAGAATCTGGACCAGACCCACCTTACCCATCACCAATGCCTTCTCAATCAGCCCTGCCCAATTCTTCCCAGTCACAAGATGTAGCAGCAGAGCCCCGAAAGCTCGGATGTCCGACTCAATACCACCAACTTCATCCGATTCGACGAGCACAAGACCAGTGACTTTAGCAACAAGGTTTTGGTCCAGGAGAATTTTGGACAGGGTGAGGTTGCCATGAGAAATGGACTGAGGTTGAGCCTGGTGAAGGAAGCTTAGGCCTGAGCATACCTCTGAAGCTATACGGATTCTGTCATGCCACATGAGGGGGCGGCATGTTTTCTTTGATCTTTTGTTGGAAGGATTAGGAATTATTCTGTCATTTAAGCTACCACTCTCCATGTAATCAAAGACAATGCATTTGAGCTCGGAGCAGAATCCCATCATGGCTATTAGATGAGGGTGACGGATTTGGCTTAAAAGCTCCACCTGCAAGTAAACATCTCAAAAGACAGTTTAGATGAAACATAGTTTTTTGACGGTTGAATAGTTGCCACTTACTTAGGAATTAATTTCCTACAGGTTTCTTTGACATATGCAAATCACCATGGGTAGCCTAGTGGTAACAAAGACAATAAGAAACAAAAAAGTCTGTGGGTTTAATCCATGGTAACCACTTATCTAAGAATTAATTTCCTAACGGGTTTCCTTGACATCCAAATGTTGTAGGGTCAGACGGTATGTCGCTTGAGAATAGTCGAGGTGCGCACAAACTGGTCTGGACACTCACGAATATAAAAAAAAAAAGACAGTTGAAGACAAATTTTTTTTTGGAAACCAAGAAATCAGAGTTTCGCTCCACTATACTCGAGATAGCCATGCCCGTTCCTAGGCGAGGCACAGTGAAGTAGTTGAGACACGGGAGGTGTCTATGAATTAATGTCATCGGTTAGTCTCAAACCGAAACCTTGAGAGAAGCACATCTTCAAAACCCAAGTTCGACCACCTCGCCACCTCTTGAGACATTAATCATCATGGGTTGGCTAGTAGTCAAAGAGAGCTATGAGGATTCAAGAAGTGATGAGTTCATGAATAAGAAATAATTTTCTACGGGTGATGTGTCCTATGATAATAATTGAGGTGCGCGTAAGTTGACCTGGAATTTACATATATAAAAAAACGGACAGTTGAAAGGAGGGCAGTTGCTACCTTAGATTGAAAATCTTCTTCTGACAGACAATTTCCTGAGTCGATCATTTGGATTGCAGCTGAGGTATGGTTGATTCGTCCTCTGTACACTCGTGAACTCAATCTCGTATGTTCTGAAAAGTTATCCGTGGATAATCTGATCTCTTCTGCCGTGTATGCTCTTGTACTACAAGCCACTTCAGTTGACCTTTCGGCCATTTCAATGGAATCTTTCTCTTTGCAGAACTCAATTCTCCGGTGAAGAATGTCTCTTTGCCTCCTCAGCTCCTCGATTTCTCTCACCATCCCGTCTCTCGTTTTCGCTGTCGTCTCCAATTGAGCCTGTATAAGTGACTTTCCTGCGGTCGAAATTTGGAGCTTGCTTGATAACTCATCTTGGAGTTCGAGAAGTGAACTTAATTTGATCTTGCTTTCCTCAATATCACCTACTATTTCAAGGATGTATTCTTTAGCAGAATCTAATTCTTTCTGCAACTCTTCCCTAATTGTAACCTCTTCTTTTATCTGAGCTTCAAGTTCTTCAGTCTGTAAATCATGAACACTTTGATGGTTATGAGAATCAATATGAAATGAATCAAACAGAGGAAAGAAACAGCTTTAGTACCCGCTGACTGCACAAATTAATGGCCCACTCTGCTTTGGCTTGCCTTTTAGCACTACCCTTTGCTTCATCTTTCATCAATTGGATGGTCTTGCGAGCTTCCTCAATTTTAGTCCTTAGATGCTCAATTCTTTCCTCAGCATTCTGTCAACATGTACTTTGAGTAACATAACTGGTACAAATTAAGTCCCATCTTGAAGATAGTGAATTGAGTTCATTACTAGTTTTCTTCCTGGGATTGTAAATTAGAGAAAATTCCTAGGAACAAGATGACAAGGATTTCTCTGAGGTTGTTACTCAGAGGAACAAATTCTTAAGATCCAATTCATTGTCAGATTGAGAAGATCTATCATGTTCAATATGTCAACCTCTTTTGCTATCATAAACTAAAGATCCAACCTTAGAACAGTCAAAAGACTAAAACCATTGTCATTGTTGCTAGAAAGCATAGTGGATTTGGTAGTTCCAAATATTAACAAATCCAATACTAAAATAAATAAATTATGATGAAAAACTAGTATTTAATTTACTGCTGGACTGGAAAATAATATTTGCCATATTTGAAACCAACATTGGTAGCCTAGTAGCCTAGAGTTCAATCTATGATGGTCAACTATCTTGAAATTAATTTCTTACTGATTTTCTTGACATTCAAATGTTGAAGGGGCAGAAGGTAGGTCCCGTGAGAATAGTCGAGGTGCGCATAAAAGTTAGTCCGGACACTCGAATATAAAAAAAAAATTTACCATATTTGAATCTGGGTGATCCAGAATGTTGAACTGGGTTGAACTTGAACTTTCAAGGGTACCATCTTGATCCTGCTCACGGTCTTCTTCGTCCCGCAAATTCAATGATAGTAATTCCTCATAGTAGTTCTCTAGTTCATGGACATTGTTGTCCCAATAATTTCGAGAACTCGAGGAATTCAAACTACTTGGCAAAGACAACATCTTTTCTGTAGAATAGATTGGACCTTCCATGAACATCTTTCCCAGCCATCCCTTCAATGAGTGCTTGGTGCTGAGTTTAGAGATCCTTACACCTTTATCATCTTCCATGATTCTTTCATCTCTAAGAAATACCTGTTTTCCACCCCATATTACAAATAACTCGCAAAAATGAGCCTTGTTTCTGTAAATGTAAAATGATCCACTAATTGCGTTTTTTGATTTCCTGCAGAAAAACAGTTCACACACAAATGTTTCAATGTGAAAAGTTTGAAGTCTTATCTAAAATCTCAAAGAGCTTTGTGCATACCAAGATGAAGATTTCATAAACGTGAAGCCAATGACCAAATTGGTTATTCCCAATTCTGAAATCAAGTCAACAAGAAGCTTATGAACAGGTTCGTCAGATTTCGCAACCTTGAGTATTTCCGCTTTAACCTAATGCCATATATTTGGATCAAATGTAAGAATTTTGTAGGAATGAATAAGGCAGAGAAGTGATGGTTTCAATTCATGCTCACTACCTACTTAAGAATTAATTTTATACGAGTTTCTTTAACATTCAAATGTTGTAAGTTCAGGCAGGCGGTATATCATGTGACAATAGTCGAAGTGCGCGCAAACTGGCCCGAATAATCACGGATATAAAAAAAAAAAAGTATAGAAGAAATATGAGCAAACCTTGCCACAGAAATCTACATATTTAGAAAACAGCTTGTCTATCTTTTCCTGCTCAAATCTCCTTAGAACTTCCACTTTCTCCTCACTAACAGAACTCGCAGGGAGCTTTCCGACTGAAATGAAAGAATGAATCAACAAAGATTAGCAGAACAAATATTCATTAACTGCCTAAGCGACCTAGCCGTAATTAACATGTATCCTCGACTTGTCGCAAGTTTGAATCCCGGATCCAAGTATTGTTGTAGTACTAAAGAAGAATGTAAAATATCTTGAAGAAAATACAATAGTTTAGCAAAAGACATTTAAGAAACCAAAAAATTCAATCCATGAAGGCCATCTATCTACTCATTAATTTCCTACGAGTTTCTTTGACATTCAAATATTATAGGAACAATAGTCAAACTGGAGTGGCATAGTGGTCAAAAAGAGGGCTTGGAAAACTAAGATGTGATGAGTTCAATTTATGATGGTTACTACCTACAAATTAGTTTTTTACAGATTTCCTTGACATCTAAATGTTGTAAGGTCAGACAATATGTCTCGTGACATTAGTGGAGGTGTGCACAAGCTGGCCTGGACAGTCATGAATATAAAAAAAAAAAAAAAAAAAATCAACGCACAAACTAGCCTGTACACTCATGGATATCAAAGAAGAAAAGAGGAGAGATGAGAGTTTACATGGAGTGTAGACATATTCGAGGGAATTGGTGTAGGCGACATGAAGAATCACAATTGAAACTTGGTGAGACTTCCATTTCCTAAGAGTCCATCCCAAGGTTTTGAACCCATCGTGAAGATCATTCCCAATGGCCACATAGACTTTCTCTGATTTTCTGGTCATTGAAATGAAGAAAGGCTGAATTCAGAGGTTTTAGAGTGAAATCTTCATAGAAAGGTGAAAAAAAGGATGCTTTGGATTTGAACCTTTTCTTGAAAGTTTGTAGCTGATTTTCAAAGTTCCGGCGAAGACTTTTTTTTTTTTTTTTTTTGCCATGGTCTTCAGCCATTTATATTTTACCATCTCTCTCTCTATCTGGGCAGACAAGGACGGCCAAGTATTTTTTCTTTCTTAATTTATTTTGGTGGGGCCTTTAGAGACGTTGTTTCGGTTGGCAATTGGCAACATTTTCTTGGGGTTTATTTATTTATTTTTGTTAGAAATGATTGAGACAAATAATTCTGTTCATAAGAAAGTTCGAAAATTGTAAGGTTTTCAAGGTTTATAGGAAATTTTAGGGATTTGTATTATTTTAATCTGCATATACTCAACTGTCAAAAGATACAAAAACTTCCTATACTCAAGTGGTAGTGCATTTCTTCCATTGTTGTTCGTATTAGACACAAAATTGAAAGTTAGCAGGCTAGACAAAAAACAATTAATTTTTTTTGAATATTTATGATTAAACTCGAGACACACTGGTTACTAGATACAAGATTGAATATTAATTTTTTTTTTTTTTAAAATATAATTTTAAAGTAGGGAGATCTATTTGATAGAATTCTAAAAGTATAAAGATTACGACCATGTTTGATAATCATTTAATGTTATCATTATCTGTATTTAGAGTGCAAATAGTTACATAAATTATCATTATCTGCGTAAGAGAAACGTTTGAAGATGGATTAGTAGGTCTAGGTCATCCTACAATAATAGTTATTAGGTCGTACGATTTTAAAAAGGGATTGAGTAATCACTTTTCATTTCTCGGTTATGATAACACATGACAATCTTCTACCGATCTCCATATTGGTATCGCTTTGTTTTTTGTTTCACTCAAAATACTTTGTACTAATGTAGATGGTTGTCATTATTTATATACTCATTTTTTGATCTAACCAATATGAAATAATTTTATTTGTATCTCGATATAATCATGGTTGAAACTCGAAACATGAAAGATTGAGTTGACTAATAATTGCTACCCAAATAACCAATATTGGTGCCTCAAACGACGAGATGGTGATGCAAACGAAAGGTTATACGTAGGAATTTATGGTGTTTTTAGGGTCCAATTTTTCCAAGCTCTCTTAATTACTTTTGGCCGATTAGCAATTTCAATTGAATTATTTTTGGCGAGGAGAGGAAATGTTCTTCCGAAAGATTAGGGGATATTTCGCTGAATTTCTGAGAGTTTGAGACATAGACTAGTCGTCGAAGACTTATGATTTTTGTTATTCCAAATAGTTTTTAATTTTATTTTTTTGTTCAACGATAATTAGAAGAGGATTCGAATTCATACTTTTTGGTTATAAAAGCAAGTTAATGTTGCTGAACTATTGTTTTTATTGGTTCATCATAGATAATCATCCATTTTGCCTAAAATGTTGAGATTTATAAATGGTTCAATTGGATTTTTTTTTTCTTTTGAAAAATAAAAATAAATCAAATGGTTAAAATATCATTTTTGGTCTTTTACTAGGAGGTCTATTTCATTTTAGTATCAATATTTTTAAATGTCTAATTTTATTTTTTGCAGTTTCAATAATTTACTTCGAATTAATATTTATTAAATGGATCCCACAAATCCTACCTAGCTAATATTCCACTAACTTTCCTTCGTGGAGGTTTAGGGATGTGTATTGCTATTTTTTTAATAATGAAATTAGTTAAGTTTCTTACTAGGGAAAATCCCCTCACTTTCGTGTCATTATTTAAAAATATTCCTTATTGTGAAGGAAGATTTTAGGGTGTTTGTTTTTGAGAATTTACTAACAGCTATCCCACGACTTTTTTGAACTCTTCAAAATAACTCATCATTTTTATTATTAAAAATAACTGTTCATTTCTAACTGTTCATTTTTAATCATTCATTTTTAATTACTCAATTATTTTTAACCACTCGTTTGATATAATCATTAATTTCTAATCATTTAAAATAACTCACTTTTAATCATTTTTTTAACTACTCAAAATAACTATAAATTTTAAATTTACATTCAAACAAGTTTTTTACTACTGCAAAAAAAAAAAAAGCACACTCAAATGAATTTTTAGCTATAACTCTTAATTTTTAACCATTCAAAATAATTATAAAAATAACTCTTCAAACTAATTCATCCTCAAAACTTCATCCAAACACCTCATAAAAAAACTGATCGTATGATGTAATTTCATCAATTTATTTATATACAACAAATATTTATTCGAATCATCCATTTTATTTGGCTTAATATTGAAACTTAATTCCAGACCTTTGACTGTAAAAAAAAAAAGAAAAAAAAGAAAGAAAAAAATCTAGAACTTTGAAACTA